>CM057838.1:600000-1101554 GCA_030068075.1 Paguma larvata
GCAAGTGAGAAATTGTGCTATAGAAGACAGAGATATGAAGACATACAGGTGATAACTCAGAAATAAAATTATTTGACACAAGTTTTTAACTGGCCTGCTTTCCTTTTTGCACGACACAGCTCACCGTAGAGCAGCAGGTCCCTGCTCCGCTTAAACGACGCAGACGTGTTGTTATTTATCGTGGGCACAGATTCACACTGAAGGTGCACAATTCTGTGCCTTGCAGTGTATTCTCAAAGTTGGGCGACCATCACCGCTATCTAGTTCCAGAACGTCTGATCAACTCAAAAGGAAACCCTTCGTCCGTGAGCATCTGCTCCCCATTCCCCTCGCCACGGCTGCTTTCTGTCTGTACGGATTTACCTATTCTGGACATTTCAGGCCGGTGAAGTCAGAGAACATGTGGCGATTTTTACCTGTCTTCTCTCGCCTGGCAGAGTATTTTTCGGGCCCATCCATGTTACAGTGTGCATCAGCACTCTAATCCTCTGCATGGCTGAATAACGCTCTACTGCATGGCTACAACGCATTTTATTTATCCATTCATCTACTGATAGATAGATTCTTGGGTTGTGTACACCTTTCGGCTACCCTGAATACTGCTACTCTAAACATGTGTACACAGGTTTCTGTGTGGACATACACTTTCTTCTCTCCTGGGTAAACACCCAGGAGTGAATTGCTGGGTCACATGGTGATTCCATGTTTAACTTTTCAAGGGACGGTCAGACTGTTCTCCGCAGCTGCTGCACCATTTTACGCTCCCATCATCAGTGTATGAGGGTCCCAATTTCTCCACATCTTCACCAACACTTGTAACTGTCTCTTTGATTACAGTGGGTGTGAAGTGGTGTCTGATGTGGTTCTGATTCGCATTTTCCTAATGACTAATAATGCTGAACACCTCGTGCTTGTTGGCCATCTGTGTATCTACTTTGGAGACATGTCTAAATAGACCCTTTGCCCATTTTTTTAGTTGGGTTGTTTAAGTTTCTGCTGTTAGTAATCAAGAGTTCGTTATGTGTTCTGGACAGTGGGCCCATAGCAGATATATGCTTTCCCAGGACTTTCTCACATTGTATGCGTGGTCTCATCACTTTTTAAGTGTGTCATTCAGGGCACAGGAGTTTTTAAATTTTGGTGTATAAATGTTGGTTATGTGGATGTCTTTTAAATCTTCCCTGCCGTGTTTCAAAGACATTTTCCGCAGACTGGTGCCTTCATAATTCCTACCCTCTCCACTGCGAAGGCTACAATTCCCAGCCATCCTCAGTCGCACTCTCTCTATCATTCCTGCTGTCTCTGGGCTCCGTATATCACTAATAGAGCATCTCTCACAGTGTTTGTAGTCCTACCACCACTTCCCTAGTTTGAGACTTCACAGTCTCTCTGCTTTTTCCCTCAGCGGCCAATCTTCCGAATAGCTTCTAACTTAGTCAACATGTCCAGAGCAGACCGTGGTTCCCAGTTTCTCACCTCCATGATTTTGTTTGAATTTATCTTGAACCTATAACATATTCCTCTTTTCTTCAAGTGCAAACCCTACTGTTTCCATAAAGCTTTGTTCAAATGCCTCCTTCTCCAGGAAGCCCTCCTACCAGGCAGAATCTCTCTTCTTCCCTGGGCTCTCCTAGCATGGTGACTTCTCCTTTCTTCCCCCACCTTGTACTTCTGTTGGGTCAAAGTGCGGCTCTTGTTCTCTCCCTAGACAGTGATCACAAGAGCAGGAACGGCAGCTTTCACCCAAACGTTGCTGGGTACGGTTTCTTAGCTACACCGCGATACTCATCCCCACTCAGAACTTCCTCATCACCAAATTCCTAACCTCGAATCACCCCACTATGACCACGAACCCACTCTAGTCACCCAACTCCTGTTATGTTTGCTTTACAACCTTAAGCCCTCTGGGAATCTTACCTGCCTTCTTTCTGCTTTCATTTCCTTCCATATGCAATTAAGCCAGCCACCTCTTTCTCAGCAAGACCATCAGCCTTTGTCCCTGGGTTACACAAACCTGGCAAAACCACACCCTGGGTATATCGAGGGCATGCCTCGTCTGCCCCTACACACTTCCAGATGCACTAGAGACATCACTGGCCAGGCTCTCTGTGTGCCCCAACAGTCCTTCCCTGGCTCTCCAGCCCCTCCACCACAGCCCTGCAGAGCCCACCAGTCTCTCCCTGTCCTCAGCTCTCCTCAGCTCAACCTCTGCAGAGGGCCTCACTGCCGGTTCTCAGAGAGAACAGACGAGCTCTCACCTTTGCCTGAATTCTGTCCCCACAAATTCCACAAGAAATCCTATTTCACCAGTGATGTCCTTGCTCTTCCTACCATTAGGCTTTCAACATCCTCAGTCTCCTCCATCCTAAAAACCAAACTCGGCCCTGAGCCCACCTGCTCCTCTGCATGCCGGCTTCCTTAGCAGCAGTCTGTGCTCACGGTCCCCGTATCTCTGCCTCCGTCTGTTCCTCCACCCAGTATGATCTGACTTCAGCTCTAGTGAAATGATTCCCACCGAAGTCAGACACAAGCCTCCCCTCGATGCAAGGGCACCTCTGCTCTCCTGGGGAATGGGCATTGATGATTCCTGCCCCCTCCCGCGGCTCGGCCCCTTGGGGTCACCCTCTGATGTCACCATTCGGTTTCAGCTCCTTTGTGGGCACCTCTCCCTTTGCTCCTCCCGAAGCTGTGTCTATTTTGGCAGCCGGTCTTGGTCACCTTCCCTGCTCCTGACAGTCCATGTGCCAATCGCACTCAGACCTCCATCACGAGCATAGTTGTTTTTCTCCAGAACTCTACATTTCTTACATACAAACGATCTCATATGAATCACAACTTGCTTGTCTTAAATGTCTCACAAATTCAGTATGTCTAGAAATGAATGCACCATCTGCCACACACAGTGCTCGTCCTCCTGAGTCCCGACCACCGAGGACACGGGCGGACGCCCAGAGGCCATGCCTCCTCCTCCTCCGGAACAGAAGCAGTCGCGCTGGCTCACCCGCGCCTCCTCCTTTTTCTTGGAGGAGGATCTACCCTGTCTACCCTTATCAATTACACGGATTAATACAGAAGCTGGGCAACCCCTGCCCTTCCTCCACTTTCTTCTCCCTACTACAATCAGAACACTGTTTTAAAACCGCTATCGCTCACCTCGATCCCAGGGCTTCCTGCATAAAGAAGCACAGCGTTAAGTAGGGGCTAAAGTTCAACCGTTGTTCCGCTCAAAAACCAACTTCCCTGAGCCATTTCTGGGTCTTCTATGTTATTCCCTCCACTTATGTCACCTTTCGGTTTCCAACTTAGATATGACCTCCTACTCCAAGAAGCTCTTTCTGTTTCCATAAGGCTGGGTCAGGTGTCCTTCCCATGTGACTGTCCTTTAGTATTATTATACTATAACTGCTCGTCTGCATGTCCGTATTTTATTCTGCTTGGTATCTCCAGCACCTAATGATATGCTTGGTAATGAAAAAAGGCAAAACTCAAATTTCAGTTCTGCTACGTTTGAAGAGTGTGGGCAGGTAAACTGAAATGCACTGAAGGTTTTATGTGATCTTCAGACTAGAACTATTTTTCTCTCTTCCCCTCCAATATTACTGGTATTGATATCTAATTCTCTTTAGCCCTTATTTATATGCGAATATATTGTTGAAAAAATCCTAAGAAAAGCCAGCGTGTCATACGAAAGGTTTTTAGCTGTCTCAGTAATTCTTACATATTTCTAAGTAATGCCCTTGCAGCTCACTTCCTTCCCCTGTCTCATCAGAACCCTCCCCAGTTTGGAGAAGTCTGGGCAGTAGCAGGAAGCACGCACTGTCTCTCCATGTGGCCCAGCCACCCTAACTTCCTGCTGGGAAGCCACATGCACTCCTCTTTGGCCATGCGTCTTAGAAGATGGCTCCAGCAGAGTTAATGAAAAGGATCTTCTTTTTTTTTTTTTTTACTTTAATTTTTTTTTTAATGTTTATTTATTTTTGAGAGACATAGAGGCACAGCATGTACAGGGGAAGGGACAGAGAGAGAGGGAGACACAGAACTAGAAGCAGGCTCCAGGCTCTGAGCTGTCAGCACAGAGCCCAACGTGGGGCTTGAACTCACAGACCGCGAGATCATGACCTGAGCTGAAGTCGGCCGCCCAACCGACTGAGCCACCCAGGCGCCCCTTGATCTTCTTTTTTTTTGCAAGAAATAGAACTTCTAATTCCGAGAAGATGAAGTATGTAGGAAGGAAGATATGAAATATCCACAGCCATTTCCAACTACGAAAAGTTGAGTCTGGGGCTGCTACAGAGACTCACTACCTAAGAATCTGAGGACGGGGGAGCCTGGGTGGCGCAGTCAGTTAAGTACCCAGCTCTTCGGCTCTGGTCATGATCTCAACAGTTTGTGGGATTGAGCCCTGCATCGGACTCTGTGCTGACAGTGCGAAGCCTGCTTGGAATTAGCTCTGTTTCCTCTCTCTCTGCCCCTTCCCCACTTATGCACACTCTCATTCTCTCTCTCTCAAAAAAAAAAAAAAAAAAAAAAAAAGAATCTGAGGACAAAATCAGAATGGTAGAAGAGAGAACTGAGAGAGAGAAAGCAGGCCCCTGGTGATAATATATTTAAAAGTAATTGAAAGCCAGATCGTCTAGACTTTATTGAAACTAACAGATTTCTTTTATTCATCTAGACTGCTCTGGGTTGGGTTTCCGGTTATTTGAAATATAAAGATCGTTATCTGATACAATACCCATCTCAATAAAAAACCTAGAAATTAGCATTTAAACTTACATACAGAAATATTAATTATTTCTACTAGAATAACATTCTTTGCTTTATAATAGCAATTTATTAATATAGGGTCATTAAAAGAGCAAGCTCCCTAGTATTCAAATATGATTTAATTACATGAAAATATGGTTTAATATTTTATATACCAAAAATAACCCTAAATATATTTTATATCTTATTTTATAAATAAATAAATATTTTATTTCCATAAAATATAATTTGTAACTAACTGGCAAACATTCATTTTGTTAAACAGGATCCAACCTGATATTGGTTTTTTTTCCTTTTTAATAACAGAAAATAATTATTTTCTAATGATTAACAAGTATACAATACTGGATAATATTAAGTGTTTCTTCGAGTTTGCTTTCTTTTAAAGAGAACAAAAATACTAACTACTCAATTATCTTTGAGCTTCAGATTAAGGAAAAGTTAAGTTTAAAAACCAGCTAATTTAAAGAAATAGAGGACTACAAATATGAGTACTCACCTGTTTTCCTGCACTTTCTACCATCTTCATTTTCATAGAAAACACACAATTCTTAATCAGAGAACAGACCTCTTCTCCCTGCTCCTGCACCTCCATCCTGTCACTGGGATCTTTATCACCATCCATGGACATACTATGATCATCTGGAGGAAGAGTAAGTTTCTCCTCGATTTTGCTGAGAAAGAAACAACTACAAAAAACAAAGAAAAGTGAGAGGTAATGCCAGAGAAAGAAAGAAATCTTGGGCATACAGTAAGCTACTGGATGGCATTAATAGAAACTCTACAGCTATTAAATTTCTGCTCCTTTTTTAGACTGTAAATGTACACTCTAGTCACCAGATTTAATATCCATTTTTAACTAACCAACTCTTTAAAAGATCTTTTTCTAGATATCATTTATTGCCTACGCCTCCATAAATAAAGCATCTAAATGCACAATGTTCCATCCATGAATGTGTGACACGACCTATGTTGGGTTCCAAGTCCTTCTCTTTTCATATCTCCCAATCTGAGGTCCTACCCCAAAGGTGACAATTGTAAAGCAGCAAACAGGTTATAATCATGGGGAATATGAAAAGATAACGCTATATTGCTATCAAGTTATTTTTATTTGTATTGTAATTTATATATCTGACTCTATTCCAGTGATTTCATTTTCATTATTTTCACGTCAGTAAACACAGACAAAGGACCTTCACATATAAAATCCATCCCTGATCAACCAAATACCATCAGTGTGGTAGGGTCCCCTCCCTAAGGAAAACAAAACAAAACAAAACAAAAACCTCAAGGCAACGTGGCTATACTGTATGTGACAACATTCCTCATGACCTTGTAACATGAGACCACTTAATCAGGCTACATGTTTGTGTGTTACCATATATGGGAGACAAAGAAGTAGGAAATATATAAAAAATTATGCCACATGGCGTTCGGGGCTCCGTTCTTTGGGTACGAACCCAACTGAGCAGTGCCAGCATGAATAAAGTTGCTTCTTGGAAAGAAAAGCCTCGGTGTCACAACTCTCTATGTGAGAATCCTATGACAATATCAACTAAGTTTTTGTTCATCTAGTAACTAATATCAATTTTCTTTTTCTTTTTTAATGTTTATTTATTTTTGGGAGAGAGAGAGACAGAGCGCAAGTGGAGGAGGAGCAGAGAGTGGGAGACACAGAATCTGAAGCAGGCTTCAGGCTCTGAGCCGTCAGCACAGAGCCTGAAGAGGGGCTCGAACTCACGAACCACGAGATCATGACCTTAGCCGGAGTTGGACGTCCAACCGGCTGAGCTGCCTACGCACCCCTGGCTTCAGTTTTCTTAGAAACACTATGGCCAGACAGACTAGCATGTCCCACATGTCTCTCTGTTTTGTTTTGTTCTGTTATTTCCAAGGTATAAGCCTCTCTAGTCATCTATCTGCTTCTGTGTTCCTGGCGCCCTACCCAACATACAAAGGTCCCCGCTCTCCCAAAAGCTGCTACTAATTTATTTTTTTTAATTAAAAAAAAACCTTTTAAATTTATTTTTGAGAGAGAGAGAGAGAGAAAGATAGAATGCAAGCAGGGGAGAGGCAGCGAGAGAGCGAGACACAGAATCCGAAGCAGGTCCAGGCTCTGAGCTGCCAGCACAGAGCCTGACGTGGGGCTCAAACTTGTGACCTGCGAGATCACCTGAGCCAGTCAGATGCTCAACCGACTGAGCCACTCAGGTGCCCCAGCTGCTACTGTTTTTTAAGCTTTCACTGTTTTTAGTTGAAAGAATAAACAAGCAAAGTTGTATAAGTACTTGACAAATATTTGAGGAAATAATTAATGAATGAAACTGAATGTTCCACTATGAATGAAGTGCCCTGGGCTCTCAGAAATGGAGGGGTGGGGTGGCAAAAAGGGGAGGTGGATAAGTTTTCACAAAGTGACACGGACTTTTTCCTGGGCTTTGAAAAATATATTTAATTTCAGGTATTAGAGAGGTAAGGAAGTTTTGACAGAAGAAAGAAATTTTAAAAAGGCAGAGAAGTGCGATGGTATATGATATGTTCTCATACCAGACTGGGGAGGATGGAGCCAGGAAGAGAACCATCTTTCCACGAATAACAGAGTCCCCCTCTCCCCTCTCATGTGGCAATGCCAACATCTTACAGCCCATCTTTCTGCTGATAATTAAAACTCTGGATCAAATGCCAAACACAACCAGTTGAGATCTCTGAGAGTAAATACAACATGGCAGACTGTATACACTGGGAGGTCAAATTTGGGGGAAGGTACTGCCATTTGGATGAGTTTCTGGTTTTCTCTTTCTTTTTCCAGTTTTGCCTTGGGGATAACCATGGCTGCTGAGGGGTGCAGTGGCCTGAGTGATAAGATTCTGACAGGAACCCTGCTGTATTGTGCCTGGAGAAACCTAGAAGGGAGCCTAGGCAGACCAACGGCTGCAGTGGGAATCCTTTAGTTCTGTATATGAAGCCAAGCAAGTTTCAGCCTCCCCCTGAAGTAAGCATGTGCAAGACTGACTGGAGACAGTGAAGGAAAGACTTGAGTCCTCAACTGAGATGTGAATCCAGAAGGCAAGACAGAATCCACTGTCTAAATCTAACTGGGCTGATTGCTCGCTAAAGCAGTAATTCCTGAGAATTATAAAAGAGATTAGAGTATACACAAGATAATATTAACAATTTCTAAGATCCAAAATTAGCTGATACACAAAGAACCAGGAAAATGTATCCATTCTCAGTGAAAATGACAGTCAACAGATGTCAGCTCTTAGAAGACCCATATGGTGAGAAATGATCAAGCAGCTATTTTAATGATGCTCCAAGAGAGCAAAACAAAAACACGAATAATGAAAAGGCAGCTATCTCAGTAGAAAGTATAAAAAAAAGACAAATGTAAATTTTACAACCGAAAAATCCACTAACTAATAAAACATTCACTATACCAACTTAAAGAGGAATTAAGATAATAGAGGAAAATGACAGTGACTTTGAAAACAGTTAAAAAAGAAATGATTTAATCTGAAGAATAAAGAGAAAAAAATTTGAATAAAAAACGAACAGAACTTCAGGGACATGTGGGACAAATGTCAAAAAGTCTAATATATGTGTAACTGGCACCCGACAAAGACAGAAAAATTAGGGCAAAAGTATTTGAAGAAACAATAACTGAAAAGTCCCCAAATTTAGTGACATATGTGAGCAGCTCAGTGAACCTTAAGCAGGTAATTTCAAAGGAAACTACACCTAAACATATCATATTCAAACTGTTGATTACCAATGATAATCAACAAAAATCCTGAAACCAGTCAAAAAGTATGATAGATTATACACAGGGGAACAGCAATTCGAATAATCATGACTTTCTCTTCAGAAACATGTAGGACAAATGATACCGCTGGGGAGAAAGGAGGGATCTACCACAATTCCATATCCACAGAAAATAAAAACACTGTGAAATAAAGGTATCTTCAGATAGAGGAAAACAATAAAAGGAAAATAATAAAGCTATAATGAATGACAGTAAAAATATGGAAATCTATGAACCACAAGAAAAGAATTCAGAATACTTTTATAGAAATTTAGTGAACTACAAGAACATAGACACAGGCAACTAAATGAAATTAGGAAAACACATGTATGAATAAAATAAGTTCAACAACAACAAAAAGCCAGAAACCATAAAACAAAACAAAAAACCAGTAATCCTAGATCCAAAGAATTCTATGACTGAATTGAAGAACTCAATAGAAAACTTTAAACGCAGACTCGACTGTGCAGAAGAAACAATCAGTGATATCATCCAGCGAGAGGACCAAAAATAAATGAATAAATAAATAAATAAATAATAAATAAAAATAAAATAAAAAACAGAATGAGTGAAGAGAGTCTATGGACTTATGGGGCAGCATAAGTGAAACAATATATCCACTATGGGAATTCTAGGAGAAAAGTGACATAAAGTATATTTAAAACAATCATGGCTAAAAACTTCTCAAACCTGGGCAGAGAAATGGATTTCTAGATCAGTGAGGCCCAAAGGACCCTAAATCGGTTGAATCCACATCAGGCCATACGAGACACGTTATAATTGAATTGTCAAAAGTAAAAGACAGGGGCGCCTGGGTGGCTCAGTCGGTTAACGGCCAACTTCAGCTCAGGTCTTGATCTCACGGTCTGTGAGTTTCAGCCCCACATCGGGACCTGGAGCTTGCTTCAGATTCTGTATCTCCCTCTCTCTGCCCCTCCCTTGCTCACTCTCTGCCTCTATGTCTCTCAAAAATAAAAATAAAAAAAGTAAAAGACAAAGACTTTTGAAAGCAACAAGAGAAAAGTGATACATCACATACAAGGTAAATTCCACAAGACTAGAGGTGGAGTTCTCAAAAGAAACTTTTCAGGCCAGAAGAGAATGGGATGATATATTCAAAACAGTGAAAGAAAAACCTGTCAGGGCAGGGCACCTGGGTGGACCAGCTGGTTAAGTGTCCAACATCGGCTCAGGTCATGATCTTGCAGTTTGTGAGTTCAAACCCCAGTCAGGTTCTGTGCTGACAGCTCTGAACCTGGAGTCTGCTTCAGATTCTGTGTCTCCCTCTCTCTCTGTCCCTCCCCTGCTTGCACTCTGTCTCTCTCTCTCTCTCTCAAAAATGAATGAACATTAAAAAAAAAAAAGGCAAAGAAACAAAAACTGTCAACCAAGAATACTATACTTGGCAAAACTGTCCTTCAGAAATAAAGGAGAAATAAAAACTTTCCTGAACAATCAAAAGTTAAGGGAGTTCATCACCACTAGACCTGGCTTCTATGAAATGCTAAAGGGAGTTCTTCAAGCAGAAATAAACCATTGCTAATTAATATAAGAACATATGAAGTTAGTACAAAACTCACTGGTAATGATAAATACCCAAATCAATGTCTCTAATACGGTAATGATGGTGCATCACTCACTTATAATGCTAGTTTAAAAGTTAAAAAACAAATGTATTAAAAATAACCTTGACCACAATAATCTGCTATTAGACATACAATATAAAAATATATAAATTGTAACATCAATAACCTAATATATGATGGGTGTGGGGAAGTAAAAGTATAAAGTTTAGGGGCGCCTGAGTGACTCAGTCGGTTGAGCGGCCAACTTCGGCTCAGGTCGTGATCTCACAGTCTGTGAGTTCGAGCCCCGCGTCGGGCTCTGTGCTGCCGGCTCAGAGCCTGGAGCCTGCTTCAGATTCTGTGTCTCCCTCTCTCTCTGCCCTTCCCCTGCTCATACTCTGTCTCTATGTCTCTCAAAAATAAATAAATGCTAAAAAAAAAAAAAAAAAGTATAAAGTTTAAAAATGCTATTGACATAAAGTTATACCAAGGTATTATACGATTATTTTATGTAAGCCTCACAGTAACCACAAAGGAAAGGCCTTAGTAAGTACACAAAAGATTATGATAAAGAACTCAAAGTATATCCATAAAGTCACCAAATCACAAAGGACAGCAAGAAGCAAGGAACAACAGATCTTTAAAACTGCCAGACAACAAAATGGCAAAAATAAGTCCTTACGTATCAATAATTACTTAAATATAAATGGATAAAATTCCCCAATCAAAAGACAGAATGGCTGAATGGATAAAAAAAAAAAAATCCAACAATATGCTACTAAGAGGTTTACATTAGCTTTAAACACAATACTGACTGAGAATGGCTAGCATTAATAACTCAGGCAATAACAGATGTTGGCGAGGAGGATGTGGAGAAAGAGGATCTCTTTCGCACTGCTGGTGGGAAAGCAAACTGGTGCAGCCACTCTGGAAAACAGTATGGAGGTTCCTCAGAAAATTAAAAATAGAGCTACCCTATGACCCAGCAATTGCACTACTAGGTATTTATCCAAATGATACAAAAATGCTGATTTAAAAGGGTACATGCGCCCCGATGTTTATAGCAGCACTATCAACAATAGCCAAAGTATGGAAAGAGTGCAAATGTCCATCGACGGATGAATGGATAAAGAAGATGTGGTATGTATAAATAATGGAGTATTACTTGGCAGTCAAGAAGAATGAAATCTTGTCATTTGCAACTACGTGGATGGAACTAGAGGGTATTATGCTAAGTGAAATTAGAGAAAGACAAATATCATATGACTTCACTCATATGAGAAATTTAAGACGCAAAAACAGATGAACATAAGAGAAGGAAAGCAAAAATAATATAAAAACAGGGAGGGAGAGAAAATGTGAAGGATTCTTAAATATAGAGAGCAGAGGGTTGCTGGAGGGGTTGTGTGTATATAGGGATGGGCTAAATGGGTAAAAGGCCTTAAGAAATATACTCTTGAAATCATGTTCAAAAATTAATTAATTAATTAAAAAAATAAGATAACACTGACTGAGAGTAAGGGCATGGAAAAAGATTTCAAGCAAATGGTAGCCAAAAAAAAAAAAAAAATCAAAACTTACTTTAAGCTAAAAATGGTAAAAAGGTCATTATATAATGATAAAGTGGTCAATCTCACAAGAAGATATAATAATTATAAATATTTATGCACCTAACATTGGAAGACCTAATATATAAAGCAAATACTAAAAGGAAAAATAAGACAGCAATACAATAATAGTTGGAGACTTTAAAATCTCACTTTCAAAAATAGATCATCCAGACAGAATCAATAAGTAAACGGCGGATGTGAACAAAACTACAGACGACGTACATGGTCAAATAGATGCAGAAAAAGCACTTGCCCAATTTCAACACCTATACATGCTAAAGAAACCTTCAGAAAATATGAATGGCAAATAACTGAGAAACATTCTCAAATAACTGAGAAACATAAAATACTTAGGAACAAATGTAACAAGACACCCAACACATCCATAAAAAAATAATAATAAGTTACTGAAATTAAACAAGTAAAACTTTCACTATTTGCAGAAGACATGACACTATATATAGAAAACCATAAAGATGCCATTGAAAAACTATTATCAGTATTAAATAAATTCAGTGAAGCTGTAGGATATAAAATTAATATATAGAAACCTGCTGTGTTTCTATACACTAATAATGAAGTAGTAGAAAGAGAAATTACGGAAACAATCCTGTTTACAATTGCATCAAAAGGAGTAGAATACCTAGGAATAAACTTAACCAAGAAGGGGAAAGATCTGTACTCAGAAAACTGTAAACACTGATGAAAAAAAAATGAATATGACTCAAACTAATGGAAGATATTCCATGCTCATGGATTAAAGAACCAATATTGTTAAAATGCCCATATTACCCAAAGCAATCTACAGATTTAATGCAATCCCTCTCTAAATACCACCATTTTTCACAGAGCCAGCACAAATAACACTAAAATGTGTTATGGAACCACAAAAGACCCCAAATAACCAAAACAACCCAGAGAAAGAAGAACAAAGCTGGAGTTATCACAATCCCAGATTTCAAGATATATTACAAAGCTTTAGTAATCAAAGCAGTATCATACTGACACAAAACCAGACACATAGATTAATGGAACAGAACAGTAAGTCCAGAAAAAAACTCACACTTTTCATATATATGTCAATTAGCCTATGACAAAGGAAGCAAGAATATACAATGGGTCAGACAGTCTCTTCAACAAACGGTGCTGGGAAAACTGGTCAGCCACATGTGAAAGAATGAAACTGGACCACTTTCTAATACCATACACAAAAATAAACTCAAAATGCATTAAAGACCTAAATGTGAGACCTGAAACCATAAACTTCCAGAAGAAAACATAGGCAGTAATATCTCTGACAACAGCCATAGAAACATTTTTCTAGATATATCTCCTCTGGCAAGGGAAACAAAAGAAAAAATAAATATTGGAACTATCGCAAAATAAAAAGCTTTTGCACAGCAAACAATCAATAAAACTAAAATGCAACTTACTGAATGGGAAAATATGTTTGCAAATGATACATCCAATAAGGAGTTAATACCCAAAATATGTAAGAGCTTATACAACTCAACACCAAAAAAGCAAATATCTGATTTTTAAAATGGGAAGAGGACCTGAATAGACATTTTTCCAAAGAAGACACACAGATGGCCAACACATGAAAAGGTGGTCAACACCACGCATCATCAGGGAAGTGCACATCAAAACCACAATGAGAAGGGCACCTGGGTGGCTCAATCAGTTAAGCGTCCAACTTCGGCTCAGGTCATGATCTCACAGTTCATGAGTTTGAGTTCCGTGTCGGGCTCTGGGCTGATGGCTTGGAGCCTGGAGCCTGCTCTGGATTCTGTGTCTCCCTTTCTCTGTCCCTTCCCTGCTTGTGCTCTCTCTCTCTCTCTCTCTCTCTCTCTCAAAAATAAACATTAAAAAGAAACAACCACAATGAGATATTACCTTACAAACGTCAGAAGGGCTAAAATAAAAAAAAACAAAAACACAAGAAATAACAGGCGTTGGTGACGACATGGAGAAAAGGAAACCCTCATATACTGTTGGTGGGAATGCAAACTAGGGCAGCCACTGTGGAAAACAGTATGGAGGTTCCTCAAAAAATTAAATTAAAATTAAAAATAGAGCTTCCATATGAGCCAGCAACTTCACTACTGGGTATCTAGCTGAAGAAAATGAAAACACTAATTTGAAAAGATATATGCACCCCTATGTTTATTGTAGCATCACAATATGTACCCCCACCTCATACCATCTACAAACATTACCTTCCTTTGGATCATAGACCTAATGTAAGAACTAAGACTATAACATTTCTAGAAAAAACACAGAATAATTTTGCAAAATGTGCCTGTACTCTCTCTTGCTGGGCAAACATGAGACAATTTTAACATGAAATAAGTAAGAATAGTAATGGATTATATCCATTAAATAAAACTGGAGTCCGTGATTCTGTATTGATAACTAAAATTTAAGTAAATGAATGAGTAAGTAGATGGAGAAGGGAAGGCTCTTGCTCGCACTAAGATGTATTCTGATGAATATGGAGCAAGTGCTGGAGTTAGAAAGTCCTCACCTGCAACTGTCATTGCTGAGATCGGTTTGGGCTAAGAGTCATCCACAGATATAAAATATAGAGGGCCAAGTCTTATGAGAAGCAAGATATGTGCAGGTTTATTAGGTGTAAAGAAAAAAAAAAAAACAGGCTTAAAACAAAAACAGGCTTAGAAGAACCAGGCTTAGAACAAACCAGGCTTAGAAGAAAACCAGGCTTAGAACAAACCAGGCATTATACACTGGGACACCAGATAGTAGTTTTTCTTAATTCCCGTGTTTCATTTCCTTATGTGTGTGTGTACGTACGTATGTATTTTCAGTTTTTATTTGAATCCCAGCTAGTTAACACACAGGGTCATTAGTGTCAGGTGTACAATACACTGACTCAACACTTCCATACAGCACCCGGTGCTCATCATGACGAGGGCCCTCTCCTCAATCCCCATCACCTGTTTCACCCATGCCGCCGCCCCCCCCCCCCCCCCCCCCCGCCCCGGCTCCCTCTTGTAATTCACTTTGTTCTCAATAGTTAAGGCCTGTTTCTCGGTTTGCCTCTCTTTTTCTCCCCGCTTTGATCATTTGTTTATTGAATATTTCACATATGAGTGAAATCATTTGTATTTATATTTCTCTGACTGACTTCTTTAGCTTTCAGCATAATACACTCTAGCTCCATCCATGTTGGTGCCAATTTCATTACTGTTACGGGTGAGTAACATTCTACTGTGTATACACATACCACATCTCTATGCATTCATCAGTCGAAGGACACTTGAGCTGTTTCCATACTTTGGCTACTGTTGATAGAGCTGCTATGAACACTGGGGTGCACGTGCCCCTTTGAATCAGCATTTTTGTATTCTTTGGGTAAATACTAGTAGTGCAACTGCTGGGTTGTATGGTAGTTCTATTTTTATTTAATTAAATTTATTTAAAGAGAGAGAGGGAGACACAGAATCTGAAGCGGGCTCCAGGGTCTGAGCTGTCAGCACAGAGCTCGATGGGAGACTTGAACCCATGAACTGTGAGATCATGACCTGAGCTGATGTTGGACACTCAGCCGACTGAGCCACCCAGGCGCCCCTACTTTTAACTTTTAGAGGAACCTTCATGCTGTTTTCCGGAGTGGCTGCACCAGTTTGCAATCCCACCTACAGTGTAAGAGGGTTCCCCTTTCTCTGCATCCTCACTAGTCCCTGTTGTTTCTTGTTGTTGATTTTAGCCATTATGACATATGTGATGTGGTATCTCATTGTAGTTTTGATTTGTATTTCCCTGATGAACGCTAATGCTGAGCATCTTTTTGTGTGAGAGACCAGACAATATTTTAACTGGGCAATTAAAATTACTATTACCAGTAAAAAGCACATGGACGCCCTGCTTCTAGATGTAATACCCTGAAAATACTTCACTTAAGTAGTATTTTAACTATGGATGTTATCACCTGAATCTAGTGGTGAGAATATACAACAAATGCAAACTGAGGAACATTCGTCTAAACTGTCAATGTCATGAAAGATGGTTGAGAAAGTGCTCCAGATTAAGAGGCCAGAAAGACATATCAACTAAATGCAGTATGAGATTATGGACTGGATACCATTCTAGAAGGGGAGAAAATGCTCTAAAGGACACTAATCAGACAAATGACAAAACGGAAACCGGGGCTGTATTCGAAAAGGAAGTGGTGAAGTTATTACTGCACTGATGTTATATAAGACAAGACTCTCTTAGGAAACACACACTGATAAAGAGGTACATACATGCAACTTAACTTCAAATGGTACAGAACATAATTATGTATGTGTGGGGAGAAAAAACTAAAGCTAATGTGGCAACATGTTAAAAATGTTTAAAAACATTGAACTGCATAAAAGGTACCCAGGGGAGTTCTACTTTTCTTTCAACTTTTCTATAGATAAGAACTTACCTCAAAATAAATAGTAAAAAGAAGTACAAAATGTAAAAAGTAAAAACAAAACAAAACAAAAAACCTGTAGTAGCAGAGGAAATAGGATATAATGGCAAGAATACCACCGGGGGGCGACAGTCCTTGAGTCCTACTTACTGTATATATTTGCACAAAATAATTCACCACCTCTCTGATTCTGGTGCCTCATCTCTGAAATACATGGCTAGTGGCTGCCTCAGGGATTACCCAGGGTTGCCACAGGGCAAGGAAGAGCTGAGCGTATGAAAATATCTCGAATCTGGTGAAGTGATACATACGGTTACGAAATAGAGTCGGGAGGTAGGAGGCAGGAGTGTCAAAAATCCAAATTATAAAAGAGTAATAAAAAATCACTAAGCAGTGTTTTCTGTGCTGCCATTTCAGTTGCTAATGTTCGGCCGAGACAGAAGCAGATGGACCACTGCCCCCGCCTCTCCCTGCGTTCTCTCACTGCCAAAGCCTGTTCACAATCGACCTCCAGCACACGATGGGTTCTGTGTCAGTGCGCAGCAATTCCCTCACGGGTAAGTTGGACAAAGGACCACGGCTGACATGGAGACTTTTATGAGAACAACTTACGTGGGAAGTCAGCATGATGAGCACGATCTACACTAGACTTAAACTCCGCCGTTTCCTAAACAACCAATTTGGAGAAAAGCCATTCTGGCAATTTCATGAAAATCCATACTCAGTGCAAAAAGATCACATCTTGGGGTGCTTGCATGGCTCAGTCGGTTAAGCGGCCGACTTCAGCTCAGGTCATGATCTCACGGTTCATGAGTTCGAGCCCCGCGTCGGGCTCTGTGCTTCGGATTCTGTGTCTCCCTCTCTCTCTGCCCCTACCCTCCCCGCCTCTCTCTCTCTCTCAAAAATAAACATTAAAAAAATAAAAAAAGATCATATCTTACCGATTTGTAATGATGTCATCCCAGATGTTCATTGGGTCCATTTTAGCATCGGGGTATCTGTTTGTCCAGGTTTTTAGAAGTCTCTTAAGGGGAGCTTGAGATGATAAATTACCTAAAAATATTAGAGGATGGCTATATGACAGCAACTTACAAAGTAGGGCTGCCATTAGTAAATAAAAACTTAATTCAAATTTCTTGACCAAATTAAAAATTTTTGTTTTCTCTTTCCCAACAGGAGCACAAAGTTACCATAGTAAATCTAAGACTGTTTGCCACTACAGCTCAATTTCTTAAGGACACAGAGTAAAAATGGGGAAATCAGCATATGCAATTTTTACATTTAGCACAGATCTACAGTCCTTCACCCACAATTTCAAAATCTAAAAAGCACTGAAACGTGAAAAGTTTTCATAAGGCTGCAAAATCTGATCTGTATCGGCATAGGGCTACTTATCGTGTTGGTTGATGGAATTTATGTGAATATTCCCCACTTAAGCTGGACACACATCCTTGCGCTGAATGACGAAATACGGCCTTGGACCCTGCTACGTGGATGAGGTTACGTGGTAATAATAACCAAGGCAATCTGGACTAAAGAGACTCATACAACCCTCAGGAAATTTAAATTTCAAATTGCTAATGTTTAAAGCTTTAGTTTCTGTCTGTTGGGGGAAAGTAGTGGGTAAGAACGTAAGTTTAAGTTAGACAGTCCTGGGTTCGAAATCTGGATCTTTTACATACTAGCTTAGGTAAATTATTTATAAAATGAAAAAAGAAATCTGCTTCTCATAAGGCTGTCATAAAAATCACGAATTATAGAAAAAAAAGATTAATGTTAAGTCCTAGAAAGTAGAAAACACTTAATAAATGATCTGTCATTAATAATATGGGCTTAAAAAAGAATTCTCCAAATTTAAAACAGAATGATTAGTTGTAGGTACATATGAAAATCAATTTTTATTAGTACTCTGAGAGTGTCTTTCACAATTATTTTAAAGTATTTAGCACACAAGCTGAAATTCCAATCTATACCTAAGATATATTACCGCTGCAAAGACGTACTCTTTCCTTTGACTTTGGGTGGCCTCCCGTAGGTGGCAGGATAAAATCTACTCGTTTGCAGCAGGAAGACCTTCCGGGTCTGCACACTGCCACCACCAGCTCCCCTTCCCTCAGGCCAGGCTGTGTGGCACCCAGGCACTGGACTCCAGCCCATCTGAAGACACTGCAGGCTGTCCTCTGTGAGCCCCTCTGCTTCCTCCACACTCAGATCAAGCCCTTTCTCCAGGGCCTCCTGCACCGTTCAGTCTGGGGCAGATTCTGTTACACATATTTGACATGGGAAATCCCTCTGCCTCAGTAGGGGTCATATCGTGTGGGGATTACCCCACTCTTCTGAAAGCTTCTTCAAGCTACGCAATATGTTATATTTGGCTCTGCATCCCCAGTGCCTAGACAGTGCTTGTCCATTTTAAACATTTATTTCAAGGATCTCAAAATATATATTTGTAGCACGAATTCAAAAGTATTTTCTAATCAATACACATTCACTAAGCAAAATAATCATACCAAAATGTTTCCCTAATTATAAAGAGGAAAAAAAGGTAGTCTAAAAAAATTACCTTGTTTGCTTATAAAACTGATAAACTCCTGAATTTCTATAATAGTTTGTACAGACTGCAATTTGGTGAGTCTACTTCTGTGTAAGAGAACATCAATACTTGAGTAATTCTAGAAAAAAGATATTTAACATTGTTTATAAATCAATTTCCTACTTTAAATTTTAACACAGTTCCCTAAAACATGAAATACAGCAACTATCTTACATCAATCACAAAATGTGTCTCAGAGTAGTTAATAATTAGCTCACAGAAGCAATTAACAAATGGTTTAAATTTTTAAAAATGATTTAGGTTTTTAATCACATTTTGGCTCAATGAAGTCAATAAAATCAATACAATTGGGCTATTGTTGCCTCTATTCACCACCAGTTTCTAAAAGTCACAACATCCTATAAAGTAAAATTACCAACTACAGAAGCCAATTCCTTCTTCTCCAAATAACTTCCTCTTGAGTGTGCTAATAAAAATTTCAAAAACTGTTTTAAGATAATGAATGAATATGCTTCTATGATCAATATCAGCCAGTGATAAATGTTAATAGGCTCTATAAAGACACTGACTTTAAAAACAAACATCAGAAGACTCTCATAAAAGCAAAAAGGAAAGAAAGCATAATGGAAAATGAACAGGGAAGGCTAGTGCATATCTTCCACAAAGCAACCAAACTTCCAGTCAGTCGCTCTAGATGAAAAGTCTACTCTCAAGTGTTCTTAAACGACACAATCCTGTGTTAAGTAACTTGAATTCAAACAAAATCTTGGAAGAAAAAAATAAAACCTAAGGAAAAACGAAAAACAAAAAAACAAAGAGAAAAAAAGGAACTCCTTAAACAGAAAAAAAAAGGATTAAAACTGCATTACGACAAAATACAAAGTGAAGAGATTTTGTAAGAAAATATTTGCTTACTGATTTTTTTTATTCATGAGTTTACTGAGTTAAAAATATCACATAAATGATACATTTCAGATTGGTGTATCTGTATTACCTGTATAAAAATCTGAATGCAATTTTCAATATAATACTTGGCTCTGTCAACATCATCCTGTAAGATGTAAAGAAGGCTCAATTCCTGACTATACTGCAGTTCGATGAGAGCCTTCTGAAGCTCCTTGTTCACAGCGTCATCAATAAACGTCAGCAGGGACTGGTCGGCCTCCCCTTGAAGCAGTAACTTCAGCTTGCTGCGGATCATGTAGGGTAGATAGGTCTCCTAAGGAAGAGAAGACTCTACTCGTAACTTCAGAAAGCCAATACGAGTATTTTATTACTATAGTATCCTTTGGTATAATCTTACAGGTCAAGATTTAGATCTAAAGTGATGTTGATGTTCAAACCTAAAAATACAATTTTTAGGACACGATCACTTAAAATTATTGATTTTGTAACCACAAAATACATAGGCACATGTTCCATGGAAAAATGGAGCTATCTTTAGCTGGAGGATCACTGGATGTTACGTTCGAGTGAGGAACTTACAAGCACAGCCAAGGCAGCTGCATTTGTGGGGACCAGGCGAGTCACTGCCCTCCACGAGTCGGGGAGATCCCATGGGAGGGGTAAGGGCTACGCCATGTGTATCCTGTATCCCAGGGAAGGGACACCAAGAAATATTTGTCTACGTAGTTACATTATGGATGTTAATGTTTATTTCTAAATGCGTCCCACTTACTTGGAAAGGGTAGCCAAAAGTGGTAAGAGATCTAACGATACTATGGAGTTGCTGGGGGGAGTCAGGTTATACAAATGTTCTATGCTTTACAACTACTACCTTGATTCTGAAAAGTTCTAAACAACTTTATTAATTAGAAAACAGCCGACCATCTAAAATATTTATCTCAGTGACCTCAAAGATAATTCCACCCACCTGATAAAATGGTTCACGCCACATTTTATTTAGATCTGGAGGGTTTCCATCGTCGACGCTGGCTACAGAACAGTATGCCAACGATCTCCACTCAGCAAGCTGGTTGTAACAGTCGAGGGATGCAAGTTCCCAAAAATCCTTCTCGGCTTCAGACGGCTCACCATCTACCCACTCTTGATTATTGAGAGCCTCGCAAGGGAAGTTCATAAATTTATTTTAAAAGTTGGAAAGAATATAAATGAAAACATTTGTATTATAGGCAGTAAAATACTCATGCTAAGGACAATCATCTTCAGATTGACGACAAGGGGAGAGAGAAGAGAGGACAGGGTAACACTAAATGGAAAGAAAACAAACCCAAAAGAAATCTCAGAGGAACAAATCAACATAAAAACCAAGAGGAAACTATTTCTCTGAGGAACTTACCAATGAAGCCAATTAATAAACTGAAGATTCTGAATCACTCGAAATTTTATTTAAATCAATATTGTGGATTATTTACTACTTAAAAGAGTTCTTAGATTGAAAATTAGGAAATAGAATATTTACAGAAAATCGCAAAGGACTTTACAACCTGGACTGCTCATTCAAGAATCTCACAGGTCATGGACTCTGAATTTAAACCTCTTGCCAGACCTCTATACCTGGAGAGCCACCGGCAACTCCAAGTACAAACGTGCAGTACAAAGCTGGACTTACAGTCATCTTCCCCAAACCATCGTACCTATCTCTTTAGAAAGTTTTTACTTCCCGAAGGGAAACAATCTACCCTAAGAGAAATTATATAACAACAGCAGATACTGAAATAACATCTTAACAGTTTTAACATTGCTTTTACTCAATGATGCTTTCTTAAAAACAGTAAAAGATAAAGCAATATTTATTTCACGTTTGGTTATTATGAAACTATTCTCTGCTACTAATTTTTGTGTCAAAACTAAGGAATAAAGTTGAAACATTATGAAACTCCAAATTCTAAAGGTAACAGTTTTTCTAATCGGAAAACAGAAGTGCCTAAGCCACTGACATATTTGCCAGAGATCAATTTTACCTCATTATACTGCTTAGCAGCTTCAGAATAATCACTTCTCGCCTCTGCTAAGACTGCATTCTGTGTGACCTGCTTTGTTCCTATCTCACTACTAAAAATAGCACGGAGGACGTCGTATTCTCCAATTGATCTATACAGTCTGAAAAACACACCAAAGAGAAAGTCCAAATCAGCGAAGACGCAAATATTTTTTAAGTTTTTATTCTCATGAAATGATATTAAATCCATAGGTCACATTATGTTAGCCAAAAAGGATATGTTATTTTTATTTTATGAAAATATAAAATCTTACACACCATGAAGTTATCATTAGGTTTTACTACTTTAGTCATACAGGAGGCGAAGTGAAATCTGAAAATATTGTAAGTTTCCAATCAATAAATTGTCTCATTAAATAAGACCATTCTGTGTTAATCCATTATAGTAACACTGCACATATCAGTGGGTGACCTATTTGAAATCCTGTCTAGACCTAAAATTTGGAATGTAGTCAAGAGCCCGGAGTGAGTAAAAATTAATCCTGGTCCTAATAAGGCCGTGTTTTAATCCACATTCTATGGGCCATCTTGATTCTCCCAACAAATAATTTTCTTACAGCCTTACTGCATGCTAGAGCACTCATTCTTCTCTTCGCAGTGACAAAAATCTACGTCACCCCTTTAACCAAACTTCCTTTGTTAAGATATTCTCAAGTAAATTTTTAATAAGTTTGTTCACTTCTCCTAGAATTTTTCCCCCAATCTTTCAAATTTCAACACAAATGTTATCTCTTCCTGATGCTGGAGTCACCTGGCCAGCCAGTGAGGACCGCTTCCGCCTTGACTTTTCTGCAGTGGTCCTTTCCAGGTATGAAATCCCATGTACTTATTACATCTAAAAAGTCCATGGGCTCGCTCACTCAGACACTAAGGATTCCAAACTTAGATAAAAATCCAGTAGACATGGCTTTCTCTGCCCTGCTCATAGAGGGTTATGGGTAACAACCCTCTCTGGGGAGATGGGAGGTAGGGCAACAGCTCACAGTCCAAGTGCAAGAGCTAGCTCAAGAGGAGATGAGAACCACAAACATCTTCCAGTAACTAGAAAAGAGACCAGTGTCACATCCACCTTGCACTGGCCCCACGGTCCCAGGATGACACACTATAAATGGTCAAAATGATTACCCAAATCATCAACAGGCAAAATTATGTTCTCAATACTCTGCTTGAAAGGAAAGCAAAATATTATATATAAAATATGAGGATGTATTAAATAAAGTTAGAAAACAACATTTAAAGCTTAGGTTCTTAAAAGTTGTATGCTTCATTTGCCTAACGAATGCTCTTGAGTTTCTTATTCTCTGAAAATATTAAATACACAAAGTGTTCCTGACTGTTCACTTACGCATCTGAAACAACAGGATAAAAACAGCTCCTCAGACAGAATCAGTATTAGCCAAGATCCACCCTCTGAACTGCCCTCTATCTTGCCTCTCAGGAAGAACTCACCACCTTCCATTTCAAGTTACGGTTAGTTATGCATGAAAGTACATATATCTCCTACCAGTCGGCTAGTTTCGGGAGTCTGGGAGACATGTCTAACTCTTCTCGGCACCCGACACAATGTCCTGTTCACACATAATGCTCAATTAAGGGAGAAAGATAAAGTGGCCATAAAACCGTGATGGTACAAGGGTTCCTCACCTTTACTGTGGTTCTCTTTCCCTAGAACCTGAAGATCTGAAAATCAGCACTAAAAAATAGAAGTTCAAATTTAATTTAACCTAATCTAACATCCTTCTCAGAATTAAGCACGGGCTGTCTTATAATGAAACCACAAGTAAGGAAAAAAATCAGCCATAATGCAAAATGGCATAGGATGACAAAATGGAACTTGATTTTCCCAAATAAACAAAGTAATTGCATTAAACTGTCTATAAAAGTTTGAGTTCTGCTGAAAATAATAAATTATCCTCTATTCAGTTTAAGTATAGCAGTAAAAACATCCACAACTGTAAGTAATGGCCACGCTTTACAGGAAACTACACTTGGTACATAACACCTTGAGTCTAAAAGGACTGTGTACACTTAATTAACGTTCTCTTTCCTGGAGCAAGACATTCCTTGTTGTGACAACTATTCTTAACTCAGGGAACAGTCCTTAGCCAGGGAGATTTTTCACAAAATTTCACGGAAGTGTTACTATCAACTTTATTGCTCATTTTCTGCCAAAATGAAAAGATTTTTTCCGTATTACTGTAGCCAAATTCACTGTTGTCCCAACAGTCTGGATCACAGAGCTTACTTAGCAAGTTCCATCCATCGGACGACATCAGGTGAGAGGCGGGTCCTCCCCTGAAGCCGCTTGGCGGGAGGCTCCGGCGGCAGCAGGTGGAGCAGGGCCTCCTCGAGCAGGCGGATGCCCACGGGCTGCTGCAGGCTGGCCAGGCAGCCAGCACTCACCGCAGCTGGGCTGAGGTTCAGCAAGTCTGTGTGCCGGCAGCTGACCTCCTATGGAACCACAAACACAGGCAGCTATTTAGCCCGGGACACTCTGACCGTGTCTTCACAAGCGAGTAACTCATTCTATTAAAGATGAAAGCACGTTCTGACGTAAGTAGCGATAAAACCAAAACTTTCTCTGTGTAATTCTATTAACGAAATTTCCTCAACATTCGGCTTGCTCAAAGGAGGAAGTGACCTTGATTTTTACACTTCCAATTCAGAGATTACTTTAAAGGAAAGTACTAGCATAATATGAAAAGTTATATACTCTATATATCCAAGCATCAATTGCAGTTTCCAGGAATATTTAGCCTGAATAGGTGAGAAAAGCAGCTGAAACACAGATTTCATATCCTATCAACAAAAGTAGGTACTTGTCTCCGTTACTCAAGGTAACGTATGTTTTCCATCTCCTTCCATCCAGGGGCTAACTCACTCACAATACTACTGAATAAGAGGATTTCAGGAATTATTATATGGGCCTTTACTTTGTAACCCTCAATTTGAGAGTCCTATATACACCAATAAAAATAAGCTACAAATCAATACACAGAACAATATAACCAGTATGGCAAGGGCACCTGGGTGGCTCAGGCATTTGAGCAGCCAACTCTTGAATTCAGCTCAGGTCATGACTGTACGGTTTGTGGGACTGAGCCTCGCATTCTGCTCTGTGCTGACAGCGTGGAGCCCGCTTGGGATGCTCTCTTTCCCTCTCTCTACCTCTCCTCCAGTTAAATGAGCATGCACACACGCTCTCTCCCTCAAAATTAAATAAACTTAAAAAAAATACATTTGATTAAAAAACCCAGTATGGCAGCATCTTCATTAAAACACAGTTGAATGCATCCGTATAGTTCTTGTGTGGGTGCCTATCTCTGTGCATGCATATACATGCAGACATCTGGAAAGGACAGTAAAGACAGTCCCCCGAAGCCACAACCATCCCACGTTCCTCCAAGCTGTGCCATGCACGGACCACTTACTAAGTCTAACCAAGACAGCTTCAATTCTACATTAGGGGTCTGGAAGGAATACAGATTCTCCAAAGCAAGCTAGCAAGCAAAAATGTCTATTAAAATGAACTAGTGGTACAGGAAAGAAAATCCATATAAAATTGTTTCAATTAATAACATGGTAAAGCCTCAGTCTTAGTAGAGGTGTCAGATTTTGAGATAACATCATGCTAATTTAGAGAGAGAAACCCTGAGTTACACAAGACTATTTTAAAATAAATACACTTTTAATTTTCAAGGAATCACTTCATTCTATAAGTATTTATTGAATGCCTTCTATATTCTAGATGTCCCTGACATTAAGATTTATTCCCATTTGCCAACAGAAGTCTTTTGTGAAATAGTTGTAAATAAGTAAACAACTCTTCCTGGAATATTATTCCTTTTTTTGTAAATGCATTCTCATAATTTGAGTAAGTTCTGTACGTCTATTTTCAAGAAGATTGATTATTCTGTATACTCTTGTTGACGGTATCATTTTACTTTCTAAAGAGTGATTTGCTAAGACGAAAAAACTTCAGTTGACTGATTTCACTTCTTATAAATGCCAAAAGAGAATAAAGTAATGGAGTCTAATTTTTCAAATGCTGACTGTGTACTGGAATTAATAACAATACTTTTTGTTTGGACACTTATCTCATTGTATTAGGGGAAGGCAAGAGCCATTTCTTCATTTCAAATATTGCGTAGTTCTTAAATAGAGATTTACACATAAAATATCCTCAATAAGTATTTTGTAAAGAAAGTAAAAAAGTTTTTTAAAGTTTATTTATTTTGGGACAGAGAAAGCGTGAGCACGAGGAGGGGCAGAAAGAGAGAGAATCCCAAGCAGGGTCCACGCAGTCAGTGCAGAGCCCACTGCAGGGTTCAAACTCACAAACCAGGAGATCATGACCTGAGCCGAAGTTAGAAGCCCAACCAACTGAGCTACCCAGGCGCCCCCAAGAAAGCTGAAATTTTATATAAAGTTCAAACAAGCAATGAACAGCACAAACGTAGGGCACCAAATTAACATCTGTTTGCCAGTCGCGGACGGGGATCCAGTCAGGATAGTCTGACAAATACGGGGTGTGCGGCAGACAACAAACTCATTCCGGGACACCATTGTGGGGCAGTGGCATCTCAGAGAGACATGCCCCTGCTAGAACAAGAGGTCACACGAACGCCTTGCCAAATGTGCTAAGATGTCAAGGAGAGAGGAAGCAGCCATGGGTTCAGAAATGAGCCACACAGAGTCATAACAGCAAATGCTGCAGACCGCAGGCACTAACTTGCATTCATGCTTTTTCCAAAGGCAATGCCAAACTGCGAGCTCTAGAGCGAGAAGCAGCCATTTATTAACTTAATGACGGTTAATGACTCTCCTAAACAACAATGGAAAACACCAGCTTTTAAAAATAAATACAGGGACAAAACTAGGAATTCAGATTTTAAAAGATCACTTCGGAATACAATATAAAGAGAAACTTCTTTTGAAATACTGATTGATCCAATGCAATTTCTCAAATCTTATCTTTAGTGTAGCCAGGAGAAAAATAATGAAGGAATTCTACTTGTAAGTTATAAACCAATAAAAAGAGAATACATAAAAAAAAACTATATTAATAGTTTCATGCTATATCAGAAAGAACAAAACAGGAAAACCAAGTATTTCATCTCAGGGAATTAATACCCAATTAGTTTGCAAACCGAAGCTACTGATAATAATATTAAATAACATATTTTATTTTAAAGTTTGTTTATTTTGAGACAGAAAGCATACAAGCTGGGAAGGGGCAGAGAGAGAAGAAGAGAGAGTCCCCAGCAGGCTCTGTGTCTTCAGCATACAGCCTGACACAGGGCTCAATGTCAAGATTGAGATCATATCCTAAGCCGAAATCAAAAGTTGGATGCTTAACTGACTGAACCACCCAGGCGCCCCAATATATATGTATTTTAAATTACTCCAGGAGGGTTACTGGTTATAAAAATACTAAAATGAATTTTCCATTAGGGGCACCTGGGTGGCTCAGTCGGTTGAGTGTCCAACTCGATTTCGGTTCAGGTCATGATCTGAGTTTGAGCCCCACATTGGGCTCTGTGGTGCCAGTGTGGAGCCTGCTTGAGAGTCTCTCTCCTCCTCTCTCTCTGCTCCTCCCTGCTCTCTCACGCTCTCTCTCAAAATAAGTACATGAACTTAAGGGGCGCCTGGGTGGCTCAGTCGGTTGAGCGTCCGACTTCGGCTCTGGTCATGATCTCGCAGTCCGTGAGTTCAAGCCCCGCGTCAGGCTCTGTGCTGACAGCTCAGAGCCTGGAGCCTGCTTCGGATTCTGTGTCTCCCTCTCTCTCTGCCCCTCCCCCACTCATGCTCTGTCTCTCTCTGTCTCAAAAATAATAAACATTAAAAAAAAATTAAAAAAAAAAAAATAAGTACATGAACTTAAAAAAATTAAAAAAAAAAAAAAGGTTTTCCATGAGGTGAATTTGTAATGATCGTGTTTTGAATGGCGAAGGAAATACTTCTTATATGAAAAAGCGACCTTCCAATAACATGTTTAAGTTGTAACTGAAAGCGTGCCTATATTAACAACGTCTGCTTGAACTGTGCTGCCTTCAAATGGCCTCCTCTAACCCCTCCGCCTAAACATCGATCATGATACACAGCCCCTACCCTGATCGAAAGGCTGCCTCCCTCCCCACTTCATTTCTACTCTGTTACTTTAGTACTTCTGTAGTACTCAAGCTCCATGACGCTTACTACTATGTATGTTATCTTCTGTATTTGTCTGTTTATTGTTTGTCACCCACTGTAATTCTAGGAGGGCAGAGGTTTGTGCCTCTTCCATTACTCACAGTCCTCATAACTTACAACAAAGTCAGGAATGTGCTCAATCAACATCTCTTAAAGGCACTCAGGAGGCAGGAAGTAATCTGGGGAAACAGTACATAAGGAGAAACTACCTATGACATACAGGGTCTAACCGAAACACTGAAGGGACTGGCGTATTAAAAAACAGAACACTTTTACAGCAAGGCTGATTTCTAATTATCCTGATATATAAGTTTTTTTTCCTTTTAATGTTTATTTTTTGAGAGAGAGAGAGACAGAGTGGGAGCAGGAGAGAGAGGGACACAGAATCCAAAGGAGGCTCCAGGCTCTAAGCTGTCAGCAGAGAGCCCACCGTGTGGCTCGAACCCATGAACTGTAGGATCATGACCTGAGCCGAAGTTGGATGCTCAACCAACTGGGCCACAGAGGGGCCCTTATGAATTTTTTTTTTTTTAAATACAAATAAATTACAGCTCATCAGGGAAGAGGGAACCATACAGAATACATCAAAGTGTTGAACACCTTGTGCTTCGGCTTGTGGAACAAATGAAGTTATTACGACACAGGCATGTCATGGCAAAGCAGATTAATGCATGTTTATGAAGCACACGTGTGGACTCTTACCTGGATACAAGAGACAAAAGGCGGAAAAAAAGAGAAAGTGCTGTTAAGAAAATGATTGAAGTCCTGGAGCAACTTTTGAGTAATGAGGTTTTTTTCAGACATGGTCTTATGTTTATCCATCTCTTTTATAATTCCAGAAAACAAGCTGCCAAAGAGCTGCTTTGCGATTATTGGGTCTCTCTGTAAAATATTCAAAACAGGCAAATTAGGATCTGAAGTAAAAATGTTATAATACCATCATAGCTTTATTTGAAAACAGAAACTGCTGCAAACATATCTAATTTACATCTCAATTTTGTTTACAAAGTTTTACTAGGCACTTGCATGGGGAGTATTTGAAATTTAACTAAATATATCTGTGGTACGATGGATTCTGGATGCAGAAATAAATAAGCTGGCTTAATTACATATGTAGACATGGCTTAGCTCATGAGTGAGTCTGGACCTGCAGATGCCTTATCTTTAACGTGGGGATAACAGAATGCATCTCAGGGTCGTGGTGAGAATTAGCCAAGAAAATACACATCAAGTGATCAGTGCAGTAACTGATAAGATCTTTAAGAGAGGTTAGATGAGATTTTTAGGTACCATCCCCACATCGGCATCGCTGCGAAGCTTAAGAGAACTAAGGGATAAACTTAAATAAAATGCCAACTTAAAATTTCCAAGTCCCATCATTATGATGATTTCAACTGTTAAAAACCATCGAGCAGTCATTTTCGTGCTCTTCATGTTTTGTGGGTTCAGCTCTAACAGCACGCTACCTTTAAAGCCACCTTCTATGGCTCTGACCCTCAAACCCCATGACCTCCTTTACCTGTGCCTAGGACACCAGTACTGACAACAGTCCCTGGCATGCAGAGTCTATATTTTTTAAATGAAGGTATGAATACATGAATAAAACTTAAAAATTATTTTGCTTGATAAAAACTATCTGAATAAAAAGCACAATTTGATTTGTTCTTTGTTACTTATTTTAAGTAATGCATTTGTCTTACAGAAAGTTATATGGGTGCAATGTAAAATTTCAGACAATACAGATTAGGAAAAAAGAAGAAAATAAGTATCATTCATACGGCCACTGCCACAGACTGGTCCTTTACAGGCACGCACACAAATACTGTTTGCTAACTTGCTTTTTACACCTAACCTGTGGCAGACAGGTTCCCAGGTCTACAACCCCAATTCTTGAGTCTTATGCCCAAATTCCCTCATTTCCCAGGGAGTCCCAGATGCTCCTGCTGTTACAATAATGCAGTGATGATTAAGATAAATGACATCTTCAGAGCAACAGACAAGGCTCATAATGAAGGGGAGCCCCAGGACAGTGGAGGAGGCCTCATGTGTTTTGTTCACAGCTGCACCTCAGTGCTTAGAACAGTCCCTGGCATCCAGAAGGAGTTGCTCCAGACCAAACATTCGTTATGTTTTTGCAAATTCCTGTCAATCTATAATTATTTAGGTTAAATAAAAAGCTTAAAAAAGAATAAAAGGCTATGCAGATATAACCTATTAAATGCAACATTTAGTTCTGAAAATTTAATTACAATAAAATATATGGCATTATATTTTGGCACCTAGCATAATGCCACATATGTAATACTCTTCAATTTTAAAAATTATTTTGATAAAAGTCAAAGGAAACCTAATTAGCCTTTTGGGGAATATATACCTGTTTTTGTCAGAGAACCCAGCTAGAAACTCCATTCACTCTCAATACTTGTATACCCTAATGACTTAGAAAACATTTCCAATCCTCTATTAAGAAAATTAACAGAGAAGGAAGAAACTAATCTCACCCATAACTGATACTCTCTGGATCCCCCACCACCAAAAGGATCCTGTATAAGCAATGATTTAAGTGGTTTAGCACTTTAAAGTTTATAATAATTTTTTATACATTATTTCATTGACATTATTGGTAAGAAAAATAGATTTTGTTCCCCTGGTTTTATAGACAAAGACGCTGTGGCTCAGAGCATTAAGTATCTTGACAAGGACTCCGACTGCAGGGCTATCTTCTGGATGACTCTAAGTAAGTTGCATCTGTGAAAAGAAGTTTTAGAGCCAAGACTTGGAGCAATGTCTTTTAACCAAATCCATTGTTTAAGACAAATCCACACCTTGATTATGTTATAGAGAGCATCAACCATTTTTTCTTACACGTAGCAGACCCCTGGAACTGTTAAATAGTTTTTATCTATCAAAAGAAAACTGCAGCATTCAAGAACCAACCTGGGCCACAGCCTGCAGGGGAGTGATCAGGCTACTGTATTTAATCTGAATGTCAGGAAGGTCTCCTTGCCGGTAACTTCTATACAAAATGACCTGGGCATCGTGCTTCATTTTTAACTCACTCTTGATCTCCTATAATCATAAGAACCAAAAAAGGAAGATTAGAATTCTTATTTTAAAAAATCGGTAGTGATCCTTAACAAGTCCAAAGGTGAACCTGATGACAGTTTTTATCCAAAATAGTTTGGTCATTATGCTTTACCAATCTATGGTAGACAATAAATCCAAAATAAAAATCACTGTCAAATGAACAGTAAAAAGATTACTTAAATATTCATCACAGAGTAATGTGAATATCTAAAATCAGAGAACTTGAATTAACACTTTTTTAAAGCTATTATCTCAGAGGGCTGTATTTCCTATTTTTAAAAAATGTTTATTTCTGGGAGCAGGATGGGGCGGGGCAGAGAGACAGAGAATCTGAAGCAGGCTCTGTGCTGAGAGCAGAGAGCCCGATGTAGGGCTAGAATCCATGAACTGCAAGATCATGACCTGAGCCAAAGTTGGACACTTAGCCAACTGAGCCCCCCAGGAGCTCTGCATTTCCTTTTAATTAGTCTTAGAAAAATCTTGGCTCTGTGGCCCAGTGAGAGCACCACAGCCTCGGACACCTGTTCACCTGCTCAGGCCAGGCTGACCCTGCACCTCCCCTGAGTCGCCCCCACTCCCCACCCCAGGGCAGTGAGACCTGCTCATCTCTGCCCAAGATTCTTTCCACAGCCTTTCACTCATGGTTCCCATCGCAGGCATCACCTTCAAAGAGGCTTGCCTCCCCACTTCCTCCTAACAATCTTCCCCAGGTGCTCGTCGCATTGGTTAATTTCCAGCACTGCATATGTTATAATCTTAACTCAGTTTTGGTTTGTTCTGTTTTACCTGCCGGGTTGCAGCCCCACGAGTGCTTACATTATATTCCCCTCTGTGCCACTAGCAATCAGAGCAGTGCCAGACGGAGCACAAGGCTCCCAACAAATAAAGCACATGGCCTTCTGATGCCCGATTACCACCAGGCCACTCTCACCGAGAGGTCAGCCCCTCCTGATGAGCACACCTGTGTCAGAGGGCATGCACGGCCCCACACAGCAGGCCATTCCACATGCATTACCGAAACGGCTTTCTTTAGATCAGACCGAAATACCTCCTTGTGATTTCTAACCAACAACCCTGGTTTTATCTCTTCCCTCTGCTCATAGCCTGCTTCTTATTTCCTTCAGGCAAGCCCAGCTGGGTTTCAGGTTTAATCAGGAGCCTGTGGCTGCTTTTCTGAGTGGATGCCCTCCAGGAGGGATGACCCGGGGGCACTGAGGTTTGAACCCGCTTCTTCGAGAGAACAGGTGTTCTTACAGAGACAAGAGAAAGATGAAAAGTACATTTTCTTACCATAGACAAGAGAGCGGAACCATTCAGCCACTTCATGTTCAGATTTGGAAGTTAATTAAGCGATTGAGGATTTAAACTGAATTAATACAAGGCCAGTTTTTAACTCGTAATCTCATCTTTCTCGAAAATTTTGTCACAATTACTGATCTGTAAGTAACACTGAAGCTACAGCTAAACAAATTCTTTCATTATTTCCACATTTTGAGAAATGTTTAATTCATGCCACACAAGGTCCTCAAGTCACTGCTTTCAGCAGATGGCCCTGAACATCCACCGACCTGCCCACCCCTTTCTCCGGGCTCACCATTCCCTCTTCATCCAGGCACCCGCTGAGAGCGGCTGGTTGTGACGGGGCAGCTTATTGGTTCCACAGCAGCCCCAGACCCGAGGTGGGTCAAGGTTCTGGCCAATCCCTCCCAGAGGCTAAAGCTGTATGATGATTCAGGAATGACTGGAGGCTGCGTCTCCACCACACGGAGAGCCCAGTTGGTTCGCAGAGAACAAAGCCAAGCTGCAGTGAGTCCGAGGTAAGGGGCGGGGACGGGGTCCTGGCACACGGCAGACTCACGGACTCCCCGCCCAGATCCCCGCTCCGAGGGAAGGGGCAGGGACTCACGGACTCTCCCAACAGGTCCCGTTCCAACATTCCCATGGCTTCATCAGTGAGTCATGATTGTCCTTTACATCTACGTTAGAGGACTAATCTCTGGTTCAGAAGTAACTTTAATTCATATAGTGGCTGCTTCTGTAATTTGTTTTGGATCAAATATCTGATGGGAAGCTTATTTCCTTAGTATATATCCTTCGATATAAAATAAATATTTCTGACCAAATTCTCAAAACAGATACAAACCTTCTCTCGTTTTTGTTCAGCAACACCTTTTCTGGCATAAATCAAACTCAGTTTTTCTTGGTCCTTTAAAAATCGCCTGCGTAATCTTAATATTTCTGCCCGATTGTCTGTACCTGAAGAATACAAAGCAGGTTTGTTACAGATGGCCAATTCGCAGTTGGCTTTACCTCCTTTCTAGAATCTCCTAAAATAAAAGTAGAATTGTTTGCTTATCTCCATTTTCTTTTTTTTTTTTAACGTTTATTTATTTTTGAGAGACACAGAGACAGAGTGTGAACAGGGGAAGCGCAGAGAGAGGGAGACACGGAATCCGAAGCAGGCTCCAGGCTCTGAGCTGTCAGCACAGAGCCCAACGCAGGGCTCGAACTCATAGACCGTGAGATCGTGACCTGAGCCAAAGTTGGCCACTTAACCGACTGAGCCACCCAGGCGCCCCTGCTTATCTCCATTTTCTACTTTCAACTAGTTTTCTGCTTTGTTTTAATGACAGAGAACAGCACAGGAGACCACTAACCAGCTTTGGAAGCTAGAGAATAGAAAGTTGTAACTGACACAACACGAGCCCACTGCCACCATGCAGAGAATGGGGACAAAGCAAAGACAGTGGAGAAGACCTGGAAGGCTCAGGGCCTGGAAGCACCCGGCACCTCCAGGGGAAGGGAGGAAAGTGAGGCTGCAGCAGGAGGTGTGGTCAGAAGGCAGTGCCCCCCTACGCTGCAGGTAGATAACCTGGGAGAGGACCCAGGGCCCATGGGTGCACGGGGCAGAGCAACTACACCACCAGCGACCACAGGCTTCTGGAACCTGCAGGTGCCTCCTCCTGCGTGGCCTCCAAGAGTGCTGGCACCCTGGCCTAAAAAGCCTGCAGGTAAGAGACTGGAGACTTTGCCTCTGGGAAACCCACTGGCACAAAAGCACAGACCAAAACAACACATCAGGAGTTCCCACGTCCTGGTGCAGGCTGACCTCCAACTCCCAGGGTTCGGCTATTCCAAATGCCTTTTTAGTGCCCCTTCTGGGAGTACAAGCAAGAAGCCAAGTCACCTGTCATTTTGAGGAAAGTTTTAAACATGAAAGGCAGAAATGAAAATAAATAGAGAAAGAGCAACTGTTAAAAGCAGACCATCCAGAAAAAAATTTTGTTTCAAAAAATAATCATTTATCAAAAGACAAGAGTAGAAACTGCACCAGTGGGTCAATGACTGTAAGGGGATTCAGGGAATATAAAAAGCGCATGGAAACTAAAAATATGATATCATAACTTAAAAGTAAGAGTTAAAAAGTAAGGTTGAAGTGACTTCCCAGAATACAAAGCAAAATGGAAAAAATGAGGGAATTACCAGGATAATGCAGAAGGTCTGCTGTCCAAGCAACAGGATCCCAAATATAAACCAGGATGAGGAAATCACCAACAAAACTATCCAAGAAACAAATACTCCGAGACTGGGAAATACGTTAGCAGTGTGGAAAGGTCCTCGTGTGCCCCGAAGAGCGACTGAAACAGACCTGCGTGCACCAGAGGGCACTTCTGTGAGATTGCCTAAAACTGGTTTAAAACAGAGGATTCTAAGATCTGCAGAGAAAAGACACAATTCTTACAAAGGATCAACACAAAGATGCCACCAGGGTTCCCAACCCAACCCTGGGGACTAGGAAACCCTGATTTCACGTTCACACTCAGAATTCTATGGCTAAATTACCCAGCAGGGGTGAGTGTGCTCAAAAGCAACGTATGGCATCAGGACGTCAAAAACAGCTTACTGGGGCGCCTGGGTAGCTCCAGTGGCTGAGCGTCTGACTCGTGATTTTGGCTCAGGTCATGGTCTCACAGTTTAGTGAGTTTGAGGCCCACATCGGGCTCTACGGTGACAGTGCAGAGATCCTCCTTCTCTCTTGCCCCTGCCCTGCTCACGCTCTCTCTGTCTCTCTCGAAATAAATAAACTTAAAAAAAAACACAAAAAACCAACAGCTTACGGTTTCTGACCCTTTTTCTGATCCACCAGAAAGAAGGAACACATCACAGAAGAAGAATCAGACCCAGGGGGGTGAAGAGACCCTCAGGATGAGGAGGTAATCTTCAGACCATGGCTGAGCAGACTCCAAGAGCAAGCAGCCTGGAACAGGGTGACTCAAAATCTCCAGGAGAGCTTTTTTTAAGATAAAACATTTATATGCTGGGACACATTGAAAGATAACTCCAAGGAAATCAAGTGATAAATATGTAGAAATCTAAGAATTAGTAGATTATTAATGCCCAGAAAAAACTATCGCACAAGAAAGGAAAAATAATCATAGTTCACTACAGCTTGAACACAAATAATATTTATGTAGTCGAAGTAAGAGGAAAGTACTGATGAAACCGAGACTAAGACATAATGTTGGAGGATGAAAGCACAGGAAGAACTGGATTTGAGTGTGTGTGTGGTGGGCGGGGGTCAGGGGCAAGCTGGGGCCAAATCCTCAACGTGCATAATGCGAGCTCGGAGAGTGACTTACACTGGAAGGGGAAAACAGGCAGGGTGGTAATACGCCAACATGTGTGGAGATACGGAAGGGTGTACGTGGTTGTGTCTGGAATTGGGGAAACGGGTATGAAGGGTTACCGTTTCTTCTTCTTCTTTAAATTACTTTACTTTTTAATTTATATCCAAGTTAGTCAGCATATAGCACAATAATGATTTCAGGAGTAAATGGGTTACTGTTTCTTCTAACAAGCTTTGGCAAAGTATCTGACTCTTTAAACTACGTGTGTGTATCACTCTAATACAAATAACTAAAGGAAACAGAAATAAAGAATTAAAATAGTGGCTGAAAATGATATTTCAATTAGGTTACAATTTCAAATTTTTGGATTTCAATGATTATAAATAGTATCAACAAGGATTAATTCACCATTTAAAAAATTTTTCTTTATTTTCCTTATTTACTTTGAGAGAGTGTGTGAACAGGGGAGGGGCAGAGAAAGAGAGGGAGAAATAGAATCCCAAGCAGTCTCCTCACTGTCAGTGCAGTACACGGTTCGAGCTCACAACAGTGAGATCGTGACCTGAGCTAAAATCGGGAGTCCGATGCTTTACCAGCTGAGACACCCAGGTGCCCCCACCATATTTTATGCACTTCAAGTATTCCTCTCTAGGCAAGAAAAGACAGCACGCAAAATATTTTACATCAACAAAGGTACCAGGGGAGATTCAAATATATTAATCAAATTAAAATGGATAGCTAACAGTATTCATTTTACCTACTTAGTTCTAGTTTTTCTGAATTCATATACAAAACACTTAAGGAAAATGGTTTAAAAGTTAGGTTTCACCTCTTATCCTCCTTAATTTCTATACAAAGTCAGTGAAGATGGGGAAAACTGCTCGATGGTTTGAGGTGTGGACTGCTCCTCAGCATCCCCCATTTCTGAGCCTCCTCCCGCTCAGCATCCCCCGTTTCTGAGCCTCCTCCCGCTCAGCATCCCCCGTTTCTGAGCCTCCTCCCACTTAACTACACTGGAATTAAAATTAAAAACTTAATAAAAAATTTTTTAATAAAAGGAATGTACCCTTGCCCCTAACTTTACTTCTTTGCACCTAAAGACATATGGCTGGATTTCCCCGAGGTTCTATGTTGGGACCTCTTCTCTCTCCACCTTCTTCCTCTGGGCTTTCACTCGCTCCCAGAGCTGCCATTCTCATAAAGAGCTGACTGGCACCCTGGCCCTCAGTATGGGGGCTGCGTGTTCTGCCGCACTTCCCCCAGCCCCTGGGCGCGTCTCCCCTCATCTTCCCCATCGGGTCCCTGGGTGCATGTGGGAGGTTGCCTGTGACCTAGCCTCCCAGGCCTCCTCCGGCAACCCACATGCTGCTCCATGTGGGCTCCTTAAGAAATCATCCAGAGACCCCTGCCTGTCTTCTGGTTCACTATGGAAAGCTGTGCTTGCCTCTGAAAGCTGCAGGTCCACTTTCCCCAGCCGTCTGTGCTAGACGCCCCGTGGGCATGTCCCACACCACCACTATCCCCAGCCGTCTGCCCTAGGCGCCCCGTGGGCACGTCCCAACCTCCACTATCCCCAGCCGTCTGCCCTAGGCTCCCTGTGGGCACGTCCCACACCTCCACTATCCCCAGCCGTCTGCCCTAGGCGCCCCGTGGGCACGTCCCACACCACCACTATCCCCAGCTGTCTGCCCTAGGCGCCCCGTGGGCACGTCCCACACCACCACTATCCCCAGCCGTCTGCCCTACGCTCCCCGTGGGCACGTCCCCCACCTCCACTATCCCCAGCCGTCTGCCCTAGGCTCCTGTGGGCACATCCCCCACCACCACTATCCCCAGCCGTCTGCCCTAGGTGCCCCGTGGGCACGTCCCACACCTCCACTATCCCCAGCCGTCTGCCCTAGGCTCCCGTGGGCACATCCCCCGCCCACCACTATCCCCAGCCGTCTGCCCTAGGCTCCCGTGGGCACGTCCCCCCCCCCACCACTATCCCCAGCCGTCTGCCCTAGGCTCCCGTGGGCACGTCCCCCCCCCCACCACTATCCCCAGCCGTCTGCCCTAGGTGCCCCGTGGGCACGTCCCACACCTCCACTATCCCCAGCCGTCTGCCCTAGGCTCCCGTGGGCACATCCCCCGCCCACCACTATCCCCAGCCGTCTGCCCTAGGCTCCCGTGGGCACGTCCCCCCCCCCACCACTATCCCCAGCCGTCTGCCCTAGGCTCCCGTGGGCACGTCCCACACCTCCACTATCCCCAGCCGTCTGCCCTACGCTCCCGTGGGCACGTCCCACACCTCCACTATCCCCAGCCGTCTGCCCTAGGCTCCCGTGGGCACGTCCCACACCTCCACTATCCCCAGCGGTCTGCCCTAGGCGCCCCATGGGCACGTCCCCCACCTCCACTATCCCCAGCCGTCTGCCCTAGGCTCCCGTGGGCACGTCCCACACCTCCACTATCCCCAGCCGTCTGCCCTAGGCTCCCGTGGGCATGTCCCACACCTCCACTATCCCCAGCGGTCTGCCCTAGGCGCCCCATGGGCACGTCCCCCACCTCCACTATCCCCAGCCGTCTGCCCTAGGCTCCCGTGGGCACGTCCCACACCTCCACTATCCCCAGCCGTCTGTCCTAGGCTCCCGTGGGCACGTCCCACACCTCCACTATCCCCAGCTGTCTGCCCTAGGCTCCCGTGGGCATGTCCCCCACCACCACTATCCCCAGCCGTCTGCCCTAGGCTCCCGTGGGCACGTCCCACACCACCACTATCCCCAGCCGTCTGTCCTAGGCTCCCGTGGGCATGTCCTACACCTCCACTATCCCCAGCCGTCTGCCCTAGGCTCCCGTGGGCACATCCCCCCCCCACCACTATCCCCAGCCGTCTGCCCTAGGCTCCCCGTGGGCACGTCCCCCCCCCACCACTATCCCCAGCCGTCTGCCCTACGCTCCCCGTGGGCATGTCCCCCACCTCCACTATCCCCAGCCGTCTGCCCTAGGCTCCTGTGGGCACATCCCCCACCACCACTATCCCCAGCCGTCTGCCCTAGGTGCCCCGTGGGCACGTCCCACACCTCCACTATCCCCAGCCGTCTGCCCTAGGCTCCTGTGGGCACATCCCCCCCCACCACTATCCCCAGCCGTCTGCCCTAGGCTCCCGTGGGCACGTCCCACACCTCCACTATCCCCAGCCGTCTGCCCTAGGCTCCCGTGGGCACGTCCCACACCTCCACTATCCCCAGCCGTCTGCCCTAGGCTCCCGTGGGCACGTCCCAACCTCCACTATCCCCAGCCGTCTGCCCTAGGTGCCCCGTGGGCACGTCCCACACCTCCACTATCCCCAGCCGTCTGCCCTAGGCTCCCGTGGGCACATCCCCCCCCCACCACTATCCCCAGCCGTCTGCCCTAGGCTCCCGTGGGCACGTCCCCCCCCCACCACTATCCCCAGCCGTCTGCCCTAGGCTCCCGTGGGCACGTCCCCCCCCCACCACTATCCCCAGCCGTCTGCCCTAGGCTCCCCGTGGGCACGTCCCACACCTCCACTATCCCCAGCCGTCTGCCCTAGGCTCCCGTGGGCACGTCCCACACCTCCACTATCCCCAGCCGTCTGCCCTAGGCTCCCGTGGGCACGTCCCACACCTCCACTATCCCCAGCGGTCTGCCCTAGGCGCCCCATGGGCACGTCCCCCACCTCCACTATCCCCAGCCGTCTGCCCTAGGCTCCCGTGGGCACGTCCCACACCTCCACTATCCCCAGCCGTCTGTCCTAGGCTCCCGTGGGCACGTCCCACACCTCCACTATCCCCAGCTGTCTGCCCTAGGCTCCCGTGGGCATGTCCCCCACCACCACTATCCCCAGCCATCTGCCCTAGGCTCCCGTGGGCACGTCCCACACCACCACTATCCCCAGCCGTCTGTCCTAGGCTCCCGTGGGCATGTCCTACACCTCCACTATCCCCAGCCGTCTGCCCTAGGCTCCCGTGGGCATGTCCCACAGCCGTATGCCCTAGGCGCCCCGTGGGCACGTCCCAACCTCCACTTTGGCTAGATTGCCATAGGGCCTGCCAGTCAGTACCTGTTCTCGGGCTGACCTGGGTCCCTTCCACTTCCCAAACATGCACCATACCTCCTGCCTTCATCCTTGTTCACCTTCCCTCTTCCCACACCCAAGTCCCCAAGGCCAGTCCCAAAGGTGGCCTCTTCCTCAGGTCCTCTCTGGTGCTCTGCCCTTCTCTCCCTGAGACTTACTACTCCTCCTCATCTCAGGGTCACCCACCTGTTGCCTTACTAAGCCCTGATGTCCAGAAAGTCACTAAATGAATTGGATTGAGTCCAATTTATTCTATAACTTCCCTGGACCACCTAGAAGTAGGCTTTCAACATGGCAAATGCCCAGACAGTATTGAATTAAGTTTTATTATTACTATTACTATTATTATTATGTAAGCTCCACCCTCAACATGGGGCTCAAACTCACAATACCAAGATTACCATTCGCATGCACTACTTGCTGAGCCAGCCAGACGCCCCCGGATTAAATTTTCACGGTTTTATTTACAGGTTACAAGGAAATGTGAATGCAGTCGGAAACGCACTTTCTTTATCCAAGCCTCCGCCTTAACTTATTTTAAATATATTTCAGCAAGCTTACTTTACCTTTTGTTTTGTTATCCACCTCGTCCCCTGGAAGGCCCAGCCTTTTTTTCCCAAAATCGGGTCCCACTAACTTCAAGGGTGATCTCTGAGACTTTTCACTCTTCTTGTGGGCAAACAGCAAGGAGGAAGATGAGGAATCGGAGGACGAGACTGTATAATCCATCAGCGGGTCAATACTGCTCCCAGTCAGCCAATTAAAGGAGCTTCGGCCATCTGCAAAACAGGCATGCCCAGAGCAGTCATAGCACGCTCAGCACTGCACAGCCCTGCCACGCCCACACAGGCATGCCCAGAGCAGTCACAGCACGCTCAGCGCTGCACAGCCCTGCCACGCCCAGACCGCCTGGAGCAGTGCCAACTACCAGCCACACTGTTAACACAAGGGATGCATCATCCTGATGATGCTGCCTGGGGCCTCCGCGTGCCCACCTGCCCAGTGACCGGGGACAGCTCCTCCAGGGAGACAGCCATGTCAGAGTAGAGACGCTGAGCAGAAGTTCTATCAGTTCCCTGGTGAGTGACCCGAGGCCGCTCAGGTGTCTGAGCCTCAGTGTGCCCTCATTTGTGAAGTAGGTACCCCACCTGCTCCTTCAAGCAGTAACACTTTTTATCTGATATAAGGTACTAAGATCCAAGACTTCTAATATCAAGATGATAAAATATCCATGGTAATTATTCAAATCAATCCTACCTCTAGAACCAACATGAAAAAATTTATATAAAGGAAAAATATTTGAAATGTTTATATGAAATGATTTAGATATTTTACTCTACAACTTGTACTCTGCTGATCAAAGGAAACAGATGAACAATTTAAGAAAGAAAAGTTTAATAACTATAAACACAGTAAATGATTTTGGTTTAGCTCTTCAGTACTTTGCTTTTGAGATAAAGGATTTTAAATTTGTTACATTAAACAGACTTTTCTGGACAAAAGCAAACCAAACATAAATGTACAGTAACTTTTTTCCAGTAAAAAAGAATCCTTTTCAACTTTTTTTATTGTGGTAAAATTTAGAGAACACTAAATTAAGTATTTAACCATTTTTAAGTGTACAGTTCTGTGGCATCAGGTATATTCACACAGGTGGGCAACCACCTCCATAGTTTACCTCCAGAGCGTTTCCGCCTTCTGAAATGGAAACTCCATATTCTCTCTTTTTTTTTTTTTTTGAGAAAGAGAGAGAAAGGATGCACTCACAAGCCTACACAGGGGAAATATAAAGGGAAAGGGAGACAGAATCTTAAGCAGGCCCCATGGTCAGCGTGAAGCCCAACGGGGGCTCGATCTCATAACCATGAACCTGAGCCAAAATCAACGTTTGGATGCTTAACTGACTGAGCCACCCAGATGCCTAAAACTCCATCCGTATCTTTAAATACTAGCTCCCTATTGCCTTTCTCCCCGCCCCCAGAGGCCCCCTTCCACTTTCTAACTCTAAGAATCTGACACCTCTAGGAACTTCAATCCTTTTCTCCTTGACTGACATGACTCTTCTGTGGTTCCTACCACGTTTTTCTATCACTGTTTCACTTCTCTTACAGTCAATGTTCTTGCAGTGGAGGCTGCGTCCACAGATCATACTGCCTGGTGCAAAGCAGGCAGGTGTTCAGGTTGACAGTTACCTGCAGTCTGCGTAGGCGTGAAGTCATACTGCTGTTGGGTGGCCCGTATCTGCTTAGCCATTGCTCCTTGAACTGGGAGGGATCCCTCCTGGCTCCGGGTCTGGAGAGCACTTTGGGTGGCCTGAGTCTCAATAAACATCGGAGTGAGGACAGTACTTCGGAAACGCCAGTCAGAATCAATGGTATATTCCTGCATGTAAGAGAGTTCCCAATGAAATAATGGTCCTTCTTTAGCAACACTGAAACACTTTTATTTAAAATCCAATGGTGCCATCAGCAGATACGTGCTATAATTTCATATATCTGTGTGGGAAACAGCTGAAGAAGAACCTTTTCTAATTTAAAAATTTTAACGAAATTATTTGCCAATTAGAATATACTAATTAGTACTGGGGGAGGAAAACCACTTGTCTCCTCCTTCACACTCCGCATTAAATGGCTTAATGCCACACTCAGTAATGGCACCACAGTTGCAACAAGCTGAAGAGCCAGGCTACGCTGCCTGGCTCGGCAGAGATGAAGTGAGCTCAACTGTTGCTACGTCGTTAAGGCTGCCGGGAGACAGTGCAAACTTGGCACCTGCCAGATGAAAGAGGGGAGGGAATGGGGAGGGGATGGCATTATGGAGGAAGGAAAATCTAAGTGGAGGCTGAAAGGGGGACAAGTGTGAACATGTGGAGAGAGTGTGAGCAGATGAGGCTGAAGCAAATAGAAGAGTTTCAGAGAGGTATGTGTGAGTATCCCGAGTAAACAAAGAAGTCCGGTATCACTAATCCCAGAGAGACACAAATCAAAACCACAGTGAGTCATCACCTCGCGTCTGTCAGGATGGCTATGGCTATGACAACAACACAGGGGATAACAAGGGTTGGCCAAGGATACGGAGAAGAGGGAATCCTCATGCACTGTTGGTGGGAAAGTAAACTGGTGCAGCTGCTATGGAAAACAGCACAGAAGTCCTCAAAAAATCAAACACAGAAATCCCATAAGATCCAACTGTTCTACTTCTGGGTATTTATCCAAGAAAACTAAACACTAACTCGAAAAGATATATGCGTCTCTATGTTCACTGCAGCGTTATCAGTAATAACCAAGACATGGGAGCAACTTCTGTGGTCCCATCAATGGATAAATGAATAAAGATGTGATGTGTATGCTATGTATACACACAACGGAATATTACTGAGCCATAAAAAAGAAGGAAACCTTGACATCTGTGACAACATGGATGGACCCTGAGGGCATTATGTGAAGTACAATACGTCAGACAGAGAAAGACAAAGACCACATGAATCTCACTTACATGTGGAATCCAAAAACCAGCAACAAGAACTGATACAACAGGGAACAGATTGGAGACGGCCAGAGGCAGAGGATGGGGGAAGGGGACATGCTGGAAGGGAGCCAAAAGGGACAGGCTTCCAGTTAAAAAACTAGTCATGGGGATATAATGTGCAGTTATAACAATGTAATTAATAATAATGTATATTTGAAAGTTGCTAAAAGAGAAGATGTTAAAAGTTCTCATCACAAGGAAAGAGAGTCTGTAACTCCATGATGGTAGATGTTACCTAGACTTATAGTGGTGACCACAATATACACCAATTTTAAGTTATTATGTTGTATACCTGAAACTAATACGTCACTTATATCTCAATAAAAGAAAAACAGCCAGTTTAACTCTATTTTAAAATGTTTGTTGACTAACAGACAGGAAAAGCTTATAATATTTATTATTACAGAGACAGTACTTTACCTGAAATTCACATTCTGACAGAGGGTGCTCAAACACAGTGTTTGGATAATCTGGGCTCATGCTGCTCATTTCAAGCAGAAAATCTGTTGCTAAACTTAAAAAGTGCACTTCTATCTTTGGAGAATATAAGGAATTTAGTGCCAACAATCGGTCCAAGGTATTTGAAGGTAATCTAGTTTCATGGCTCCAGAAATTTCGAATAATTAATCTGAAAAGCAGAGAGGAAAGCAGATTTCTCAGATATTGGCAAATGAGAAGAATGCCCTACACATGGTGTCATGTGGAGAAGAGAGTTTTCTATCTTTACGAACTTTAACATGAGGAAAACCACACTCAAAATTGTATCAAGAGTGTAAGTTACGAACAATAACATGCACTGAAGGAAGGGAATATTCCAAATCTTCAGCATATTTAACAAGAGGTGACAAACTGGATGATTTCATTCTTATCCCTATTATCTGGGAAGTTTTCAATGATGAGTATATAATATTAACTATTTTGAAACTGAGAAAACACCTTAAGAAATTATTTAAAATCCTTCACTGCCTTGATAAAAAAATTCACTCCAAAAATTAGTGCCATAAAGTATTCAAAACTTAAACTAGTTAAAAACTGGATAGGTGTTACAATTTATGAATGCTTATGAAATCCAAATGCAATTTGAAAAGCAAAAATGAATTTAAAAGTGAGGCAGAATGGAAAATTAAATGATATACAGATTCATACAAAAGTTTATGACCCTTCTTTTACACTTAGTACTTGATAAAACACTTATAAAACTAAGTTAGAGTAGATGTTTTAGAGGAAAACAATCATCATTTACATTTCCCTATATAATCGTTACAGTTTCCTCCTACTTCTAAAGTTTCAGACATTTCATTCAATATTAATATGTATAGTGTGATCTCAACTACTTGAGTTAAATGAGAAACATAATAATCGTCATTACAGATTTTCTTTTTCTTTTGAAACACTTTAATTCACTGCATGAGCAGAGAGAGCTTTATCCACACTTTTTCAAGAGTTTTTTATTAAATTCACTTGTTGGAATTTTTAAGTCTTAATGTGATTCAAAATACATTTTCGTTAAACGTTATGAATGCAGAAAGCAGAGGAAATGCTAATACTATAAATGTAATTCTAAAACTGCTGACAAATACTCAATGCTAGTCTAGAAAGAAGTATCCCTAAATTTAGTTGTCTTGGCCTTATTATTTGAGGAGCACATACTGAAGCCCAGCGTTCTCATCGATCAACCCTTGAATCAACACATCTTTTGCCAACTTAAATATTTCCCTGGAGTCCTCATCTGCTTGACTTTCTGGATCTCTGAGAAAAATAACAAAATGACAAAACATTAGTATTGTCTTTTATCACTTTTGTTCAACCCCAATAACACCATCCAGATCAAAGTAAAATAATCTGGCTTTTCCCATGGAACTTGAACTTCCCAAATCACAGCAGAACCTACCCTCATACGGATGAACCCTGACACCTTCCTCTGGTGCCTCTGCAAGCCCATCCAAGTGACTGTCATCACCCCTCCTACAGTGTGACAGGGCTCACGTGCACAGGGCTGAGCGGGTGGGTACTAGGGAAAAGGGCTGCAGAGGTTCCCTGGGGATGTCAAGAGGTCCCGGGGTGGACCCGAAGCCCATGGGCAGTGTTGTGGTGGCAGTCCTGTGGGATAAAGACATCCCACAGCATTCACTTCCTTAATTTTGTCACGTCTTAAAGGGAGAACTGTAAAAACAAATTACACTATGAACTCGACCAACACTGTACACTCTGAATACGTCCCACAAATACATGAAAGGAATTAAAATATATCCTATATTATGTCCATATACTAAAATAAATTTGTTTTAATTAGTAATCATATGTTTAAAAATGTTTGAATGTTTTATTATTTATTATAATCTACTCCAGATTGCTACAGGGACCCAAATGTTCCCTTGAAAACAGTAATACAAAATGTTTATGTAGAGCTTACCGGTAATTGTCATGAATCCACATGAGAACATTATACATTTGTTCCCTACACACTGGAGAAGGATGAGAAATGAATTCTACAACAGGATCCAGAAGTTCTCGGAGTTCTACTGGTTTCAATTTTGCCATCATCTTATAAATTATGTCCAAACACACTTTCTGTCTTTCCTCATCTCTACAGTAAGAGGGGGTTTTAAAAACACACAAATTTAACAATTTTTATTATAGTTTCAGATATAACTCAGGTAACTTTTTCTTCTTTGTGCTGTTCTGTACTTCAAAATTTGTTACAACCAAAATATCAAAATAACATCTTAAAAAATTATCATGAGCTAGAATATTAAAAATAAACAAATTTAATTTAATGTAGTATCCTGGATCAGATCCTAGAATAGAAAAAGAACACTAGTGGGAAACTGATAAAATCCAAAAAAAAAGTCTAGTTTAGTAAACAGTAATGTACTAATGTTAATTTCTTAATCTCTTAGTTTTGACAAATATACAACAATTATGTGACATGGAAAAAGTGGGTTAAGGGTATGTGGGAACTTTGTGTACTGTCTTTTAACTTTTCTGTAAATATTAAGTCATTCCAAAATAAAAGCTCATTTTTTAAAAACCCAGAAATGTCTAACAAAATAAACTAAATATAAAGGATTTCATGATTTTAAAACAATGAGAGTTAAGGGTAGTCTGAGCCCCCAGTAAGGTGCACATCTCTTTCCTAATTTTATGTATCTTTTTTCTTTCTTATAGCACCCAGCTTAATGCTTTACATGTAGTCGATAATCAGTAAACATCCACTGGAGGATATCACAACGCCGTAACATATATTCTGTGTTACTGGCGCACAATACATTTATCAATAATTTCTCCCTATGTAAAAACGTGTACACAGACAAGACTGGAAAACAGTAGAGAGATGGAAAACAGTAGAGAGATATAAAACAGTACAGAGATGGAGAACAGCACAGAGATGGAGAACAGTACAGAGAAAAATATTTTAAGTGAGCTGTAGCATCTCATCCAATACTTATTTTAACAGTATAGTGTTGGGGCGCCTGGGGGGCTCATCCAATACCTATTTTAACAGTATAATGTGGTGCACCTGGGGGGCTCATCCAATACTTACCTATTTTAACAGTATAATGTGGGGCACCTGGGTGGCTCAGTCGGTTGGGCATCCAACTCTTGATTTTGGCCCAGGTCCTGACCTCACAGTTTGTGGGTTCGAGTCTCGCATGGAGCCCTACATCAGGCTCTGTACTGACAACACAGAGCCTGCTTGGGATTCTCTCTCTCCCTCTCTCTCTGCCTCTCCCCTACTCCCTCTCTCAAAATTGCTGAGTAAACTTAAAAAAATAATTACAGAAAATAATATAATGTGATTTTGAAAATAAATGAACAATTTTAACCAATAATGGAAGCCTCCTAACTGGAAAAGATGGTACAGAACTCAAAACCATGCATTTTAAATCTGAAAAGAGCCTTAGATATCACTTGAGATGTGGCTCCCCCAAGGTGCCAGGGTAGAGAAGGCAGGAGGGCCAGGCCCCACCACTTTTAATTCTGATTAAAATTTAACAAATACATATTTTTAAGTTTGTTTTATATATATTGAGATATATACATATACATAGTCGTATATGTAACAAATACATATTTTATGAAAACAAGTTCTTTCTGAGTTGAAGGAGACAGTTGAACAAATCAAAATTTTATGAGTCGGCTGCAGCTGAGAACATAGGGCTGGCTTGGCACTCACCTATGTCTCATGATTTGAACGAAATCCTTGCTCTTTAACTGCAGGTAGAGATCTGTTATTTCCTCTGCACGACACAGCACCACCTCCAGACACAGTGTCTTCATTGTCCCATGAAATTTCGGCAGCAGGAAGAACACAGTGTTCATAAACCTAACCAGTGGATACAGTCGGTGAGTGAGAGGGCAGTCATAGACCCCTCCCACAACAGGACGCCAGCCAGGACTGATACCCTACCTATCGGCAAGAGGAGGAAAGTTCTTCACAGCTTTGTTCAAGCACACAATAAATTTGTCCTCCATCGTATTCTGATGCTGCTTCAACTGTTTTACAATGAGTTCATAAACCAAATCTTCTAGTATCTGAAAATTTAAATTTCTTTTCAAATACACAAATATGGAAACTTATACTAGTTACTGAAAACAGGTTTGTCTTAAATAGTTCACTGAAGCCATGAAAGGTGTTCAATGCTATTACCTACAAGATAAAGGTGTTCACAAGGTACAGTGCCGGGAGTGCGCACATTAACCGCTGGACGCAAGAGGCTCTGGGGCTGTGAGGCTCTGTGGCCACAGCCACAACTGCTCTGTGCCGCCGCCACTGGTGGCGTCCTGCTCTTGTCAGCCGGCTGGCTGATAAAGATCGGCGCTTCCTTTTCACACCCGAAATACTAACAAGTCATTCGAGAAGCTGAACTAAAATCAGTGATCGAACGCTGTGTAAATACATTTTATGATGCAGATTTCCTCATCAAATGCTAGCTTCCTGAGCAGGGGGCCTAGGCCTGGCCTGTTCCTGGCTGCACCCCCAGAGCCCGCCAATAGGTACCCGACACATGTAACTGAACGACATACCTAACCGCAACTACAACATGGGTAACCGACAGAAGGCAAATGCACACACATGCATCCTGACGACTGGAGATTGTGTCTCAGGCGCCAGGAGCAATTCAGGGGTTGGATATGAGTGACTCTCACCAACTTCTTGACATTTCACTCTGCTCTTCTAATTTCTACACTGAATCAATACCATTTTATACTCAGGAAAGAACTATGTGAAACAAAAGTGTTTATCATTATGACTAACTGAAATTTAAGTGAAGAGAAATTAAACTTGGGATCTACTGTAATTTGCTCCGTCTGTGCCGAAAACCTCGCATATTATATAAAGTGAAACCCAACACCCAGGGATACTAGAATCATGTAATAATACGGTTATTCTGAATGTAAAATTTCTAAGCACGCCTGGGTGGCTCAGTCTGTTGTTAAGCGTCCAAGTCTTGATTTTGGCTGCGGTCCCGATCCCAGGATCGCTGAGATCGAACCCTGCACGTCGGGCTCTGCGCTGATGGTGTGGAGCCTGCCTAAGATTCTCTCTCTGCCCCTCGCCACTTGTGCACCCGTGCACACACACTCTCTCTCGAAAAAAAAATTATTTTACAAAAATAGCTGGTAACTCCTAAAATAAATTATAAGTGAAGACTGGCCTCCCCAAGTGGTCTATTTCCCTCCATTTAATTTTCTTTTAAACCCAAATAGATACCTAATTGTCAAAATGGGTAGGGGCCCAAGACACTGTGTTGGGGTACTCTGGGTGCCCTCAGGACCTCCTGACTTCCCTAACCACTTTTCTCCTCACCCAGTCAGACAGTGACTCTCCACTTTTTCTTTCAGAGAGAATGTGGGCTGGAGAGCCAAAGCTGGGAGTCGTGAACACACAGACAGTCTTCAAAGCCAGGAGGCGAGATGGTTGTCAGGGGAGCAAGGAAGACGACGACCAGCATCAGAGTTAGAGAGGCAGCCAAGGAAACATGGACCTAAGGACGGGAGAGGAAACTGCCAGGAGCATAGGAGGGGAGTCAAGAGAGGGTCCTAAAAGCAGTGACAAAGGGAATCAGGAGAAGTGATCAACTGTGTCATCCTGGACAGACTGCAAGGAGACCTGGCAAGAACAGCTTATCACAATGAGGGACAGCGGTTTTGGAGGCTCCAAAGCACACAGCCCCTCACTCGCCAGCCACGGAAGGACAGCAGGGCAGCGGTAAGCATCATCCCACGACCCTACTCTCGAGTAAGTCAGAACAAGTAATTGACATACATCTTCAATAATTACATTCTTATTGAGAACTGTAGTGCTCTGAACGCATATTGCACTGAAAGCTTCAATTAGGTTCTTCTAACAATCTTGGAAAGTGGGCGGGGCTCCCAACTGAGAAAGGCTCCCTAAAGTGCCCTGTCCTATCTGATACCTATATTCTGTCCCAGATTGGAAGTGGAGGATTTTACTAATTAACTTAGCCCTAACCATAGCAAGTATCTACCAGAATACTTTTCTCCAAAAGAAACCCTGACACTACTTCCAGAATGAAAGCTGGTTAAATACTCCTATCCTGGCTTTCACAATAAAAAGTAAGTTACCAATCTTTAAAGCTTTACAACTTTCCAAGTTTTTAAAAAATCCTATGTCCTCTTTTAAAAACAACTGAACACTATATATACTAGGAAAAAGCGAAGTATTAATAAATGCTGGATGCCCACTCTGGTGTATTGCAGTGTAGAGGATATGAGTAACAAGTGTCAGAATAAGTCAAAACTGGAAAAGCAATATTTATTTAGAATTATATAACACACTTACATTTTCTCTCTTGGTAACGTATTGAAGAATAAGGCCTAGAACTTCTGCAGCTGCTGCATACACTTCTTTATATTTTACAAAAGACATATTACTGACGAAAGCCTGAAAGTATCTGTAACAAATACAGAAAATATGCATTAAATAACACAATCTGCTGACATACAAAAATATAACAACTTTACTCCTTGTGCCATATTAATAGCACAAATTGAGAAACTATGAAACATAAAACATGATCCAAATTACTTGTGTGAAAACATATTTGAAGATGTACTTCATGACCAGGAAGACACAAGGAAGTCCACAGTTCCAATCACACAGGCCCTGCTGTACCAAAGCAAAACACAATACTGGATACTCTAAAAAAAACCACGGTGTAAAAAAATCTACTAACCAAGATTAGACTTCCTGACCCCCCTTGAAAGCCTCATGACTTACTGACTCCTCATCTGCTACGACAAGGGGAGGACAATAAAATGAGGACAGCGGGCCCCAGTCAGCCTCCCGGACTCCGCAGGCCCCGGGACGCTGGCCTCCAGCTCCAGCCGGAGGACAGCGGGCCCCAGTCAGCCTCCCGGACTCCGCAGGCCCCGGGACGCTGGCCTCCAGCTCCGGAGGACAGCGGGCCCCAGTCAGCCTCCCGGACTCCGCAGGCCCCGGGACGCTGGCCTCCAGCTCCGGAGGAGAGCGGGCCCCAGTTGGCCTCCAGCTACAGAGAAGCTCTATACGGTCGTCACTGGGGGAATCAAAGCTCAAAACAAGTAGCTCATCTACAAGTAAACTATTTCCCATTGGCTCTTCGTGGAGCCACCTGTCTATGACAGCAGGCAAACGGGAGACCTGGTGGCAGGAGGCTAACGCTGGAGGACCGACCAGACAGAGTGAGACACTTCCGGAGAAACGGGAAAAGCTCGGAAGGGACGTGCTGAAACCTACAGTAACCATGATGTGAGTGCTGAGATCTACAGTAACCATGATGTGAGTGCTGACTTTTCGAGACTCCCAGAACGGCGGGACAACGAAGCGCTGTTCCACGATGTAGAGGATTTTCTCCCTAGAGCCCTCCCCCCGTAAGTTGGGCTGCGTCCACCTGCACCCACGGAAGGTCCCGATGCAGGGAGCAGGAGCTATGGCTGCAGCAGAAAGCACAGCACAGGACAGCACAGGGTCCAGGCGTCCCTTTCACACCACGATCCTGTCATGAATGGCCCCACAGAACTCATGCTGCTTTTTGGGCAAATGCTGAAAATGTGACTGTAGAAAATAAGGAAGGAGATACCTAACACCTATTTGATAAAACACACTAGAAAAAAAGAAACACTATTTTTGAAAAACTTAACTTTCCTCATTCATTCTATTAACATATTTCTTCTCCCAAAAGACCTCTAAGCCCAACTTCCTAAATTCTGGTGGAAATTTTTTTAACATAGGTTTAGGTCTCCAAATTTATAAAAATTAGGGGCACCTGGGTGGCTCAGTTGGCTAAGAGTCGGACTCTTGGTTTCAGCTCAGGTTATAATCTCACAGTTTGTGGGTTCGAGCCCCGCATCAGACGTGCGGTTCATGGGTTTGAGTCCCACGTCAGGTTCTGCGCTGACAGTGCGGAGCCTGGAGCCTGTGGGGATTCTCTTGCTCTCCTTAGCGCGTGGCTCCTCCCATACCTGCACTTGTGCTCTTTTTCTCTCTCTCAAAATGAATGAACTTAAAAAAAATTAGACAATTTTCCAGTCCATCAATCCAATTCATGTACACTTTAACCTAAAAAAGCAAAGCAAAAACTCCTTGATACTCACTTTGTGCTCTCTATGCCACATTTCGGGTCATAGGGGGGCAAGTTATTGGCCATTACAATGCCTAATAATTGAATTCCTACTGAATTGTCTTTGGAATTAGGATCTTTACTGGAAAACTTTTCAAATATTAACCTGAAACATAAGCATAAAAGACAAGTATAGATTATCATATAATAAAATAAGCACAGCAAGAAGATATAAAATTTTCTATGGCTAATTTTCAGGGTAAGAGATACCTTATCTTTCCCACATCTAACACCCTTCTTGCTAATACCCTCGTTGTATACATTCGAGTTATTCTAGCTGTGGAACACACACAAGTCTGTATTTCTTATGATCTAATTATTTGCCCCAATTCTCTGTTAGTTGATACTGGAACCTTTGGAAAGTTACAGCTCGCCTCAGGCTGCGCAGTCTGACAACTCACCCTGGGCTGGGATGGTGAAGGGCCGGGTGCACCCCACATGCCCGGTGTTCCAGAAAAGCCAGAGGTGACCTGGGAGACAGAACAAGAGCCACCTGGAGGCAACAGGAGGCACCTGTCTGACCCGCACAGAAGTGCTCCTAGTGTCAAACTCTGGAGGCTGTGATTTTACGAGCAGCACTATTATACCCTTACAAATGATTCAATTTCAAGTTCTTAAACTTCACTGCAATCGCCATTTACAACATGCTATTTTTAAAAAATGTCTAAACAATACTGCAAAATATAATAAATTTATACCTGTAAGGGACGGATAAACAATCCTTCCAGCATTCAACAAGGGTTTTTATAATTTCAAGGTTATGTCTAAACACAGCTCTTTTTTGATGAAAAACATGTTTCATTAGGAAATGAAGCAGTCGATTTGCTAACACTTCGTCTTTAGGGACCCCCTAAAAGGTATAGAAATTCTATGTTAATATGCAGCATCCCATTCTGGAAAAGCATTATCTAATGCAACAGTCCATTTATAAAAGAAACCTGCCAGTATAGTGATACCTCTGGTGTCAAACGTATGTGTGATTTTTCAAGGACAACTACAGGCAGTGACGAAGGCTTGGCCTGGCAGACCGTGTGGCACGCTGCCCTCCCGCATCAGGCTGGAATTCAGCCAGGGCTCTGCAGCCTCAAAGGGTAGTTACAGTCAGACCCTTAGCCATGCCCTCCGCACCCACTAGACTGGTCGTGCTCGTCACATGCTCGCACTCGTGACCCCGGCACCTGCATTTCTCTTTATCGTCTTCAGGCATCTCTGCTGACGGCTCCTTAGAAGACGAAGGGCAGCTCCGAAAACACTTTTCTCCTGACTCAGTTCCCAGTGCTTTTCCACTCCCATCCCTTCTCCTTCGCTCTCCTCCCAACTCCATGGTCCATGAAACTGCTGGAGCCTTTAATTCAGGGGTCCCTCAACAGTGAGTGATCCCCCGATCTGTGCTAAACCACCTGACCCTCGACCAGACGAAGCTGGGCTCCATGGGGAGCCCGCTTCCTCCGGCTTTAGCCTCCTGCTTCTAACAGGTGATAAAAGGCTTCGCTTGATTCTCGCTTTGACTCGTTGTTGCTTTGTGCAGCTACTCTCACACCCAGCAGTTCAGCTCTCTCAAACTCAGCCAAGCACCTGGCATTTGACTCAATCTTTCCCAATGGTTCTTAAGTTAAACTAAATACTCTATTTTCATGTTATTAAGCAGACTAAAAAGATCTTATCACATTAAAGCTAAGAAATCTAAATGTGGTTTACTGTGAAATAAGATAGGCACATCCAGATATAAATGCCCGTAAAAGCTCTATGTCCATATGTTATACTTAGTGAGGAATGTGCTCAGAAATTACCACATGAAAACCTTTGTACATTATTAGTGCTAACATTTTATGTGAATGGGCAAAGCTCCAGCACACACAAATCTATACTGGTGGAAGCCACGAGACAGCCTCAGGACGACACAGTATCCTTCACCTGGCAGTCACTTTTTTGGCAGTCTCAACCATTAACGGGCCTGTATCAGTAATAGGGAAATAAGTAAGCTGGCAAAACAAATGCCAAGACATCTGCGGACTTTAGTTATAACAGGACCTCATAATCAGGGTCTGCTGACATTTACTTCACACTTATTTTTAATAAATCATTAATCTAGTTTCCAAACTCCTAACAATTAAAGCAACGAACAAAACAAAAACAAAACAAACACCTGATAGCTTAAAAATAAAAGAGGCATTACCAAAAGCAGACACCTAAGAAAACAGAACTAAAGCTGTGTGAGGCCATTTAGTACAGCAGCACCATGGCCATATGACAATTAATGTTAAAAATGATGACCCTTAAGTCATTAAGAGGAGCCTGGATTATCTGTCACCAATTCTGTTTATGATATCAGCAAGAGAGGGACACAGCACTCCATAAAAGATGTGTCCGTTCTTACCACAGGAGTGGCTATTCCTGTCCATGAAAGAACAGTAACCACAATCTCAACCACCATGTAGTGAATTCCTTCTCCTCCATTGTTTTCAGAAACCACCAGCTGCAGCAAGGGGCTGAGCCAGTACTTCGCATAAGGGCGAAAGACCTGGAAGAGAATTTAAAAGTCAAATAGTCAAAACTTGTTTTGAATAACCAAATTATTAATTCAGAAACATATCGTCCATTAACTAAAATTTAATATTATGACTTGACCTAAATCCAAAAAGACGTAAATTCCAACAAATACCCTCTTAATCAGATCAGATTCTCTGCTGAATTCTCTCCTCGTGGGTCCCTAAAACCATAATTCAAGGGAAATGGATTACTGATCTTTTCTTTGTTGAAAACCTAATATAACTATACTCTTAAAAATGAAAACGAGGGGCGCCTGGGTGGCTCAGTCGGTTGGGCGGCCGACTTCAGTTCAGATCATGATCTCACTGTGTGTGAGTTCAAGCCCCACATCGGGCTCTGTGCTGATGGCTCAGAGCCTGGAGCCTGCTTCAGATTCTGTATATCCCTCCCTCTCTGCCCTTCCCTTGCTCACACTCTGTCTCTACGTCTCTCAAAAAATAAAATAAAAACGGTAAAAAAAAAAAAAAAAAAAATGAAAACGAAGTATTCCCTATCAATCTTGTCCTGCCTGAATAATGTGGAGCTCTAGAGAACTCTACTGTTATCTTACGCAAATGCAGAGGGTATATGAAAAATGAGAATATAAAAATTAGGTAGGTGCATGCGGCTAATGTTTTTTCATTTATTCTTGTATTATAGAAGTCATTGTGTTATTAACCTCACTTGCCCAAGACCTCTTAAATCTAAATAAAATGTACCCATATACTAAATTCAATTTAGTTTATTTTAGAAATTGCACAAGAATGCTATCTTGATGCAAACGAACAGTCAAGCTGGGGACGCCTGGGTGGCTCAGTCAGTTAAGCATCTGACTTCGGCTCAGGTCATGATCTCCCGGTTTGTGAGTTCGAGCCCTGCGTCGGGCTCTGTGCTGACAGCTCAGAGCCTGGAGCCTGCTTCGGATTCTGTGTCTCCCTCTCTCTCTGCTCCTGCCCTACTCACATTCTGTCTGTCTGTCTCTCAAAAATAAACATAAAAAAAAATTAAAAAAAAAAATAATTCAAGCTACCTATCTTAACTTTTGCCACTCTGTTTTTTATTAAATAGGTTTCCTCAGGGATTACTACTCTCACAGCTTCAATCTGTGTGATCGCAAATCTTTTACGTTTATACACCCCATAAGTAAAAAAAGTTCAAACACTCTCCATGTATGTCTACTGGTTTATTTATAAATTACAAACTTCTTTTTTATTAAATTACAGACAGCATCTGACTTACGATGCTTCAATTTAAGATTTTTGGACTTAATGAAGCTGGGAAAGTCATACACTTTCAGTAGAAACTGTACTTTGAACTTGTGTCTTCTCCTGGGTCAGCAGTGTGTGGGGTGATACTCCCGAGACGCGGAGCAGGGCCAGCGGCACCTGCACCACAGCTCCTGGTCAGCCCTGCCGTCACCGGGTGAACAACTGATACACATAAAACCATTCTGCACCCATACAGTCACTCTGGCTTTCGCTTTCAGCACAGCAGTGAACAAATTGCATGAGATATTCAGCACCTTATTATGAAATCGGCTTTGTGTTCGATGATATTACCCAACTACAGACTGACATAAACTCAGCACGTTTAGGGAAGGTGAGCCTAAGCTACGATGTTTAACAAGTTAGGTGTACTACATGCATTTTTAACTTATGATAGTTTCAACTTATGCTGGGTTTATTGGGATATAACTTCATCATAAGACAAGGAAGATCTGTATAATAAATGAAGAAATTTAAAAGTTGAAATTTTAACCAAAACCAGGAAAAGACTCCATTAAAAAAGAAAACTAAAAGGCATAAATATCCCTGATAAACATGGATGCAAAAATGCTCAACAAAATATCAGCAAACTGAATCCAACAATAAAATAAAAGAATCATTTACCATAATCAAATGGGATTTATTCCTGGGCGGCAAGGGTGATTCGATATCCACAACTCAATCAATGTGATACATCACATCAATAAAAGAAAGGATAAGAACCATATGATCCTTTCAGCAGATGCAGAAAAGCAATGGACAAAGTACAACATCCATTCACGATAAAAACTCTCAACGAAGTAGAGTTAGAGGAAACATACATCAACATAATAAAGGCTATATATGAAAAATCCACAGCTAATATTACCCTCAACGGGTAAAAACTGAGAACTTTTCCTCTAAGGTCAGGAACAAGATAGGGATGTCTACTCTGACCACTGCTATTTAACCTAGAACTGAATGTCCTAATTACAGCAACCAGACAACACAAACAAATAAAAGGCATCCAAATCAGCCAAGGAAGAATCCAAACTTTCAATATTTGCAAATGACATTATACTCTATATAGAAAACACAAAAGACTCCACCAAAAAACTTCTACAACTGATAAATTCAGTAAAGTCGCAGGATACACAATCAATGTACAGAAATCGGCTGCATTTCTATACATCAATAATGAATTTGCAGAAAGAGAAATCAGGCAATTGACCCCACTTACAACTGCACTGAAAACCACAAGATACCCAGGAATAAACCTAACTGAAGAGGGAAAAGATCTGTACTCTGAAAACTATAGAACACTTATGAAACAAACTGAAGAAGACACAAAGAAATGGAAAAACATTCCATGCTCATGGATTGGAAGAACAAATACTGTTAAAATATTGATACTACCCAAAGCAGTCTATACATTCAATGCAATCCATCAAAATAACACCAAAATTCTTTACAGAGCTAGAACAAAGAATCCTAAAATTTGTATGGAACTACAAAAGACTCCAAATAGCCAAAGCAATTTTGAAAAAGAAAAGTAAAGCCAGAGGCATCATAAATTTGTTGTATTGCAAAGTGATAGTGATTAAGATAGTATGGTACTGGCACAAAAACAGACACATAGATCAATGGAACAGAATAGAAAACGCAGAAATGGACCCACAACTATATGGTCAACTAATCTTTGACAAAGGAGGCAAGAATATTCAATAGGAAAAAGACAGTCTCTTCAACAAATGGTGCTGGGAAACCTGGACACCAACATGCAGAAAAATGATACGGGACCACTTTCTTACACCATACACAAAAATGAACTCAAAATGGATGAAAGACCTAAATGTGAGAAAGGAAACCACCAAAATCCTGAAGGAGAACACAGGCAGTAACCTCTGACATTGGACATAGGAACATCTTACTAGATATACCTGCAGACACAAGGGAAACGAAAGCAAAAATGCACAGGTACTTCATCAAAATAAAAAGCTTTTGCACAGTGAAGGTAACAATTAACAGAACTAAAAGGTCATCTGGATGTCTTCTTTGAAAAACTGTCTATTCATGTCTTCTCCCACTTCTTAAGTGGGTAGTTTTTTGGGTGCTGAGTTTGAGAAGTTCTTTATAGACTTTGGATGCTAGCCCTTTATCAGGTATGTCATTTGCAAATATCTTCTCTCATTCCAGAGGGTGCCTTTTAGCTTTGTTGAGGCAACCTATGCTCAAAAGGCAACCTCTGGAACAGAGGTTTGCAAATAACTTATCTGATGAAGGGCTAGTATCTAAAGTCTAAAAAGAACTTCTCAAACTCATCCAAAAAATAATAAGCGAGTTAAAATATAGGCAGAAGACATGAATAGGCTTTTTCCCAAAGGAGATCTACAGAGAACCAGCAGACACAGGAAAAGATGCTCAACATCGCTCATCAATCAAGGAAATACAAGTCAAAACTACAATGACATGTCACATCATACCTGTCAGAATGGCTAAAATTAACAACACAGAGGGGTGCCTGCGTGGCTCTGTTGGTTAAGAGTCTGACTCTTGGTCTGTGTGTTGTGTGTATCTGGGTGTATGTGTGTTGTGTAGGTGTGTTGTGTGTGTATGTGTGTGTTGTGTGTATGCATGTGTTGTGTACGTGTGTGTTGTGTTGTGTGTATGTATGGGTGTTTGTATGTATTGTGTGTGTATGTGTGTGTATATGTGTTGTATGTGTATGTGTGTTTTGTGCATGTGTGTGTTGTGCGTGTGTGTTCTGTGTCTGTAAGTGTGTGTGTTGTGTATGTGTGTGCTGTGTGTTATGTGGTGTATGTGTGTGTTGTGTGTTGCGTGCATTGTATGTTGTATGTGTGTATATGTGAGTATATGTGTGTGTGTTGTGTGCGTGTGTGTGTTGTGTGTATTCTGTGTTGTGTGTGTGTTGTGTGTTGTATGTGTGTTGTGTGTGTAGTATGTGTGTGAGTATATATATACGTGTTGTGTGTGTTGTGTGTATGTATATGTGTTGTGTATGTGGTTGTGTGTGGTGTGTGTGTATGTGATTGCTGTGTGTTGTGTGTTGTGTGTGTGCATGTGTCTGTGTTGTGTCTGTGTGTGCGTCTATGTGTGTCGTGTTGTGTATGTGTTGTGTGTGTTGTGTGCGTGTATGTATGTGCGTGTTGTGTGTATGTATGTGTGTTGTGTATGTGTATATGCGGTTGTTGTGTGTGTGTGATTGTTGTGTATGTGTTGTGTGTGTGCATGTGTGTGTGTTGTGTGTGTGTGTTGTGGTGTGTTTGTGTGTGTATAAAACTCAGCCATAAAAAAAAGAATGAAATCTTTCCAACAATGTGGAGCTAGAGAATATTGTGCTAAGCGAAATAAGTTAGTCAGAGAAAGATATATGCCATATGATTTTACTCATGTGTGGAATTTAAGAAACAAAACAAACAAACATGGGGGGTGAGAAAGAGAAGAAACCAAGAAATAGACTCTTAACTACAGAGAACAAGCTGAGGGTTACCAGAGGGGAGCGGAGTTGGGGAGAGGGGTTAAACAGGTGAAGGGTATGAAGGAGGGCACTTATGATGAGCACCGGATGCTGTATTTAAGTGTTGCATCACAAAATTCTACACTTGAAACTACTATTACACTGTATGTTACCTGGAATTTAAATAAAAACTTTTAAAAAATCAATAAATAAAACAAATAAATAAATATTGAAATTTTAATAATAAATGCAAACACAAGTTCTAATCTTTCCTTCCATAAGACAATGGAGTTTCTGGAACGACTTCTTTTGGTAACCATGCCCGTAGTCACTCCTGAGACCCGGACACGCACGACACCCCAGGCAATCTCTCAGCGATGTCTCAGAGCCAACTCACAGCCACATGTGTGAACAAGTTCAGCATGCTTCCTTGTAACCCCTTACCCACTCCCAGGCTACCAAGAAATGATCCGAAAATAAAGACACCAGCCCCTTTTTGGTAGCCATCCAGTCAGCACTCAGGAACACGAGCTAGAAATCATGTGTGACCCCAAGCGTATGCGTTGGGCTGTGTCCTCCAAAAGGATACTCGTTACTTACGAACTCTCAGCAACTGTAAATGTGACCGATTTGGAAATGGGGTCTTTGAAGGCTATCAAGTCAGGAGAGGTCATCGGGGTGGTTCTCATCCAATGACAACGTCCTCATTAAAAGGGAAAACGTGTACATAGACAGATGCAGACAGGAAAGCCAATGTGAAGACTCATGAAAACACCATCTACGTGCTGAAAAAATGCCCGAGGCCCCATAAACTGGGAGAGAGGCCTGCAACAGACTCTCCCTCCCAGGCCTCAAAAGGAAGCATCTCCACCAACATCTTGATCCCAGGCTTCTGGCTTTCAGAACCATGAGATGATCAGCTTCTGTTGTTTAGGCCAGCCAGTCTTTAGTACCACTGTTACAGCAGTCCTGGGAGCTAGAGGTCAGGGGTGGGCCTGGGGGCACGGGCCCTGCCGCAGGCCCACGTGCGCAGCACTGCCCGGAAGGACCTGGAGCTAGAGGTCAGGGGTGGGCCTGGGGGCACGGGCCCTGCCGCAGGCCCACGTGCGCAGCGCTGCCCGGAAGGACTCTGTATGGAGCGCCGTGAATCACATGATTCCACACAGCACCCATCGGCGGCTCCCTATTGCCAACAAACGAGCGGCACCCTCTATACGGACCTGATGCGCTGGCCTAGCTCACCTGTCCGAGACACGTGACCACACTTCTTGGACCATGTGCCCAGGGTGTGTGCTGTCAGTGGAGACACGCCTGGCTCTCAGAGGCGGTCTCTGCCCACAGTCTTCCTTCTACACAGAACATAAATTCCCACTGCATTTTCCAAGTCACCCAAGGGCTCGCACAAACTCTTCCCTAACCGCCACCGGTGCTAGAGGCCCCCGCTGACGCGGCGCTGCACGCAGACCCACTGATCAATCCAGCCGCTATCTCAAAGGGCCAGGGATTGTTCAAATTCCATTAACAGGAATACTGTCACCATTTTTGCTACTATAGACCAATTAGGTTGGAGGCCGTGAGAAAGACCCCAACACAGGTACTTTATACAAAGACCATTTCTAAGTCAGTAAAATTTAATTTTCACGTTGCAAAAATAAAAGAATGATGCTGAACAAATAAATAAATATGATTGCCAAATCTGCTCCAAGAACAAAGATGTCATGCTCTGCTCCTTTACATCTTTTATTAGGGGTTTTCTTTTAAGTACATACATAAAACTGCAAAGAATTTTTAAAGAAGTAATAAATTACTTACCTCTTCCGTATTAATAACAAGCTTGGCTAAGAAGAGGCGGATATTTAATGAAACCGATGGATTTCCTAGTTTGTCATGAAGAAATTTCATCCAAGGAGGAAGATTTCTTGGCACTGAACCCTGAAATGATACATTCAAAATTACCTTAAAAATTGGAATAAAATAACTTCACATTTTGATATCATGAGATGACAAAATAAGAGACGAGCAACAAGGGGCTCCTGGGTGGCTCAGTCAGCAGAGCGTCTGACTCTTGATTTCAGTTCAGGTCATGATCTCAGAGTTCATTTGATCAAGCCTCATGTCTGGCTCTATGCTGACAGCATGGAGCTTGCTTAGGATTCTCTCTCTCCCTCTCTGCCCTTCCCCTGCTCTCTCTCTCAAAATAAATAAATATTAAAATTGTTTTAAAAAGTTAAAAAACGGGCATCTGGGTGGCTCAGTCAGTTAAGCATCCGACTTTGGCTCAGGTCATGATTTCACAGTTCGCGGGTTCAAGCCCCATGTCGGGCTCTTTGCTGACAGCTCAGAGCCTAAAGCCTGCTTTAGATTCTGTTTCTCCCTCTCAGTCTGTCTCTCTCTCAAACTAAATATACATTAAAAAAAAAAAAAACCCAGAAAAGAAGAAAAAAAAATGTTATATAAAAAAATAAATAAATAAAAAAGTTAAAAAAGACATGAGCAACAGAAGTCATGTTTATTACAGAACTTGGTATTTGATATTAAATGTTCATTATTATTGTGGCAGCAATAAACGGTATTAAATGAGATGCCGTAAGATCTGCAGAAACAAACCTCTTCTGCTCCAGGTAAGATATTTCTCTGCATGTGCTTAATCAGGGCTGTCATGGTTGCCATACATTCGTGTTGATTAAGCTCATCCATTTCCAACTCCAGGACGGCATCTTGGATCATGGGATCTTTATAATCCTAGGAAAAGGAAGATTCTGATGATGCAGAGCACACTGCTAGATTTTCAGTACACGGGGCCCCCGGGTCACTTGAGCCAATTGGTAGAGCATCCAACTCTGGATTTTGGCTCAGGTCACGATCCCAGGGTCATGGGATCAAGCCCTTCGTCGGGCTCCACACTGAGTGTGGAACCTGCTTGGGATTCTCTCTCTCTCTCTCTCTCTCTCTCTCTGTCTCTCTCTCCCCCCCTCTGGCCCTCTCCCCCACTCGTGCTCACTCTCTCTCTCTAAAATAAATAAGAAATTAAAAAATAAGTAAAATTTCAGTACACATGACATTCTGAATTTGGGGGCAATATCACAAAACACACGCTTAGGACAAATGATACTTTGGTAATAATATCAAAAACAGTTGTTAAGTTTTCTTATTAAACAACTTAAAAAAAAACAGGGCCTCATATCTTCCTTAAATTATAGATACATAATTCTCCTCTGGTCTCCTCATGGTCACGCCCTTGGGAGTCATACTTGGGTTATAGCATCCATGCAGACATGTGTTGTTTGTACAAAACCAAGATCTTCCCAAATGTTTGTGTCTTGGAGGCCCCAGAACTCTCCACACCTTGAGAACAATATAGTCTCCATGATTCTTAGTTGCCATGTTATGGAGAAAGTGGAGCTACTGACACATAATTTTCAGATATAAACCTTTACTGACATTTTTTTCCTCAGTAAATTGAAAATTAGTTTTTCTCTGAGAAACTTTATCAAGTCCTTAATTTGCCTTGACATTTTAATCAAAGAACAAAACTTTTAAACCATTGTCGATCCTAAAATTCTCTCAGAAATTACAGCAGAGATGATTATTTTATAAATGTAATGAACTGAGTCTTTGTACACACATACAGTAAATTTTACACACACACACACACACACAGACACACACACACACAGGATTGAACAAGTTATCTGGATATTTCCCAGCACAGATAATTTCCAGAAAAGAAAGATTTGAGAAATCTGAGAAGAAACTTTGGACAGTTAAAATTAAGTGCTTACAGAAACTGAGTAGAAAGAGGAATAACAAGGCCCTACGCAATTCTGTAATTCTGTCTGCCGGGGTGGCAGGAACTATTTCAGAGAATCGTTTCCCAAAGATGTACAGTATTTGGAAAAGTAGTCCTCTCATAACCATTGTGGGTATGGTCTCTTTCCTCCCAGAGATAATGGATAATTTCTATAAACTGGGGGTTTTAGAGATGACAGGAAGTGGTGTTATGTTTCAGTAGGACGGGGCTGAATGAGACTGAAACAGTCAATTTTACACACTATTGGGTTTAGAAGAGACAAGAAAAAAACTACATCCAATCAGCCACAAAAATCAATCAGAATAATCTTAATGTCCCTTTTCCCATATACTTGGTAAGCTGTCAAAGGACTTACTCGCGGTATTTGACTGCATTCAGATCTACTCAACGTATTTTTCAGATTGTCTATCAAGATGCTGCTCGCTAGGATTAGACAGATCTGACACGGGACTCAGTGATGCGATCAAGCTGAAGGCACGAGGACTGTACCCGAGAGACCTCGATGTGCACGGCCTGTTCCCAAAGGAGGAGTCTCCCTAGCCAGTGTAGCCACAGTGGAACAAAGTCGCACTTGTTTGTTGCCCAGCAGAGATGTATGGCAGAATTTAGGTGGAAGAACTAATGAACGGCTTCTCTTGGAAACGTTCATTAAAAAAGAGAGAAACCAACTCAAGAGGCAACGTGAGGAACAGACAAACTCGACTTCAAATCCACTGCACTGCTCCCACCCTCCTTGGGCAAAAACCCACGGGCACACCAGAGTGGGGCAAGAGCTGCCTGGCAATGTCTGGGGATGCAGGAGAGAGTGGGGTGCCCGCCTGAGGTTCAGGACCCACTCCCGGAGGGCGTCAGTGTACGGAGGAAAGCAAAAGGGTTGAGGGAAAAAAGAAGCTAGTCAGGGCATATCAGAGAACCTGGAAAGGGCAAAAACCTAAATGAAGCCTGTGCGGGAATCAGATTATCTGTGGAACTCATGGTTTTACACATCCGTACACGTGCCTGTGTACGTGCACAGCTTCCTATGTTTACGAGGTAAAGCTATCATTTGTGAACGCAGATGCATTCAGTTATTGCAGTTAGATAACATCAAATATTCAAACAGCTTCTTCACTTTCTGTAGAGAGAGAATGCAACAGTCACACCAGCAAGGCATAGGAGTATGGTAGTTATCTTTCTCACTGGAAATCCTAAAATGCAGTTCTGATTTAAAACACTAATCTCATGGAGACTGGTTAATGGGAATCGGCCCTTGGAGAGAGCCTTCTTTACTGACGAAATCCACCTGCTGAGTCCATAGGATGGAAAGCTGGAACTTAGACCTTAGAAAATTCTCCAAACATTATTCTCTGAGGACTACCGACAGAGAACTGGTTTCCCCTAATAATGAAGCCCCATTCCTTTACAAATGCCAACAATATTTTTTAATATGTGAAATGTGATCACCCGTCTCCGAAAATGACCAGTGGTAGATTTAGAGTCTTGGGAACCATACGAATAGCTCTGAACTCCAGTTGAGAAATCAAATTGACTCATTTCCTCACTCAGGCTGCTGTCTGCCAAATATGACAAGGAAGATATATAATGAGGGCCACCTAAGATATAAAGAACAAAATACATTTATTCAAATTAGTAAAAAATGTATTTCTTTAAGCTCAAATGATATTAATAAAATTAAAAGACTGTGTTAATAACTAAGGCTTTTATCAATCCTGTGATTCTCAACTGATAATCCAGACTAACAAAGCAAAAAGGAAATGGGGAAAAGACACCTCCTTCTGCTTTCATTATTATTGAGCAGTTATTCTATACTGTCATGGACAAAGAAATTAAGTTAAACCACATACGATTTTTGGATATTATGTTAAAAGAATTTCTTTGCATTTAAAATTTTGATGGGGTACATTGTGCATAAAAGTCTAACATAAATGTGGGAAAAGATACTACTGTAAAACAAACAATTCACATATGTAAGGAATTTACAAAACTGGTCCAAATTTTATCCTCAAGTCAGGAAAAAAAAAAGGTATGAAGAAAAATTAAGCAAAAAACTGAAACAAGGAGCATGTGGAGCAAGAGACAGATAATTTTATACCAGGAAGCTAGGAGGACTTCCTTCAAAGGCTGGCGTTAAACAAAACGCTGATATCTGGCACCATGATTATTCTAGGCTGAGGAAACATCATGTGCAAATGCCCTGGGGCCAAAATGAGCCTGGTGCCTATAGATACAGGCAGGCCACAGGGCCTTGGGTAGCTCTGTCCTCGGGGAAGTGGAAGCTGATAGAGATTTGGAGCAGAGGAGTGGCAGGATGAGACTTGCATTTTAACACAGATTTCTGAATGCATTTAAACAATGTACAGACCTAGTCCATATGCAAACAAATAACTATCCACCAACCTTGCACTGGCCATTCCGAGATCTTTCTATGTAGTTAAAAATTTAGCTAATTGAATTTCAAATTAAAATTTGAATTTCAAAATAAAATTCTACTTGCCACTTAAAACCTTTTCAAACTCTATTTCAATGTTTTGGCATATTTAAAATAGTTTTTATTTACGTAACAAATACCAACTATTAGAACCTTTCTCATCATTTGAAAACAACCTACCAGAATCCCCATTTCCTGCTTCCCTGGCTTCTTTCCTAATTTCAATGTACTTTTTCCTTCTTTCCATAGGAACCTATTAGGCAAAACAAAAACACAATTAAATTCTGACTATGATTGTCTATTTTAGTAGCAACTGCCTCAGTGGGGTTCCATGAGAATCTGTGGGAAAAGCATTCCTTAAGGGCACTCGCCTGTATTTCTTTGTGGATTCTTTTTTAATGCTTTTAAATGTGATAAAAGTCTTGTTTAAAAATTAATTTTCTGAGGCACCTGGGTGGCTCAGTTGGTTAAGCATCCGACTCGAATTTAGCTGAGGTCATGATCTTGCAGTTACTGAGATCAAGCACCGAGTCGGCCTCTGTGCTGATAGTGCAGAGCCTGTTTGGGATTCTCTCTCTCTCTCTCTCTCTCTCTCTCTCAAAACGAATAAACATTTAAAAAAAAATAAAACTTTTTTTTGCCAATCTGCAAAAATATTTTTTTGACAAATTGCTTGGGGACCCAGGGCGTGGTAAGATCTGGCAGCCACAGGCCAGATTACTAATAGTCTGTACTGTACCTGTGAGCTCAGCTTCCTCGGCCACGTGGTGATGGTATATCACAGCACCTCACAGGGCTGTTGCAAAGTTTAGAAGTAAGCATACCAAATGTCTGAATGCTTAATAAACTAGTGTTATTATTTTTTTTTTTTATTTTTAGTTCTTTGAACAGTGTTACACCTTGAAAAAAGTTCCCAGTCTTGTTCCAAAAGGGCACAAGGTGGGAAGCAACCATTTACCTGAACTCATGACCCACTTAGACACGGCAGAGGTCAGCAGCGAGGCAGGTGAACACGAACGATAGTTCCTGAACCAGACCTCGGTTTACAAGCTCTGGCAATCTGCCCAATTCTCGTTTCCGACGGGCTGTGCAAAGCTGCAGCGACGATCTCCTACCAATCGCTGAGGCTAGCGTGTCAAACTTGGCTTGGCTAAAATTAAGCTTGTCAAGTTTGCCCCAGCAAGTTGTCCAGTTACCCACGTGACTCCAGCTCGCGGTGCCCCCGCCACCCCGCCGAAGCGCCCGGCCCACAAGGCCCCAGCTCTCGGCGCCCCCGCCACCCCGCTGAAGCGCCCGGTCCACGAAGCCCCAGCTCGCGGCGCCCCCGCCACCCCGCCGAAGCGCCCGGCCCTCGTGACCCCAGCTCGCGGAGCCCCCGCCACCCCGCCGAAGCGCCCGGCCCACGGGACCCCAGCTCGCGGCGCCCCCGCCACCCTGCCGAAGCGCCCGGCCCACAAGGCCCCAGCTCTCGGCGCCCCCGCCACCCCGCCAAAGCGCCCGGTCCACGAAGCCCCAGCTCGCGGCGCCCCCGCCACCCCGCCAAAGCGCCCGGCCCTCGTGACCCCAGCTCGCGGAGCCCCCGCCACCCCGCCGAAGCGCCCGGCCCACGGGACCCCAGCTCGCGGCGCCCCCGCCACCCCGCCGAAGCGCCCGGCCCACGGGACCCCAGCTCGCGGCGCCCCCGCCACCCCGCCGAAGCGCCCGGCCCACGGGACTCCAGCTCGCGGCGCCCCCGCCACCCCGCCGAAGCGCCCGGCCCACGGGACTCCGGCTCCCGGCGCCCCCGCCACCCCGCCGAAGCGCCCGGCCCACGGGACCCCAGCTCGCGGCGCCCCCGCCACCCCGCCAAAGCGCCCGGTCACGGGACTCCAGCTCGCGGCGCCCCCACTACCCTGCCAAAGCACCCGAGCAGGGCCACAGCGTTATTCTGTATCTGGAATGATCTGAATTTCACTGCACAGATAAATTTACTCAGCAAAAAACTTGTGGGATACGTCCTCACAGCTCCTCTTATTGCCATTTTCTATCCTTTACTAGTTAAGAGAGCAAAAAATCGAGTTATGATGTTTTTGTAGTTGCCTGAGAGGCCAAACTACATTAAACTACCAGATTTTATAGTTCAGAGCAGACTTGAATGCTGGGAATTTAATATGCTCAGCATATGTTTTTGTTTTTGCTTCTATAAGCATTTGGTAAATTTTTTAAACTCAGGAACACAATTGAAAAATTTCACTCACCTCAACTTCTACAGGAAATGTGTAGCAGCGTTTCAGGTCAATCAGATTTTCAAAAATAAGCAAGTTCTGTGAATCCAAAAAGTCATAATAAAAATATCTGGATAGTGGAGATCATTACTGCTGATGCTACTATAGAATTAATGCTACTTAACAATTCACAGAAAGCACTTTGGCTTTAAAATATATATACATGCAGAACTAAAAGAACTACACCTTTAGTATTATAAGAAGGTGCAAATTATGATTAATTTTAACTTATATACTCTAACTTGAAATCCTACAATGACAGGAACAATGAAAATTTCAGGAGAAGCCTACCTTTTCAGGTTTTTCACTAAACAGAAAACCTTGGTAAAATTTTAATTCAGTGAAGACACAGCAGATAACAGAAATGGCACAGTTGTACGCAGCACAATGGTAAAGCCTTCTCCTCTCCAGCAACTGATTCTCACCCGCCATGTTCTCTGTAAACGCATCATAGCACAATCTGCAGAGTAGATCCAGGTTAAAAATTAATTCACATAATCGGGAAATCATCGCACAAGTTCAACGATGCCGGACAACAGGATCTCAATTCAGTTTAGCCTTTTCAGAGTGTCAGGTTTGTGCCCAGCATAGTACCAGGTACTGAAAATAAAAGACAAACAAGTCACTGTACCCATGCACACCTCGAGGCCAAGGCAGTGTCTGGGGACTTCACCACACTGTGGTAAGCACAGCAACAGCAACAAGCACAGGAAGTTAAGAGACAGAAACGAGGAGGATGCACAGGAACCCAGGAGGAAGGAAGGAAGGAAGGAGCCAACAAAGGCATTAAGAGAAATTATCTGAACCGAATTTTGATTTTAAGTTCTGTGAGGATTGTGAGCAGAGAAGAGTGTGTCTTGTAGTAAGGCGTAAGCCACACTGTGAGTTCAGAGGATGAGGTGGGAATCGGCAGTGCCTGCAGTGAGGCAATGGTGGAGAGGGCTGTGTCCCCGGCGGAGCTCGCCTGCCACGCCGAGGAGCCTGGGGTGCATTCTGCACAGGGGATCTGCGAACGATGCCCGTGGCCAACTACTTTTGAAAACGGTTTTGTCAGAACACGGCCATGCCCATTGCTTACATTTTGTTTATGACTGCTTTCCCAGTGTACTGTAGTAGTTGCAAGAACAACAATACAGCCTAAAATCTGAAAATAGTTACTACTGGACGGGACCTTTACGGAAAAAGTTTGCTGGCCCCTGCTACTGAAGATGAAGTTCTTTTGAAGTGTTTCAGCTAGGAGGATGGAAGAATCAGGTTCAGACTGCAGACGTATTATCTTACTAGCAGCAGTGCAGACAAAGGTGACAGAGACAAGCCCGGAAACAGGGAGAATAACTAAGAAGGAGGCTGCATCACAGCGGTTCCCCGAAGAACACCAGACACTACAACGCGAGAGGAAGGAAGGAGGATGAGAAAAGGGCACCGGTCTTGGGAATGCTGAGGAGACAACACCCACAAGATCTGAAGACTGGCAGGGTGTGTGTGCAGGCTGGAGAGGAAGATGAAGGGAAAAGTAAAACAGGACTCCCGCGTCTCTTGTTGATGCAAACGAATGGCTGGTGGGGACATCAATCTCCGAGGAGGTAAAAGGATTAGGGTAAGAGGAAAGTAAGGAGAAGCTTGCTTGGGAAATGCAAAATGAGACATGGCAATGTCTGTGTCAATATTTACTAAGAGGGAACTTCATTAGAAGGCCAGTTTTAGAGGAAATGTATTTGATTTCTTTGTATTTTACGGAATACCTGCTTAAACATACAATCATTTCTTTAATTTCAAATGGAAGTCAGGGAAAATAAAACACATAAATCCCTTCATACTGTAAATCATACCACTAAAAATATATCAACCTATTAAGGGAGAAAAATGGTAGGAAAAAAAAACAATAAAAGAAAAGAAGTTTTATTCCTTATAAAAGATGAGTTATAAAACACATTACCCATAGCCTCCTAAATTAAAGTCCACTGAAGTAGTCTGTACATAAGAAAAAAAAACTATAAAAACTCATAGTTAAATAAACTTAAACATTATTCACATGCATAAAATATATGCATCAAAAATATTAACAAATCAAATAGAACCCCAAATTAACTAAAACCTTACTTAATAAGTGTCTTTGTAAGTTCGCTTCCTTCTGTAACACACGAGCCATGGAAAACTTGATTAATTTTAGACTCCTTCGAGTGAACATCATCTTTTGGAAGACGAGAATACATTACATCTAGAATCTTGTAACAGCCCATCTTCTTGGTGATTTGAGTATCAAAGGCAGATTCATTTAGCTAAGGAAAATAACAAGTAATTATCTATGGTCTTATCAAACAAGAAAAATAGTTTTTGAATATACCAAATGCTCAATTAAATATATTTAATACTCAATGCTCTTTACATAGAAAATAATTTTAACAAAGATGTTGAATCACTTCAATACGAGAATGTCAAGGATCAGAAACATGGGTACGAGTATTGATGTGTTGTATTGAGTGTGGCAGGAAATAACATAATGTCCAAACAGTGAACTTAGGGCATCAATACAAGACTTTTACACAAAATTTTATCAAAGTCATAACAACAGCAGGTGAAACTTCAATGTATTAAAAAACAAAATTTTCAACGAGTTATGGTATTTCCTAAAGATATCCAAGTCCTAATTCCCTAATTCCCTTATGAGTTCTCGTAAGGCAAAAAAAAGGACTTTGCAAATGTGATTAAGTTAAGGATCTTGAGACTGGGCGACAACTCTGGATTGGTCACGTGGCCCTAGATGAAATCACAGTCACCTTATACAAGGATAGAGGAAGGGATGCGACAAGAAGGAAAAGGCAATGCGGTGACAGAATCAGAGGTCAGAGTGACGCAGCCACATGTAAGGGATGCCAGCAGCCACCAGAAGTTGGAGGAGACAAGAAGGGGGCACCCACTGGGGCAAGCGTGGCCATGACAACACCATAAATTAAGCTCAATGAAACTAATTTTGGACTTCTGGCCTCTAAAACTGGGAGAGAATAAATTTCTGTTGTTCTAAGTCGCCAAGCTTATGGTATTTATTACTTGAAAATTCAGGAAATAACACACATTTTGGCATTAAGAGTTGAATCTGCTGTATCAAATGCCAGAAATATGAAAGTGACTTTGGAATTGGATGATGGGTACAAGCAGAAAGAAATTTGCCATGCATGACAGAAAAAGCTAAACTGCCTGCAGAAGATGCTGGTAGAAACACCGACACGGAAGGCACTGCTGAGGGGAGCTCAGAAGGAAGTGAAAAAGCATGCTGGAAAAAGCCAAACTGTCTTAGAGAACAGCTCAATCATAAACACAGTTTTGGTACAAATATGGACGTTAGAGTAGCTGCTGGTGAGGTCATATAGGAAATAAGGAACACACTTTTTGACACTGAAGGAAAGGGGATCCTTGTATAGTGGCAAAAAACTTAGCTGATAGTGTTGTGTGGTCGCCCACACAGCAGAGCTGCTGAGTCCTGTTGTGTGATCGCACACTCGCAGAACTGCTGAATACTGTTGTGTGGTCGCACACGCGCAGAACTGCTGAGTACTGTTGTGTGGTCGCACACCAGCAGAACTGCTGAGTACTGTTGTGTGGTCGCACACAAGCAGAACTGCTGAACACTGTTGTGTGGTCACACACACAGCAGAACTGCTGAGTACTGTTGTGTGGTCACACACACAGCAGAACTGCTGAGTACTGTTGTGTGGTCGCACACAAGCAGAACTGCTGAGTACTGTTGTGTGGTCGTACACAAGCAGAACTTACAAGCCATGCACTTGAATACTTAACTAGGACGTTTCCAAGCAAAGTTTTTGAAAGTGCTACCTGCTTTCTTCTTTGCTGCTTAAAATAAAATGTGAGGAGCAGGAGATAAACTGAGGAACTGCTGGGCAAAAAGAACCAAAACTTGATGACTTGAGAAATTCTCAGCTTATCCAGGCTGTAAAAGATGCTAACATTAGGAGATTCACTGCTAGAAAAGTGGCCCCAGACACAGTCTTGGGCTAGTGCTAGAGAAATTAAGCATGGGACTCGTGGATGCCCTCATCCATTTCATCGGAACCAGTAACAGAGATGGGATTATGCAGCGAGGATCTGTGGAGGACTCTCCTGTTTAATGAAGCAAACCTCTAAAACACACAGAGGAGAGCTACAGAGTTTTTGAGAATGTTATACCAGAAGAAACACTACCAGCTTGGACGGAAAGGGACAGAGACAAAATGAAATGAAAAAAGGCTGTTCTAATCCCTGAATTCTACAGGCAAGCACAACAAGTAATTTGTTTTCTAGTTTCACAGGTCCACAAATGAAAAGAATTTTGCCCCATGATGGATCATACCCAGAATCCCACCCACGCCTGACTCATATGATTTGAATGATGAAAGTTAGAGGACATGGAGCTGATGATATTCAGACGCAATTTTGGACTTGAAAGTTGATGCTATAATGTGTTTAGACTTTGGGGGATGCTGGGATGGGATAAATGGATTTTGCAAGAGGGAACTTATGGTGCAGGTGGACGGTATTTGGCTGAATAATATTCACATACAAATACCCACGTTTTAATCACTGGAACCATGAATGTTACCTTATATGACAAAAAAGGACTATACAGATGAAATCGAGGAAAGGATCCTGAGATGGGGAGGATATCCAGGTGGGCCCTCCACACAATCACATATTTATAAGAGAGAGACCAGACAGAAGAGGAGGAGGCAGTGTGACCACAGAAGCAGAGAGAGGAGTGATGTGGCCACAAGTCACGGAATGCTGGCAGCCACCAGAAGCTGGAAGAGGCAAAGAATGGATTTTCCCTAGGCCCTCCAGAGCCTTGCAACACCTTGATTTCAGCCCAAGGAAACTGACTTCTGGCCTGCAGAACTGTGAGAGGCTAGACTTCTGTGGTTCTAAGCCATGCTGGTGGTGATTTGTTACAGCACCTCAGGAAGCTAGTGCAGCTCCCACGGGACTGCAAGTTGTCACCACACTGTTGCGGTAACGCTCCTGGAGCAATAGAGATCTTCTGACTGAACACACTACAGTTTTTAAAGAACACTGGCCAAGGAGATTTATCAATTCCTACTAATAGGCAATTTAAGGGGCGCCTGGAGGCTCAGTCAGTTAAGCGTCCAACTTTGGCTCATGGGTTTGAGCCCCATGTCAAGCTCTGTGCTGACAGCTCAGAGTCTGGAGCCTGCTTCCGATTCTGTGCTCCTCTCTCTCTCTGTCCCTCCCTTGCTCACACTCTGCCTCTACTCTCTTTCAAAAATAATAAATGAAACATTTAAAAAAATTTAATAGTACACTTAATAACAGATGTACAATACCTTTGTAAATCTAGACTTCAGCACATCAATGGCATCCACCACAACTCTGCTAAAGAATTCTCTTAAAGCATTCAGGCTACAGTGCCACAACAGAGTGAGAAGAGATCGATCTACAAAGGCTTGGCGAGTGACATTTGAAAGGAGGTCATCCCTCTTGAACATTCTGTACACACTCTCCAAAAGGGCTAATTGTGTGGCACATGAACTCCTAAGAAAAAAAGAAAATTATATGAACATCCTTGCTGTGAACAAACATTTTGAGTGCCTACCCACATGATGAGCAAAATAAATACAAATGACTACAAATTAAAAAAAAAACTTTAAAGATTCTATATAGATAAACCATGAAAAACAAGAAGCTTTGGACATAAACCACATTATTATACTCATCCCCAGAAATCTTCATGCCGAATTTAGGCATTAGGAAGAGCAGTTTCCATTGACTTTCAAACCCGGTCTTGTTTAGAAACATCTGGAAGGCTACAGGAGAGCTCAGGCCTAAAGATGATCACAACTCCAGAATTTGAAGCTCATTAATCATAATATAAAATTTTTAGTCTCTTCCTAGTAACAAACTGCCATTCCTGTTTCCTATACAATATACATTCATCTGGCCCTTTATGTTCTCATCTGGAATAAAAGACACTTGAATCATCATCTACAAGATTTTGTCTATAAATCTATAAACTAAGAATACAGAGTTTCCTCACCTATAAACATAGGAGTTTAGGACTAAATGATCATTAAAATCCTTTTCCAGCTCTCAAATCCTGATATCAGAAGTTAAATACGAACCAGGGCAAAAATAATAGATGAAGGGAATTCAGTCACAAAGTTGTAAGGCCGCAGGACACTACTAGATGCTACATGGGCTTCTGTAATATTTACGTGGGCACTTAGATTTAAACTCTTCTGAAAAGCTTCCTGATACTGAGCACAATAGAGGTGCACGGCCCTAAAACTCTTATATAGAAAGTTACAAGGAGGGGCGCCTGGGTGGCTCAGTTGGTTAAGCGGAAGACTTCGGCTCAGGTCATGATCTCACAGTCTGTGAGTTCGAGCCCTGCGTCTGGCTCTGTGCTGACGACTCAGAGCCGGGAGCCTGCTTCAGATTCTGTGTTTCCCTCTCTCTCTGCCCTTCCCTGCTCATGCTCTGTCTCTATGTCTCTCAAAAATAAATAAATGTTAAAAAATTAAAAAAAAAAAAAAAGAAAGTTAAAAGAAGGAAGAGGATGAAAGGAAAAGGAAAAAGAGCAAAAATCTGGTAACAAAAAATGGGCCAGCTGGTAGTTTACTGAAAATAATGCAAATGAGCTCTAAATACATGCATATATGCTCTACTTCACTCATAATAAGAGAAATGTAAATTAAAACAACACTGAGAGACCCCCTCTCACCTATATAATTGGAAAAAAATCCAAAATTTTGACAAAATACTCTATTGGCAAGACTGTGATGAGACCGACAGTCACACACTGCCATGAGAATGCAAATAATTACGGCCTCAAAATAAGGGATGTGGTAAAAGCTAGCAAGATTACAAATGCATTTACCTTTTGAATTATATGTAGGAACATACTCCAAAGACATACTGGCAAAATACAAAGTGACATACACACAGGGCTATTCATTGTGACATTATTTTTAATAGCAAAAGATTGAGCCCAAATACCTATCAGTATAGGGCTGCTTCAAAATATGATGCTACAATGAATAATTATATAGTTATTTAAATAAAAAAGTATTGAAGAATATCTCTGGGTACCAACAAGTAGTGATTTGTAGAAGACATGAGATGCAAAAAAGGGAGATGAAGAGGAATAAGAGAGAGCGCAGAGACAGAAACAGGACTCTTGAATATAGCTCATTATACAGTTACGATTTTCAAATCATGTAAACATTTTACATGTTCAAAAAGAAAATTAAATCAAAAGAAAAAATATAAACAATTTCTAAAATTTGATAATTGACTAAAGTAAGCATACCTAACAACAAATTGGTGTAATAGCTGCATATTGAAGAAAACTTTACCAACTGATTTTGGAACACAACTTAGTGTATCCTCAGAGAGTAAGTAAATCATAATTAAAATGAAAATTTTACTGCACACACACACACACGTCTTGCTGGAATTCTGATATGGATTTTATTAAATTTGTATATCAACTTAATAGAATTGCCAAGTTAACAATATTGAATCTTCAAATTCATGAACATGGAATATCTCTCCATTTATTAAAATCTTTATAATTTTTTATTTCCTTCAGCAATGGACTATAATTTTTAGTGCACAGGTCTTGCACTTCTTTTGTTAATTTATTACTAAATTTATTACTTTGCTCATGTACAGAAAAACAACTGATTTTTGCATATTGATCCTGTATCCTACAAACTTCCTATAATTGCTTATTAGTTCTGAAAGCTTTTTGTAGACCTTGAGGATTTCTCCCTCCTGCCATCTGTGAATAACAGTTTTGCTTCTTTCTTTCCAATCTAGTTGCCTTTTATTTCTTTCTCTTGCCTGACTGCATTGACTAGAACCTCCAGTACCATGTTGAACTGAAAAGGGGAGACATCCTTGTCTTGTTCTCAAATTTAGGGATAAGGCATTCATCTTTTACTATTAAATATTCTGTTGGCAGTTGGTTATTCTTTTGTCCTTTTTAATCATGAATGGATGTTGGGCTTTGACAAAAATTTATCTGCATCTACTAAAATAGGAATGCGATTTCTGTCCTTTATTCTTTTATTATAGTATATTCTTTTAATATAGTATATACTATTAATTGATTCTCAGATGTTCAATTAGTTTTGCATTCCTAGGATAAATCCTAATTGGCAACAGAGTGTATAATATTTCTATGTTGCTGAATGTGTTTTTGTTTTTATATTTTTTATTTTTGAAAGACAGACAGAGTCTCATGAGGAGGGGCAGAGAGGAAGACACAGAATCTGAAAGAAGCTCCAGGCTCTGAGCTGTCAGCACAGAGCCCGACGTGGGGCTCAAACTCACTGACTGTGAGATCACGACCTGGGCCAAAGTTGGACGCTTAACCAACCGTGCCACCCAGGCGTTCCCTTTGCTGGATGGGTTTTTAATACATTTTTGAAAAATTTTGTGTCTATATTCACGAAGGATATTGGTCTACAGGTTTCTTGCAATGTTTCTGTCTGGCTTTGTTATCTGTGTGATACTAACCTCACAGAATAAGTTGAGAAGGATTCCTTTCTCCTCTATTATCTGAAGAATTTATGAAGTGTTGATATTATTTTTTCTTTAAATATTTGATGAAAATTCACCAGTGAAGCTATCTGGGTCTAGGATTTCCTTAGTGAGATTTTATTCTTTTCTTTTTGTGAGAAGATTTTAAATGAGTAATTGTATTTATTTATTAAAGGTTATACTCAGATTTTCTATTTCTTCTTGAGTCAGTTTTGGTAATTTGTGACTTTTTAGGAATTTGTCCATTTTAGTTAAGTTGCTGAATTTTTTGGCATAATGTTGTTCATAAAACTTCCCTACAATCTTTTTAACTTCTGAGAGGTCAGTGGTAACATTCCCTCTTTCTTTCCTAATTTTCATGAACTGTACCTTCTTTTTTATTCCTAGTTTGTCTAGCTAACAGTTTGTCAATTTCATTTACCTTTTCACAGAACCAATTTCAGTTTCACTGATTTTTCTCCACCATTTTTCTAATCTCGATTTCATTAATTTCACTCTAATCTTTATTATTCCTTCCTTCTGCTTCCCTTCAGTTTAGTTTTCTTTTTCTTGATTTCAAGATCCAGTTTATATTATTGATTTAAGATATTTCTTATTTTCTAATATAGGTATTAAAAGATACAAATTCCTCTCTAAGCACTGTTTAGTTCTATCAAATACATTTGGATATGCTTTATTTTTATTTCATTCAGATAAAAATGCTATCTGATTTCTCTTATAATTTCTCCTCTGACCCAAGGGCTACTTAGAAATGTATTAATTAGTTGGATATTTAGAAATGTTTCTTCCATTACTGATAGCTAAATAATTTCATTATGGATGGAGAACATATTTTGTAAGATTTCATTCCTTTTAAATTTATTAAGACTTGTTTTATGGCTTCCATGTGCGCTCAAAGAAAATGTGTATTCTTCTGTTGTGTAGGATATTCTATAGTTGATTATGATTTTTTAAAATGTCAATAAAAAGGAATAAATTATTGATTCATGCTATATCATAAATAAACCTCAAAAACTTGCTGAAAAAAAAAAAAGCAAAAAAGCCAGACATAAGAGATCATATATTGTATCATTCCATTTATATGAAATGTCTAGAAAATGCAAATTTATAAAGACTGAAAGTAGATTAGTGATTGTCTGGGACTGAGAATGGGAATGGGAGTTAATATAGGATGTTACGAGGAGGATGAAATTATTCTATAGTGAAGGCTGTATCACCCAGTGAAGCTACTAAAAATCACTGAATTCTATATTTAAAATAGGTGAATTTTATGATGTGTAAAATATAACTCAGTAAGATAAAATAACATAGATGTTGGCAAATCAATATAAATAATGCTGATTAAAAAAAAACCTGGGGCACCTGGGTGGCTCAGTTGGTTAAGGGTCTGACTTTGGCTCAGGTCATGATCTCGCAGTTCAAGGGTTTGAGCCCCCATCAGGCTCTGTGCTGATGGCTCAGAGCCTGGAGCCTGCTTCAGATTCTGTGTCTCCCTCTCTCTCTGTGCCTCCCATCTTTCTCTCTCTCTTTTTCTCTCTGCCCCTCCCCCCTCGCGCTCGCTCGCGCTCTCTCTCTCTCTCTCTCAAAAATGAATAAATGTTACAAAATAAAAATAAACAAAAACTCAGTGGCCACAATTAGAAGCAGCCCTGGCATCAAGCCCTTTACTTTAAAAATTAATAATAAAAAAATTAATAATCAAATTTGTTCCATTTTGTACACTGTAATTTCCTATGGTACTAAAATTGTATTTCAGTAACCAAATAGTCCTAGTAATAAAGGCAAGTTTATTATAATATAATTCTAGCTCTTAAATTTAGAAGGAATAAAAGGATTTTTTAAATGACCATTTGCAACTCCCGATAAAATAAATGATGTGGGGCAACAATCACAAATGGATGCTAGAACATTCGAAAAGGCCATGCCAAACAGAGATGACTAATCTTAGCATCATGAAAATCAGGACCACTAAACACTATGTGCCAAATGCCATGAACATGAAATACAGAGCATCCTCTAGTAAGTAATCTTGCCCAAAACTGAACCTGAATCTAACTAAGCTTTTAGACCTAACTTTCCACTTACAGGAAATTGGGGCGAGAGGAACGAGTTAAATGAAAAGAACAGAAAAAAAAATACAGTAAATTGAGGATGTAACAAAGTGTGTAGGCCAAGTGTCCAGGATTCTTTAGCAACAACAAAAAGATAAGGGGGTGGGGGACTGTTCTAGATGAAGACAGACTTAGATACAACAGTTTAAGAACCTCCTTTGGATCAGAATTAAGATAATCTAACAGTCTAGAGCATTTAATACTACTGCAGAAAGCTGAAAATGAAATTACTGATAATTTGTCTCCGTTGACAACAGTACTATAGAAACTCAAGAATAACAGTGTAATTTTAAATACACATACAAAAGTTCGTAGCAGTGAAACGACATGGCATCGGGGATCTCTCTGTATTATTACAATAACTACAGCACAAGAGAAAAGAGGCAAAAGTAGGGGTGATGAGGCCAGAAAATGCTGAGGTGTGCTCAATCTGGATGCTCAGTTACAGTCTCACCCTTTAGCTTTGAGTGTGTTTAAAATTTTCACAATAAGTTCTTTTTTCCTCCAAGAAAAACAAAATAAAACTTAGCTGCAACAGTTGACTGCAATTGTCCCTCAACTTTTTTTGGAACAGAGAAGATAACTTCCCAAAGAAATAAAATGTATATGGTTCCTGGGGTCCCAGACTAGAATAGAATGACTTACTTTCCGGCAATCTTTTTGAAAGCAGATTGAAATAATTCTTCCATAACATGTTGCTGTTCCCGACAAAGAATTTCTGTCATCAACTGCAACAACATAGGGCTTTGAGATAATTCCAATGCATCTAGGAACTAAAAAAAACCAAACAAACAATAATTTCCTTAGGTTTTTATTGTTGTTTTGTTTTTAAGAGTTCTAACAAAACAGAAAATTAAAACAGGCTTTCACAGACGATTAACAAATGCTAATAATTTCCCCATTTCTGCACCTATCATGAATGCCTGGCATATAATAATGTTTACTAAATATTTGAGTATAGATTCTTTTAAGGTTTTGCAGATATTGTTCCCTCTTAGAGTGGTCAGGATCTTCTAAAGATCTGATGCCAGATCCCGAAACTCCACGACGATGTGCCTGCCCTGAAGACTTTGTCGTCACCATTCCAGGTACTCTGGGGCTTTTCTATTTTGGAGACCTGTGTCTGTTCCACGCCACCTTCACGGCACAGCAGCTGTTCTAGCTACTCACCTAACGTTCTCATCTCTACTCTCCCATCTTCCATCTCGATGTCTGTTTGTTCTATTTTCTAGGAAATATCCTCAGTTTTATCTTCTGTTTTGAGAAGTTTTTTTTTTTAATTTTGCTTTTATATTTTTAATTTCCAAGAGCACTGATTTGTTCTACTTCATGGACACAATACCTTCTCTCCTCTCTGAAGTTACTCTTACAGTTTCTTTTACATGTTCTCATCTCCATCTCCCTTTGTTGACTCAGTTCCTTCTGAGTTCCTTCTTCCTGATGGTTTACATCTTTTTAGGCTGGAAGTTTTCTTCAAATGTTCAGTGACTGCACTTCTATTTACATTAGAGCATTTCCATTGAGAGAAAGTAATGTGGATGCGATAATCATTAATTAGGTAACAGACTGCTTGGGAACAAGATACTTAGATGGTACAAACAGGATGGTGTCACTACATCGATGATCTGCTAATGCAGAAATGCACCATTCAAGAGAAGTGAGGCAGTCACCACTTTAACCAGGCCTCCTGACTTGAGGTCACTACCAATGGGACAATGACACTATTTGCCTCCTGACATGCTGCTGTTACCAAAAAGATCAGCCTGAATCTCATGGCCACACATTAAGCCTAACTTCCAGTTCAGAGGAAATACTGAGGATGGTGGACAAGTTAAAGAACACCTCGTGGAAACAAATCAAACAGGGGACAATATCCAAGAGAAGTGTTCAAGAGAAGATTTGGAAGTTTCCTCTGAAAACACAATGTCATAGGAAAATAAAAGGGATGGGGTGAACTAGCTCTACATTAAAAGATACTAGCGACATGACAATTTGATGCCACCGTTAATGAGACACTGGTTTGAAAAAGCCGGCTAACCAAGGGGACATTTCGAGAAATGTGAATACGGACTACATAACACATAGCGTCAGAGGAGGGCTAATTTTCTTAGGTATAAAAACAGTATTGTGCCTTATTCTTGGAACATGTATGCTGAGGTATTTAGAGGGGAAGCATCATGACGTCTGAAACTAACCTGCAAATGTTTCAGCCAAAACAAACACACCACATGCATACATATAAAGCAAGTATGACAAAATGATAAAAAATGGTTACACACATGCCTATTTGACTATCCTTTCAATTTTTCTGTAATGTTTGGGGAAAATTACATAAAAAGGATCCATCTGGGTGGATGGATGGTGTTTGTAAAAGAGTCTTTCCATGTAGCTGCTTTGCTTCCTTACAGATAAGACATCCAAGAAAGACAGAGTCAAGATAAAAGTATAAGCCTTTTATGACTAGCCTTGGAAGTCACATAGCATCCTTTCCACTGCATTTTTATTTTGTTTTGTTCTAAGTGAGTCTTCAAGGCCAACCCATATCCAATAGGAGGAAAATTAGACTTTGTCTCTCAATGGAAGAGTCACACTATGAAAAGAATGTGGGACCGAATATACTGGTACAGTCATCTTGAAAATACAATGTGCCACGTCTATGCCCTATGCTTATCTCTACCTTAGCATTAGCTTGTTTTAACCATCTGGTTCTCTCTGGTTCTGTTCCTTCCTTGTTTTACTTTCAGGTCCTTGACGACAAAGATGATCTCTTCATCATTTCTGAGTCTTCATACATGGGCCGGGGCTCAATCCTTCCCAACTATGGCAGACCTCTATCTACCCTCCGATGGTCATTCTCTTAATTTTTTATTAGTTGAATCCAAGTTTCAGCCAACTACCCATACCATCTGTTTTTCAAAAGTATGTGATACACCACCTTGCTTTTATGAAAGACCTACATTAGAACCTGTTTTCGCTAACTGAAAGAAATCCAAAGGGGATTTTTGCTTTTATGAAAAGAAGCGAAAAGCAAAGACAGCATTCTGCATTTGTTTTTCAGTAAGCTCTTATAGAGGCAGCACATACCCTGAGCAGCGAGAGCAGCACCACCAAGCTCTTTCCCCAGGAAGTACACTAGCATCTCAGCATCTAACTGCCACAGCTGTGAACTAACTGTGTCTGGGAGCGTCTGTGCTTTATCTCAATTTATTCTATGCAGGATGTGTCCTTTGGTCTCAGAAGTGTAGGCACTTCTGCAGAGAGGATATTTTTTGGGTCTAGGAATGCTCAAAAAATTTCCATATAAATGAATGGTAAATGTTTCTTCGCTTTATGCCATTCTGCTTATAAAAGGTTTCACAGAAATGCTCTCGTTTTGGATACCAGGGAAACCTGTATATAGCTGCTGAAAAAAACAACACTCTAGTATTGTACACGAGAAACAAATAATCTACCACTTGTTTAAGCCACTGGTATTTTAGAGACCTTCAGCTGTATATTAAATAATATATAGGTGATAATCACTGAAAGTTTCTCAAATAATCACTACTTAAATTTTAGAAATTGAACCATGTTGGTAAAATTCGATTCCTTAGTTCTTTTTGGCTAAAAGATACTTTTTCTAAAAGTATATATTATGCATAAAATATTTCAATTTAAAATGGGAGGAGGGTGAATTCCGAAGGATATGCACCTGCTTCCAAAGCTACCCAGCTTTCAAAATGAATTGAACTGAATTCTTAAAGTTAGAACACTTCTCTGACTCTGAATATTTCAGTTACTTCTCTTCATCAAGAAATGTAACAGAAAAACATTGTTTTTTAATTTTACTTAGCACTACTAAAAACTAACCTTTTTCATGCAATCTACATAATTATTGTACCGCAGAGTTCCCGGGGGAAATTCTTCAGACTTCATGGGGAAATTAGAAACGATAAACTTTTCAAGAACATGCTTAAGGTCCTCGAGACCGCCTCCAGTCAGACTGGTGAAGAACGGGAGAAGGATTACAGCTTGGCCCTGTGGGAGCAACACAGACATATGAAACTGCACCAGTTGGGACTACGAATCCTGCAGAATAAATAAAATGACTGCTTTCTAAAGGCTTTGCAAATAAAGCACTGTGTGGATTCAATGAACAACTTCAGAACACTTTCTATTACACTGAAGACCAACCTGAAGGCGATGTTGTATCTCAGCTCCTACCCTAGAGGCCAGTGGGCCCACGCAGGGCCAGTGTTAACTTAATAAATGTGCAATTAAACGGGATACTGTATAGGATTCTGTGTGTGATTTCTCCTTCTACAAATATAGACTCTAGTAGAGATAACCTGGACAAGTCTGGTGTGGAAAGTGCATCCTGAACAACCCTTGGGGTAATTTATAAGTATTCCTTCATGGGACTAATTCAGAACTTCATAATGAGAGTAGAAGAAACTAGATGCAGTTTTCTATCTCCCTTGTGTGGTAAGTAAGTTCCCAGACTTTCATATTGAGGAATGAGAAACTTGATTAACCGTGAAACAGAAAATTCCAAAGAAGTATCTTCATGACCTAGTAAAAAAATGGCCTTCATTAAGACCATGCTTTATTAGAGCACAAAATCTAACTATTAAAGGACTTTAAAACTACAATATTAAGTTTTTAACCCTAAAAATTACCAAGATATATTATTACTAGAAAAATAATCGACTAATAGTTTAAATTCTGTCATTTGCTAATACAGCAATTCTCAAAAAAGCCAATTTCGATCATACAAATGCAAAGGTAAATGTTAATTCTCCTAAGTATGGTAAGCTCACTGTGATTATATTTCTCTTTTAGAGACCTACAGAAGTATCACATATCAGATAACATGATGCAGGGGTTTCCTTGAAGGGTGGGAGTGACTGCATCGTTTAAGAGAGATGGCCACAGACAGATGCTATTGCAGCTAAATGACAGGTACACAGGGGTTACTCTCTGCTTTTGAATATGTTTGAAATTTTCCATAATAAAAAATAGAAAACATCACAAATATGCAAAAATATAAAATGGGAAAATAATGGAGAATGTAATCTGGAAAAAAAAATCTTTTTCACCACTTACCTTTAAATGTAAACCCAACTTTGAATCATCGAGTAGACTAGCATATGTTGCAAAAACTTCAGAAATGCACTGTGACTTATATTAAAAGATGGATCAATCTAAAGGGGGGTAAATAAAAACATGATACATCTATATTATGCCTCTAATTTCCTTTAACACATTTTCCAAGTTTTTTAACTTTAGAAATAACCTATAAATTTGTTCTTGGGCTTCAATAATATTTTAACAATTACTGTTCTGAAATATTCTGAATCTATCTGGTAAGACAATGTATGCAAAAACACTAAAAAGATAAAGTATAAGAAAGGGGAAAAGTATAAAATGTAATCAGCAACTGTCCAATATAAATACTTTTTATTTATGAAACCAATGAGCTCTCAAGAAACCTCCATCAAATTTTTAAAGATACGACTTACAGATTCCAAAATAACTGCATTTTTAAGGTTTCTCAAGATACCTGCAAAATTTTTGCCAGTAAGGTCAGCACTGCCGTTTTACTTTCGGGAGCAGAATCTCTGGCCCACCACGAGTCCCACTTCCTCCAGTTACGCAGAACTGTACTCGCGAGTTTCAGTCCTTGGTGCTTCTGGCTGGCTCGATCCCTGAAGCTCTGGTCTAGCATACCGTTCAAAACGGCGCTCACCTGAAACGAGCGCATGCTGCTTGAAGAAAAGGCTCAACATCAAGACTGACAGGTAGAGAACAAAATTTACTTTCCGTCAAAGCTATTTTTGGGAAATAAAGACACTATTTCTACGACAGCTGTTTACTTCACAACTCCTCAAAATTTGAGAAGAGCAGTTTAACATGTAAATTTTCCCACAAAAGCGAAAGACGGTCTCCTTTATGAAATCATGCTCATCCTAGTTCTTGCTGTCTTAGTTGGGGGCATTTTCAACGAGAGGACGGATTAGCTCTCGTCTGTGACAAACACACATGTGCAGAAGCACACGAAGGCTTGCACGCACACATTTCTTGTCTCGCCACCTTTCCGATAGTGACATCCTAATTTTGGTTAGACTACTATTCAATATTCTCACCATTATGACAATGTAAACATTTTTGCACCACATTTTGATCTCCCTGAAGTTAATACTGGCCTGCTTTCTTTGCTGTTTTCAATGTGCCTATCATTATTTGTCATCAAATTCTCTCAAATTAATGAAATCTCAGGGCGTCTACACATATCAGGAGGTTGATCAGCTCCATTTCAGTGGAAACACAGCTCCCACTCCGGAATGTCTGCGATCACTGCTCTTTGCGTGTCACCTTAGCACCTCCAGGAGACATGCCCCCTTCTCTGTGCCTGAGCCAATTCCCCACACCCAACATTTTCCTCTTTCCTGACTGACTGGGGAGACTGCAGGGTGATCAGATTCCTTTGAGATCTGGCATCTCTGAAACATCTGCATTCGACTCTCAGAGAGGACTGATGGTTTGGCCAGATTCAGAGTTCCAGGTTGGAATCTTCTTTGCTGTGAAAGAAATTCGGCTTACAGTCTTCTGGTGTCCTTCCTCTTTGCAGTGGGAAAGACAAACAGCATCTGATCTCTTGATCCCTTTAAATGTAATCAGATTGTCTCCTCCAAAAATTTTAAAAATCTTTTCTCATGGTGAACCCCCTGGGTTCTGAATTTTCAAGAAATTTGCTCCACGTGGAGCTGCTTTCATACGCTATGCTGGATATTCGATGGCCCTTTCCCACCTGGAAACTCAAGGCCTTCGATTCCGGCACATTCTCCTGAGCTGTGTTATGCATGCAGCCCTTTCCTTGGGCCTGTCTTCCCTCTGAGGTGGAAGTCCTGGTGCTAGACCTTATCAATGCATCCTAAGTTTCCTCATGTTCTCTCCACTATTTTCTGTTTTGCCTTTTTACTTTATTGTATCTTCCAAATACATTTCATTTTTAATTTCTGATGCCTATGCCTAATTCCCAAAAGTTCTTTTTTGTATGGTGTTCTTTTCAGTGCCAATTCTTATTTTGTCAATGCACTGTCTTCTTTCATCTCTCTGAGGTTCTTTTCTCTTTATATTTCTATCTCACTGAACAATCTCTGTGTCAAGTGGCTTTTTAGTTGCATCTCCCTCTCAGAATCCATTTCCTCAAAGGCTGGTGCTCCTTGGCTGTTGGCTCATATTGAGGAACTGACTAGAGGTGCTGTGCAGTGGGCGGGTCTGCTGGCAGTAAAGACAGAGATCTTTAGGTGGATCTGGCTGGGCAATGATGATACTTAATCTTTGTTTTCTCTTAGGCTTGTCAAAATATTCTGATATCCTGCCTGAGGATGTATACTTAATTGACCATATTCTGGGAGACGAACTGGGGGAAAAGAGCTAAGAGCCTCAACATTCAGACTTCAGGGAGGTTTTCACTTAACTTCCTTGTTTCAAGAAGGTATTCCTACACCAAAGGTATACAAAGCATCATAAGAGACCACTATGAACAATCGGCAAGAAACTGGACAACCTAGAAGAAATGGATACCCTAGAAACATACGACTTACCAGGATTGAATCAAGGGAAGATAATCTGAACAAACCAATTAATAGTAAGCAGGTTGAATTAATAATCAAAAACCTCCCAACAAACAAATGTCTAGGACCAGAATGGCTTCACTCATAAATTCTACCAAACATTTAAGGAAGAACTAATACCAATCCTTCTCAAACTCTTTTTAAAAAGCTACAAGGTAAGATAACACTTCCATAGTTATCCTATGAGGCCAGCATGACCCTGGTACCAAAACCAGACAAGGAAACTACAAGAAAAGAAAATTACAGGAAAATATCCCTGATGAACATAGATATAAAACTCCTTAACAAAACATCATCAAATCAAATTCAACAATACTTTAAAAGGATCATATATCATGGTCAAGTGGGGTTGATTTCAGGGATGTCAGAATGTTCGACATCCACAAATCAATTAGTGTGATAAACTATATTAACAAAATAAAGAATAAAAATCATATAATCATCTTAACAGATGCAGAAAAAACATTTGATAAAATTCAACAACTATTCATGAGAAAAACTCAACAAACTGGGTTCAGACAGAACATGCTTCAACATAATAAAAGCCATATATGACAAATGTACAGCTGACAACACAGTCGATAGTGAAAAACTAAAGAGCTTTTTCCCTACAATCAGGAACAAGAAAGGATATCTACTCTCACTCTTATTCACCATGGTACTGGAAGTGCTACCCACAGCTCTCAGACAAGAAAATGGAATAAAAGGCATCAAAAACAGAAAGGAAGTAGTAACACTGTCTCTATTTGCAGGTGGCATGATACTATATATAGGAAATCCTAAAGACTCCACCAAAAAAACCTGTTAAAACTATTCAACAAATTCAATAAAGTTATAGGATACAAACCCAATATACAAAAATCTGTTGCGTTTCTATACACTAATAACCAACTATCAGAAAGTGAAATTTAGAAAACAATTCCATTTACGATTGCATCGAAAAGAATAAAATATCTTGGGATGCCTGGGTGGCTCAGTCAGTTAAGCATCCAACTCTTGATTTCGGCTCAAGTCACGATCTCATGGTTTGTGAAATCAAGCCCTGTGTTCGGCCCTGCACTGACAATGCAGAACCTGCTTGGGGTTCTCCCTCCCCCGCTCTCTCTGCCGCTCTCCTACCTGCAAATGCACACGTGTGCACTCTCTATCAAAAATGAATATATACACATTTACTAAAACAATAAAATACCTAGGAATAAATTTAACCAAGGAGGTTAAAAATCTATACAATGAAAACTAGAAGACATTGATGAGGGGCGCCTGGGTGGCTCAGTCGGTTAAGCACCGACTTCGGCTCAGGTCATGATCTCACAGTTTGTGGGTTCAAGCCCTGCGTCGGGCTCTGTGCTGACAGCTCAGGGCCTGGAGCCTCTTTCAGATTCTGTGTCTCCCTCTTTCTCTGTCCCTCCCCTGCTCACACTCTGTCTCTCTGTCAAAAGTTAATAAACATTAAAAAAAAATTTAAAAAAATTAAAAAAAAAGAAGACATTGATGAAAAAACTGAAGATGCAAATAAATGGAAGGATATTTTGTGCTCATGAAATAAAATAATTAATACTGATAAAATGTTGATGCTATCCAAAGCAATCTACAGATTCAATACTGTCCCTATCAAAATTTCAATGGCATTTTTCACAAAAATAAAACAATCCTAAAATTTGTGTGGAACCACAAAAGGCCCTGAATAACCAAAGCAATCTTGAGAAAGAACAACAATTCTAGAGGCATTATGCTTCCCAATTTCACACTATATTACAATGTCAAAGTAATCAAAACAGTATCCGCATAAAAACAGACACACAGATCAATGCAACAGAATAGAGAGCCCAGAAAAAAACACTTGCAAGGAGCCACACAATGATGGAGGACAAAGGAGCTAAGAATATACAATGGAAAAAGGATAGTCTCTTCAATAAATGGTGCTGGGAAAACTAAACAGCAACATGTAAAAGAACGAAACTTAACACCTATTTTACACCATACATAAAAATCAAGACGAAAATATATTAAAGACTTGAACTTAAGATATGAAGCCATAAAAGTCCTAGAAGAAATCTTAGGGTATAAGCTACTTGATTTTGGTCTTGGCAATGATTTTTTTTTGGTTTTGACATCAAAAGCAAAGGCAACAATAGCAAAAATAAACAAGTGGAACTACATTCAAACTATAAAGCTTCTGCACAGCAAAAGAAATCATCAACAAAATGAAAAGGCAAGCTATAAAATGAGGGAAAATATCTATAAATCATGTATCTGATGAGGAGTTAATATCCAAAATATATGAAGGACTCATACAACTCAACAGCAAAAAAATCAAACAATCTGATTTAAAAATGGGCAGAGGAACAGAATAGACATTTCTCCAAAGAAGATGGGTAGTCAAAAGGTACATTAAAAGGTGCTCAGCATCAGGAAAATCACCAGGAAAATGCAAATCAAAACCACAATGAGATACCATCTCATGCCTGTAAGAACAGCTAGCATCAAAAAGACGAAACTGTTGGCGAGGATTTGAAGAAAAGGGAACTCTTGTGCACCGTTTGTTGGTGGGAATGCAAACTGGTGCAGCTGCCATGGAATACAGTGTGACAGTCCCTCCAAAAATTAAAAATAGAAGTACGACATGATCCAGCAATTCTACTTCTGGGTATATATCTGAAGAAGAGGAAATCACTATCTAGAAAATACACCTGCACCCCAATGTTCACTGCAGCATTATGTACAATAGACACAGACATGGACACAATCTAAGTGTCCATCAACATACGAATGAATAAAGAAGATGTGGTATATACGTATACAATGAAATATTCTCAGCCATTAAAAAGAAGAAAATTCTGCCAATTGTCACAACATGGACTGGACCCTGATGACATTACGCTAAGTGAAATAGGTCCTACAGAGAAAGATAAAAACTGTATGACATCACTTATATGTGGAATCTAAAATATAGAACTCACAGATACAGAGAACAGACTGGTGGTTGCCAGAGGCAGGGGATGGAGTTGGGCAAAATGAGTGAAAGTGATCAAAGATAAAACTTACGGTTATAAGGTAATATGTTCTGGAGATGTAACGTACAGCATGGTGACTAACAATACTGCATCACATATGTGAAAAGTGCTGAAATGCTTAAAAATTCTCATTGCAAGAAAAAAATTGTATCAACATAAGGTGACGAACGTTAACTTATTTCAGTAATTATTCTGCATGATTATCAAATTTGATTATATCAAATCAGCATGTTGTACACCTAGAACTTATAAAATGTTCTATGTTAATTATATCTCAAAAAATTTGGAAAAAAAGAAAAAAACAATATTCATTCATGTGGTTACAAAATAAACAAATAAAATCAGTCTTATTCTGATGTAACACATTCTTATAAAGAAAATACAAAGGGAAAATATTTAATGTTCACAACTAAATAGCATCCTGTATCTACAAATGTTAAGAAATGTGCAGTAATTAGATAAAATTATTCTACATAACAAAAAAGATAGGAGAATTATGAATAAAGGTTTGAATAAACGGAGAGATGTACCTTAGAAAAAGTAGACTTACTTTTTTAAGAGTTCGACTTGGTTTAAATTCACTCCATACAAAGTGTACTATCACTCAAAAGCCCTACATGTTGTGGGAAAGGTAGTGAAGAAACAGACAAGAAGATTCTAAGTTTCACTTTCAAGAATAAATACGCAAGTACAGCTGGAAGAGTTCTGAGAAACAAAAGCACTAAGAGGGAATACTGCCTAAGCAGATGATTAAACGGACGTCAAAACTGCTGAAATTACATTACAGTTCTGTCTAAGAAATAGATGGTTAAATAACAAGTTAAACTGTCCAGTCTCAGATCCAAATATGTACAGGGATTTAGTATTCAAGAAAGTTAGAATCTTGAATGAGCAAGGAGAATATGCATTAGTGAATAAATGTTTGTCTCATATGTAACCATTTGGGGAAAAAATGTCATTTCTCCGGTGCTCTTTGCATTATTTACATCCTATAAAAGTAACAGAAGAAAGTATGGGCAGATTATAAGATAATACTGGGGTGGAGAAGGCATTTCTAAGTATGACAAGAAAGACGGGAACACCAGAAAAGAAGATTAATAAATTTAACTATAATAAATTAAATACTTCTGTATAGAATAAACACTCTAAGTGAGATTGAAAGATTAATGGCCAGCAGGAAAAAGTACTTTTGCGAAAAGGTCTACTATCCTTAATACACAAAAATCTATTGGAGGGGCTGTCGGGGGGGATGGGCTAAAGGGGTAAGGGGTGTTAAGGAATCTACTCCTGAAATCAATTTCGCACTATTGCTAACTAACTTGGATGTAAATTTAAAAAAATAAATTATTTTTAAAAACATATGCAAAAATCTCTTAAAAACTAATAAGAAGGTTCACCCCAACAGAAACATTAGCAAAATACAAAAATACAGCACACACCAGAAACATTTTGGTTGTTCAAGAATACTAGTGGGAGGAGTGCCTGGGTGGCTCAGTCATAGTGTGAGGGGACTTGGGTGGCTCAGTCAGTTAAGCATCTAACTTTGGCTCAAATCATATTGCAGTTCATAAGTTCAAGCCCCACATTGGGCTCTCCACTGCCAGCAAGGATCCTGCTTCGGATTTTCTGTCTCCCTCTCCGTCTGCCCCTCCCCCGCTTGTCCTTTTCTCTTCTCTCTTTCAAAAATAAATAAACGTTAAAAAAAAAATACTAGTGGGAGACAAAGTTCAGAAGAGTTAGAGAACTGACATTAAACTTGAGAGATTAAAATACAAAACAGTTTTTTCACTTGTGGAATAATAAAATGTTCTTCGTATGGTGCAAAGTATTTCAAACTTTACCTCGTAATCAAATACTGGTGTTATATACAGAACACGACTCTACTCTTAACTGCAGGTCTTTCCCTAATAAACAACAAAAAAAGATATTCTATGCTCGGCTCCACGTAGGGTGCCCCAGCACAGAGATACCTATCCCTTCCAGAGACCTGGCCGCCCCGCATGTCCTCAAGTGGGGAAGGGTCAATCCCCTGAGGACAGGGCAAGGCCAGGTGACCCTGCAGGGGACAGCGACATTCACACAGTCCTCCTCTCTTTGGCCTCTCCCTCACATCCTGCTCTTTGTGCTCTGGAGGCCTGGGACTCTATCGCCAGACCCAGAAAGTCTAGGTTCTGTAACCCCAATCAGCTGCCTGTCTCCCCACTGCTGTCACACTGCAGCTTTCTTGGATTCTGAAGTCTGTTATGACTTGCCCTATTGCCAGAAATAGCTTCCAAAATGTTGTCTCTCTTCTCTTTTCTCCTTGAATCTGTGTCCTTTAAGACTGTGTTTAAAAAAACACCACGAGCCCATGTCCGTCACTGTCGAGGGGGCTGAGGAGGAAGTGGAGGTAAATGAGTGCGGCTTTCATCCATCGCCTTCACCAGAAGTCCCGACAGCTTCGGAGACCAAAATGCTCTACTTCCTGGGTGTCATGGGTCTATTAAAAGTTCATTTCTAACTTTAAAAAATATAAATACCTGGTACAATCTGACACAAAATACTCCCCTACAACAGACAAGCACTGTTGGAATAAAAGCTTAACTCAATAGGAAATTATGCACTCTCCCTTAAAATGGCCATTCCCAACAGTTCCCGGTTCCTGACTGTCTATAGACTGGGTTAGATTTCAAAATTTTACAAGTTTAGCAAACCAAAGTCAGTATATACTAAGTTCTATGTGAGGGGCCTAGTGGGCTGCAGTAGGATCGCAGAGGAAATGATGGCTCTCTGTGCCAACCTGTGAAAGGGCTGTGACTACAGAAAGGACGCTGAACTCACAGGACCTACTGGTGGCTGGTGCAAAAACAAAGGCGGACTCAGGCCTCACGACAGGCTTGTGAGCTCCAACGCCATTTCTTCACAAAAGTCAGTATCCTACCTGGCTGTGCCTCGGAGTATTAGGCCTAGAAATTCTGGGGGAATGAGAGAGTAGAAAAAATAATCCATGTTGCAACATCCATTTAACATAATATTAACTGTTCATAAAAGCTGTGTTTTCTTTGATTTTTCTTTTTTTGTTTTTAAAATTTTGATTTTCTTTTTAAAATGTTTATTTATGTTTGAGAGAGAGACAGACTGCGAGTGGGAGAGGGGAAGAGAAAGAGGGAGACACAGAATCCGAAGCGGGCTCCAGGCTGAGTTGTCAGCACAGAGCCTGATGTGGGGCTCGAACTCATGAACTGTGCGATCATGACCTGAGCCGAAGTCGGATGCTTAACCTACTGAGCCACCCAGGTGCCCCTGATTTTGTTTTCAAATACTGGCAAAAGCTTTAAACCTTCCAGGAAGAGATCTTGTTTTGTTTTAATGACATTTTTCAAGAACATGGCCATCTTTTTATAAGCATTATGTAAGAAAATATACTTCACTCAAATAAAAATTTCACGAAGAACTCACAAGTACTGTGCTACAGGAGGAGTGTGTCTTTCACTAACACCACAAGGGTCTCTGGACCAACGAGTGGAGTTTGACAATAATTTTTGCTAAAAGAGAAAAATAAAAATAAAAATCCTAAAAATAAAAAATAAAAATGCCATTACCATTTTGGGATTACCCACAGATGATTTCATGAGCTCCAATACTGCAAGATCTAGATTTTTCAACAATTCAGTGTTGACGGTCTCTGAGAACAAGCTATAAAAATACTCTCCGAGACAGAAGCTGACCACACTGCCCTGGGACGCTCCTGAGGGTGGCAGAGACAACACCGCCGTATCCAGGAGAAGATTCACCAGGTGCTCACACTGTGAAGAAGCAAGGAAAAGTACGATGATAAGAGTACGTATCTTACCTGCTACAGAGACTCTCCTGGAAAGTTGCTAACTTTGACAGTGGAAAATCACACAGTAAGGTCTAAAGAGAACGTTGTGTTTGAAGGTCTGGGTTCAAGTTTGAATTGTATACACTTTTTTTTTTTTTTTTTTGAATTGTATACACTTTGATGAACCTATACTTTCCAGGTTTCATTTTGGGAAAGCAATCTTCCCTGACTCATGTTTCCCCCAAATTTCCAGAAAATCTTGTTGCTTTGAGGAGAGAGGACAGTAAGAGTAATTTTAGACAATTTAAATATGTAATTTGTTTACATTAAGTGAAGAAAGGGGCAAATAAGAGTTTTCTGCTCTAGGAGAAGGGAGAACAGACTGGAAGGAACAAATACACAGGACTGGGTAGCAGATCTCAGCTACAGCAGAGACTGTTTGAGGCCAGCCCTATATGGCTCAAAAAGCCATGAAGACACCTCCCCGCGGTGCATCTGGAATACCCTCCGGGTGCCCCCAGATCGGCCATCTGAAGATCACTCAGGACACCTCTCCGTGGTGCCTCTGGAATACCCTCCGGGTGCCCCCAGATCCGCCGTCTGCAGATCACTCAGGACACCTTCCCGCGGTGCGTCTGGAATACCCTCAGGGTGCCCCCAGATCCGCCGGTCTGCAGATCACTAAGGAAGGCACTAGAGGAAGCCACTGTGTAACACAGTTCAGCTTTGTGTTCACAAATGCCCTCTGCTTCTAAAGTCTTTTTGGAAACAAAGTGGGCCAGACAAAACCCCGGTTTAAGAAGAATCTTATCCTATTTTTTCCGTTTAAAAAAACCTTTTAGAAAGGAAGTTAGATCATATAAATCTATTAAAGTACTTGTGTAGCTAAGAACTTTCTAAATTCCAACTAAAAGCCTGCTTTTAGACACATGTTGCGAATGACTATACATTTCCATCATGAGGACGGCAAAGCATGCGGCTGCTGTTCTTACCGGTACGCCAAAAGCAAAGGCCAACTCCAGAAGTCCGCTGGCTAATCGCTTACAACTGGGGTCTAGGGAAGGCAGGTACTGTCGTTCATCTCCAGGTGCAATGCTTTTATAAACCAGGGAGAGAAGTTTTGTGCCAACAGGATACTCATCTGCAGACTGAGATAGAGCAATACGGAACCATCCAGCAAGAAGATATTTTATAGAAACACATAATTTCATACCTTTCATTAATTAAAAACACCCGTGGTCATTATCACTGACAACTACCTTCTAATTGTTGGGAAAATTTTCATTCAACTTTGCTTTCCATGTTATATTTTTTCATTTATGCTGCCTAGCCACAAGGCACAATAGCAGTCCCTAAAGCTCCTCAGAAGGCTGTGGGAAATGTAAAGGCCCCTATTTTCGTTTTACACTAAGAAGTTTGTGTATTTACACTCTGAGTCAACACGTCTGGAACAAGTGATTCTGTAATCCCCATTTCAGCACATTCCATGCAGACAGGACGTTTAAAACATCTATACATAAGTAAATGGACTACTTACATTAATAAAGCTAAGAGAAATGTAAAAACAATTTGGCTCTGGTTACCTGAGAGGGTAAGACGACGTCCAGAAATCCAGCTCTGTGAAGCTGCTTACAAGCCGCCACCACGGAAGCCAGCTTGGCCCTGTCCACAGACGCAGCGGGGCCATACAGGTCAACGGCGCAGAGCTCTCCGACGCTGCCATGCGAGAAAACCAGAAAGAAACTACACGAGTGCCCGTCTCGCCAGATCGGCAGGATACACTGAAAACCCGCGTGTGTTCTGTTGTAAATGTGTTAACTGACTACCTGACAGTCAAGTTCATCACATGACCTGGGAGAGCGAACCCAGGTTAACACTGAACAAGGGACCTATGCACTCATCCAGTCGTGGAAGTCAACATGGGGCTAAGCCACAGCTGAGACTTGCTACCATAAGGGGCAGGGGAGGCATTCGTCACATAAGTGATCTTCAAACAACGGATGAGAGCCTCTGCATCCAACACCCCTTGGTGAGATCCTTTACTTTAGGAAATGGGACTCTGGCAGCCACACACACGTGCCAGAGCCCACCGCACCCTTAAATCCCACCACCACACCGATCCCAAGCATGGTCTGAAAGTCCACACCACCACGCCGATCCCGAGCGCGGCCCGAACGCCCGCACCGCCGCGCCGATCCCGAGCGCGGCCCGAACGCCCGCACCCCCGCGCTGATCCCGAGCGCGGCCGGAACGCCCGCACCCCCGCGCCGATCCCGAGCGCGGCCCGAACGCCCGCACCGCCGCGCCGATCCCGAGCGCGGCCGGAACGCCCGCACCGCCGCGCCGATCCCGAGCGCGGCTGGAACGCCCACCTCTCTGCTGCTATTTCTCCCCTGAGGTGCACCTCCAGAACGTCTCTGTAAGGGGACTTCTTCAGTGCTCTCATCAGGTTTACACAAACATCCGGAAGATGATTCACAACCAGGACGTCACCGATATTGAAACCTATGCTTGAGGGCTCACATAGGGTTTTCACTAAGAGTTTCATAAGGTTTGTGTTATTACATAAATTCTTCTCAACGAGCTGCAAAACATGATTTGAATAAAAACACATCCATTAGCCAGCACTTAGATTTTCACTAGTGTAAGGTCTAGGAAGCTGGGAATTTTTGCCTGGCGAGGGCACGTGTTGGCAAACTTTGTCTGTAAAGGGTCAGACAATAAAATTTTAGGATTTGTGGGCCCTATGGTCTCCACTTCAAGTACTTAAGTAACTGCCATTATAATGTGAAAGCAACCATGGAAAATACATGCACAAATGGACTTGGAGGTTTCCAGTAAACCCCTCCTTCCAGAAGCAGACAGTAGGTGGGATCTGTGCCCTGGCGTAGGGCAACGCTGTACCTGCAGACAGCCTGGCATACGGCAGGCACTCAGGATGTATTAACTGGATGGACTAACTGGACTTTGTTTATATAATAAGCTTTACAGATACATTTACAAATATCTGCTAATGTACATTTCCTGAGGCAAATATTTGACCGATCATAGCATAAAATGCAACATCCAATAAAACATTAAAAAAAACTATTTTGTATTTGATTCACACGATAAGAATCTTAAGTACGCGCAAAGTTTTACTAATTTCGAGAACACAGAACTCCTACAGCAATGGAAAGTTCTAAGGAAGCCAAAACCACCTTTAGTAGGCACTGGAAAGTATCCTTCCAGTGCCAAGTACTGACCTCAAACTAACGGAGCAGCAGGAGTGACCCTACCTTCCAGCCTTCTGGGGAGGCGCTGAGCAGCGTGGTGGTGAATTCCATGATCCGGACCACAATCGTGCATTTGCTGTAATTGTATCTTTCTCCCTCGTGTGGGCTGGGTCTGTGACCTATTGCCCCAGGGCCAAAGCACTTTTCTGCTGCTGTAATATCATGCATAGCAATGCTTTCTAAAAAGAAAGTCACTGCTTTCCAAAGTGAAGTCTGTGTTTCAGTACCTAGAAAAAAATTACACTCAAACATTAACATATGCTTCTTTCTAACTCCACTAAGATTAATGAAAATTCCTTCCTTAAGTACAGGCATGATATGCTTTTAGTCAAAATTCAAACTTAAAAAGCTTTAAAAAAATCACAATTTGTATCAAATGTTTAAAAGGCTCATATGCTTTGATCCAGCATCGAAATCTTATCCTCATGAAAGAATGGCAGGAATGTCAAGATGTGCTTGTAAGGATGTTCGTTTCAGAAGCTCTTGATAATGAAGCAATGAAACGACCTAAAAATCATGGAAGCAGAACCGAGGCAACATGGCGGAGGAGTAGGGGGCTCCAGTATTTCGCTTGCCCTTTAAAGGGGGACGACTGAAACCATTGTCTCTCTCTCAACTCCAAAAATCGGGGGGAAAAGGTGCTAGAGCTGACAAGAAACTAAGGCGAACACAGACACGGCCCAACTGAACTGTGAGTTTAATCTGGGTCGGATAAAACGAACTCGAACTCGGGAAGTTGAGCTGAGGGGAGGGTGAGCGTCTTCGGAGATAGCTGGGAAAGTGCCGACCGAACAACATCTGAACGAGAGGGCCAGAGCGGGTGAGACCACTACCATCCAGGCCCTAAATGCAGGGCTTTTGAAGAGAAGTTCAGTGGCAAACAGCAGCAATCCCCGCGCGCTGCTGGGACCGCACCAACCTCGTCCTGAGCCACTGGGACGCGCGCGGGAGGGACTGGCAGCAGGGACGCAGGCGGCGCCGCCTGCGGAGCACCTCTAACCCCGGCACAATTATAACGAAATCGGGGGGTGGCAGACGGCCGCACCACCGCGCCACCCTCGCCCAGCGCCTCCGGGGCGCGCGCGCTGCCGGGACAGGCAGGGGGGACCCAGGCAGCGGCTCCTGCGGAGCACCTCTAACCCCCGCACAGTTATAGCCAAATCGGGGGGTAGCAGACGGCCGCGCCACCGCGCCACCCTCGCCCAGCGCCTCCGGGGCGCGCGCGCTGCCGGGACAGGCAGGGGGGACTCAGGCGGCGGCTCCTGCGGAGCACCTCTAACCCCCGCACAGTTACAGCCAAATTGGGGGGTAGCAGACGGCCGCGCCACCGCGCCACCCTCGCCCAGCGCCTCCGGGCACGCACTCTGCCGGGATAGGCAGCAGGCACCCAGGCAGCCCCAGGCGCGGCTCCAGTAAACCACACTAGGCTGGCGTGGGCGGTGGAGAGAGAACAGAAATAAAGGAGCGAATAAAGCCTCCAGGACTGGGGGCGGGGGTCTGGAGAGACGCCATTGTTGTCTCACAAGCCAGGAAGTCACCCCAGAAGCCATCCCTGCAGCAGTGGAGGCCGGACCCGCCTACACTAAACCACGCCCCTCCCAAACTATCAGCAGGAGCGACTGATCCAAGTGGAGATTGCTGCCTGGAGTAACGCCAGTCATTTCTTCTTTTTAAATTTATCCCTCCCTTTCTCATTCCTACCGATCCCCATCCCTGAGCTGGTCATCCAGGGTACTGACTGGCTTAATCATTTTTTTCGTTCTTTTTGTTTTTTGTTTTTTTGTTTTTTGTTTGTTTGTTTGTTTGTTTTGTTTGGGTTTTTTTTTTGTTTTGTTTTTTGTTTTTTGTTTTTTGTTTTTGTTTTGTTTTTTAACCCACTCTTTGAGGACATGTCCTACAACCTCTTCTTTACTTCCCTAGCCCTTTTTCTGGAATAACCAGGCCGTATAAGTTCATCTAGACGACATCGATCTTTATTCCTTTTCCCTCGCACCTGTCCTTATTCTGATTTCTATCAGGCTGGATTAAACCCTTTAGTCGCTCTACCTGGGCAAAGTCCATTTCCTTCTTCTCCCTGCACCAGTCATTATTCTGTCTATATATGCTCTGCCACCAGCACACTACATACCCTGTCCTTAACGTGTAGCTGTTACTTCAGGACATTGCCCTCAGAGAGTCACTTGTTATTTTTTTCTGTTGTGAACTGCTTGTCTGGACCATTTGTCGGTACGTTTGAGTATTTCTGTGTTCTGTGTGTCTGTCAGTTTTCCTTTCCAGGGCAACTTCAAGAAACAACCCATAACACATCCAGCCAAAATGACGAGACGGAAGAATTCTCCTCAAAAGAGTCTACAAGAAGCAGTGACAGCTCAAGAATTAATGAAAAGAGATATAAGCAACATAACAGAACTTGAATATAGAATGTTAATCATAAAACTAATTGCTGGCCTTGAAAAAAGCTTAGATGAATGCAAGGGGTCCTACGAGGCAAAGTTCAAAGACCTTAAAAACGGTCAGGAAGAATTAAAGAAGACATTGGAAGAAATACAGGGGAAACTGGAAGCAACCACAGCACGGATTGAAGAGGTAGAGGAAAGAGTTAGTGCATTAGAAGACAAAATCATTGAAAAAGAGGAAACAGATAAAAAGAGAGAGAAGCTGATCCAGGAACAGGAAAGGAGAATTCGAGAGCTGAGCGATGCAGTCAAAAGAAACAATATCCGTATCATAGGAGTTCCAGAGGAAGAAGAGAGAGAGAAAGGAGTCGAAGGGGTTCTGGAACAAATCATTGCTGAGAACTTCCTCAACATGAGAAAGGAAACGGGCATGGAAATCCAAGAGGCACAGAGAACTCCCCTCAGACGTAACTTGAATAGACCTTCTGCACGGCACATCATAGTGAAGCTGGCAAAATACAAAGATAGGGAGAGAATCCTGAAAGCAGCTAGGGACAAAAGAACCCTAACATACAAAGGGAGACCTATAAGGGTAGTAGCAGACTTATCTACGGAAACTTGGCAAGCCAGAAAGGAATGGCAGGACATCTTCAATGTGATGAGCAAGAAGGACATGCAACCAAGAATTCTGTATCCGGCTAGCCTGTCATTCAGAATAGAAGGAGAGATCAAGGTTTTTCCCAACAAACAAAAACTGAAAGAATTTATCACAAATAAGCCAGCACTGCAAGAGATCCTGAGGGGCATTCTATGAAAACAAGGAGGCAAAGAATACAAACTACCAGACACAGCCTTACAAACATGAAACTTACAGATAATACAGTGACTGTAAGCCCATATTTTTCAATATTAACACTGAATGTAAATGGACTAAATGCGCCAATCAAAAGACACAGGATAACAGAATGGATTAAAAAACAAGACCCATCTATTTGCTGTCTTCAAGAAACTCATCTTAAACCTGAAGACACCTTCAGATTGAAAGTGAGGGGATGGAGAACTATCTACCATGCTACTGGAAGTCAGAAGAAAGCCGGAGTAGCCACACTTATATCAGACAAATTAGACTTTAAAATGAACGATGTAATAAGAGATGAGGAAGGACATTATATAATAGTCTCAGGGACCATCCAGCAGGAAGAGCTAACAATTGTAAATATCTACGCACCGAATTCAGGGGCACCCAAATTTGTAAAACAACTAATTACAAACATTAGCAACCTCATCGATAAAAATGTCCTAATAGTAGGGGATCTCAACACTCCACTCTCGGCATTGGATAGATCAACAAAACAGAAAATCTCCGCAGAAACAATAGCCCTGAATGACACATTAGGACAGATGGGCCTCACAGACATCTTTAGGGTCCTTCATCCAGAAGCAAAGGAATTTACATTCTTCTCATCTGCACACGGTACATTTTCCAAGATAGACCACATTCTGGGGCACAGGGAAGCTCTGAATAAATATAAAAGAATTGAGATCATACCGTGTACAGTGTCAGACCACAATGCTTTGAAACTTGAAATCAACCACAGGAGAAAGCCTGGAAAATATCCAAGAACATGGCGGCTAAGAAATAACCTACTAAAAGATGACTGGGTCAACCAAGCCATCAGAGAAGAAATTAAAAAATACATGGAAACAAATGAAAATGAAAATACAACAATCCAAACGCTCTGGGATGCAGCAAAGGCAGTCCTGAGAGGGAAATATATTGCAATCCAGGCCCATCTCAAGAAACAAGAAAAATCAATAACACAAATTCTAACAGCACGCCTAAAGGAACTAGAAGCAGATCAACTAAAACAACCCAAGCCCAGCAGAAAGAGAGAAATAACAAAGATCAGAGCTCAAATTAACCATATGGAGACAGAAAAGGTAGTGGAACAGATCAATGAAACCAAAAGCTGGTTCTTTGAAAAAATAAACAAAATAGACAAACCTCTAGCCAGGCTTCTCAAAAAGAAAAGAGAGAGAACTCAAATAAATAAAATCGTGAATGAAAAGGGAGAAATTACAACCAATCCCTCAGAGATACAAGCAATCATCAGAGAATACTATGAAAAATTATATGCCACCAAACTTGGCAATCTGGAAGAAATGGACAGCTTCCTAAATAGCCACACGCTACCAAAACTCAAACGGGAAGAAATAGAAAATTTGAACAGACCCATAACTAGTGAAGAAATAGAATCAGTTATTAAAAACCTCCCAGCAAATAAAAGCCCTGGACCAGATGGCTTTCCTGCGGAATTTTACCAGACATTTAAAACAGAGTTAATTCCTATCCTCCTCAAGCTGTTCCAAAAAATTGAAACGGAAGGAAAACTCCCGGACTCATTCTATGAAGCCAGCATCACTTTGATTCCCAAACCAGATAGAGACCCAGCAAAGAAAGAAAATTACAGGCCAATATCCCTGATGAATATGGATGCAAAAATTCTCAACAAGATACTAGCAAATCGAATCCAACAGCATATAAAGAGAATTATCCACCATGATCAAGTAGGATTCATCCCTGGGTTGCAGGGCTGGTTCAATATTCGCAAATCAATCAACGTGATACATCACATCAACAAAAGAAAAGATAAGAACCATATGATCCTGTCAATAGATGCAGAAAAAGCATTTGACAAAATACAGCATCCTTTCTTAATAAAAACTCTCGAGAAAGTCGGGATAGAAGGAACATACTTAAACATCATAAAAGCCATATATGAAAAACCCACAGCTAATATCATCCTCAATGGGGAAAAATTGAAAGCCTTCCCCCTGAGATCAGGAACACGACAGGGATGTCCACTCTCGCCACTGCTATTTAACATAGTGCTGGAAGTCTTAGCATCAGCAATCAGACAACAAAACAAAATAAAAGGCATCAAGATTGGCAAGGAGGAAGTCAAACTTTCACTTTTTGCAGATGACATGATACTTTACATGGAAAACCCGACAGAATCCACCAAAAGCCTACTAGAACTGATTCATGATTTCAGCAAAGTTGCAGGATACAAAATCAATGTACAGAAATCGGTGGCATTTCTATACACCAACAATGAAGCAGCAGAAAGAGAAATAAAGAAGCTAATCCCTTTCACAATTGCACCAAAAACCATAAAATACTTAGGAATAAACCTAACCAAAGATGTGAAAGACCTCTACACTGAAAACTATAAAAAACTTATGAAGGAAATTGAGGAAGACACAAGGAAATGGAAAAACATCCCATGCTCATGGATTGGAAGAATAAATATCGTCAAAATGGCAATACTACCCAAAGCAATCTACACATTCAATGCAATCCCAATCAAAATTGCACCAGCATTCTTCTCAAAGCTAGAGCAAACAATCCTAAAATTTGTATGGAACCACAAAAGACCTCGAATAGCCAAAATAATACTGAAGAATAAAACCAAGGCGGGAGGCATCACAATCCCAGACTTTAACCTCTACTACAAAGCGGTGGTCATCAAGACTGTATGGTATTGGCACAAAAACAGACGCATAGACCAATGGAATAGAATAGAAAACTCAGAAATGGACCCGCAAGTATATGGCCAACTAATCTTTGACAAAGCAGGAAAATGTATCCAATGGAAAAAAGACAGCCTTTTTAACAAATGGTGCTGGGAGAATTGGACAGCAACATGCAAAAGAATGAAACTAGACCACTTTCTTACACCACTCACAAAAATAAATTCTAAATGGATAAAAGATCTGAATGTGAGGCAGGAAACCGTCAAAATCCTAGAGGAGAAAACAGGAAAAAGCCTCTTTGACCTAAGACGCACCAATTTCTTACTCGACATGTCTCCAAAGGCAAGAGAATTAAAAGCAAAGATGAACTATTGGGACCTCATCAAGATAAAAAGCTTCTGCACGGCAAAAGAAACAACCAACAAAACGAATAGGCAACCAACGGAATGGGAAAAGATCATCGCAAATGACATATCGGATAAAGGACTAATATCTAAAATTTATAAAGAACTTACCAAACTCCAAACCCGAAAAACAAACAACCCAGTGAAGAAATGGGCGGAAGATATGAATAGACACTTCTCCAAAGGGGACATTCAGATGGCCAACAGACACATGAAACGATGCTCAATGTCACTCAGCATCAGGGAAATACAAATCAAAACTACACTGAGATACCACCTCACACCAGTCAGAGTGGCTAAAATGAACAAATCAGGAAACTATAGATGCTGGCGAGGATGTGGAGAAGTAGGCACCCTCCTACACTGTTGGTGGGAATGCAAACTGGTGCAGCCACTCTGGAAAACGGTGTGGAGGTTCCTCAAAAAAATGAAAATAGAGCTACCCTATGACCCAGCAATAGCCCTGCTAGGAATCTACCCAAGAGACACAGGAATGCTGATGCATAGGAGCACGTGTACCCCAATGTTCATAGCAGCACTTTCGACAATAGCCAAATCATGGAAAGAGACCAAGTGCCCATCAACTGACGAATGGATAAAGAAGTTATGGTACTTATATACAATGGACTACTACGTGGCAATGAGAAAAAATGAAATCTGGCCATGTGTAGCAAGATGGATGGAACTGGAGGGTATTATGTTAAGTGAAATAAGTCAGTCAGAAAAAGACAGATACCATATGTTTCCACGAATAGGTGGACTTTGTGAAACTAAGCAAAAACCAGGGGGAGGGGAAGAGGGGAAAGAAAAAAAAGACACAGAGAGGGAGGGAGATAAAACATAAGAGACTCTCAAAGACTAAGAACAAACTGAGGGTGAGGGGGGTGAGGGAGGGGGGAGAGGGGGTGATGGACATTAAAGAGGGCACGTGTTGGGATGAACACTGGGTGTTATATGTAAACCAATTTGAAAATAAACTATTATAAAATTAAAAAAAAAAAGAAAATAAACTATTATAATAAAAAAGAATAAAAAATAAATATCCTTCAAAGGGGCAGCAGAGACACAGGTTATGGCAGTGGTCTTTCCAGGGGAACAACTGCATCAACTCCCACATAACTTTCTCACAACGACAGCAGTATGAAAACACAGAGGTGCTGGCCCTGCCCTGCCCGCTCCCCTCCTTTCGTGATCACCCCAGACTTGCTTACAGGAAGAAAGACAGAGCGCCTTTCTCCTCTCCTCAGTCCCACTGTAGTCTTTACAGCAGGGTGTAAAGACCTCCCAAACAAAGGAACAATTTTAAAAAGTGGTATACATGTTGAAAGAGACAGTAAAGATGAGGACTGAGTAAGAAATCCTTTTTAGAAGTCTGACGGTTTCCAATTCTTTGTTTTCATAACATCTTAGTTCATCAAACTGCCAACTTGACAGATCATTGAAAATAATTCTGATGACAGGTCACTATTCAAAAGAACTGAGAGAAAATGTATTAAGAATTTCATTCTTGAACACCAAATATCCTTAAATCCAATAGATAATATGCTGTATGACACATTCCAATTACAGGTATGCTAAATGTGAAAAGAAAATGAACATTTTAGCATTATCCAAATATGGCACTTATTTAGGTGAACGAGTTTTTTTTTAGTAAAACTTATCCAAAACAAAAACAGAATTCCAATCATATAAATTTACTCTTATATATAATATTTATCAAAATATTTATTATATTTATATTGTTATAGTGGCAATACACATAATGTGCCCTAACAACAAAGGCCACGATAACCCAACACAGAAGAAACTTATAACATGTAGACCATTTTGTTGCAAAGACATAGAGTTATAAGTAAAAACATAAGCATAATAACATAATACTTAGGATGAAAGATATGAAGGGTATGGAACGGTAATAACAACTCAGGAGCTTTGCAAAATTTCCAGTAAAGAAACTATTTTAAAGTCGTTAAATAAAAATAAAGATGTTAAATAAAAAACCTCTATAGTATTTAGGCTCCACTGAGTACGTTTTTTTAAGTAATGTTAGCAGTTTTATGTTAAATGCTCACATTCATGACACATGCCAGAAATTAACTTTTTCAATTACTTAAAGCAAAGAGGATTTTTTTTGGTCAAGTTTGAAAGGTACATTGTTTTTAATGTCTCCCACTCGTCACAAGGTAAATAAATAAAACAGTTTGCTTAATTATGAGACATTTGCATAATTTAGTATTACATGTTCATTTAAATTAGCTCAAGATATATACTGACATAAAAGGACATCCAATATGTTAAATTTCTGTTTAAAAGTTGTTTCATTATAAAAGTCAAATTATAGCAAAGCATGCATATGATCCCATTATGTTAAAAAAATTTATATATTATACGCATAAAAAAAGGTTAAAAAGGTAGACACTAAACTGTCTTAATGTTTGCCACTAGGGAATGCAGTTAGGTTTTGCATATTTCCTATACTTTTTTTTTTTTTAATTTTCAAAATGATATATCAGATCTCTTAAAACAACAAATTTAAGGTACTATTTGCAACTGAACAGCTACTATTGCTACTTTTAAAGTTTCAGAACTTTTCTGACCTATCCCTCTGAGAATCCCACACTAGAATCATGCGGAATCCCATTCTAGAGTCAGAGCTTCTCAAAATGGTGTAAACCCTGTTTCCTGAACCCCAGTGTGTGTGCGTGCACACACAGTACACACGCCCCACCATGTTTGGTTGCAACTTTCTCAAGCTAAAAGAAAGACAACAAGACCACCTGGTTCTTTTTCCCAAATTCCCAAAATACAGACTTCACCTCCAACAGAATTAAAGAGAGACTGGTAGCTCCTTTAGCCAAACAGCACCACCCCCAGAATGGATGCTCTGTGTACACTGAAAATCGGTCAAATAACATACCACATTCTGAGTGGCAAGCTAGATATTTAGCCCATGAGAGAGGATTTAGGTGGAACCCCCTAAGACTAAAATAGCCTGCTCGGAGAACCTTGAAGCCTAGAGCGTATGTGTCAGCTACGGCTGGCTCCGGATGCTCTATTCTCTGAGACTTGTGCCTCCCAGGAACCACCTCCTTCCCAGGGGCCTTCCCAGGTCCCATTTAGATCACGTGAAGGACATCTTCTTCCCGGCATGGGCCAAGGAGCACACGAAACACTCCACCCTGCATTCTGTCCTCTGCAAACAACACTGCTGTCATCCCACTACAGTAAAAACGCCAAGGAATAGGAAAATGTAAGAAAAATGAAGACGTGCTACTCAGAAACATGAGATCACAGAGCCTCATGTTAGGAAGAACTCTTCTATTTAAAAACACTTTTTTTTTTTTAAGATTTTATTTTTAAGTAATCTCTACACCCAAAAAGGGCTTGAACCCACAACCCCGGGACGAGGAGTCACTGCTCTATCGACTGAGGCAGCCAGGTGTCCAGGAGGACTCCTGTAATGTGCTAACGCAAACGAAAACCTGCAAAGGTTACTTGATAAAGGGCTGTCGAGAACTGTTCAGGGCACAGGAGAAGTACGGGCACACCTTCTGAGGCAGGCTTCCACGGCCTCAGCCGCGTACACCAGACTCTCGACCTCACATGAGCTCAAAGAGCAGTGCAGCGACTAAATAAACGCTACCTGTCCTGTTACCGCCATTGTTAACAATGGTTCTGAGAGTGGCATCTGTCTGTCAAAGACCCCACGGCCCCTTTGCCCGGAATGGCTCCGGGCAGACCTGGACCGCAGTGACTCGGAGGAGTGTAGGTTTTACGTACCCAGCACCTCAGATGCCTCGAGGGTTTTCTCTTCAATGAAGGTGTTGTAGCACTCCAGTGCCGCCAGAAGCATGTCCATCCACTGCAGGCCGGCTCGCAGGCTGAACGGCCCTTGCAGATGGAAGAGGGTGGGCTGAGCAAGGATGCCTGACGGCCGATCACCACCTCCTCCTCCCCCCTCAAACGTGTTGATGAGAAAGGAAGGATCTTTGTTCTTGAGAATATCTTTCAGCCACAAAGAAGGTGACTTGTTGCCTTAAAAAAAAAACAAGATTAAAACACATATAAGTAACTTTCACATAATTAAAATTAAACACTATAATAAATAATAATAATAATAAACAATAATAAAGCAAGAATTAAGTCTGAAATGTTAACAAAAAGAATCAGAGCAGAACAAGACTGGCAATATCAGAGTATTTCAAATATAGTTTCCATAAAAGTCCCATATAAAGGACCTACCAGAGCAGTAAAATTTCAGAATGATAAGGGATAATCTCATTTTTTTTAACCATAGTAATCATAACTTCTTTTACTGTAATTACTGCCATGCAGGTCTTTCCACCAAAGTCATTCTCTTCAGTTACCTTAAACATTATAAAAATGGCTGGATACAATTTGCATAACTGTAAATGTCATATCTTTTCCCTTGCCTTTTTTCTTGAAAATTATTATCCTTTTTTTTCAGGAGTAATTTAAAGAATAAACACAAAAAGGGCACTGTGACTCTCAAGTTCCTATCCTACTTCCTGGCTGTGCAGACCTTGCCCCTCTTGTGTCTTGGTTTTCTCATCATAACAGTATTAACCTTTGAGGTTCCTACAAAGATTAATAAACTTAAATAGTTAATACTTGAAAAAGTACTTATAATATCACACAGTAAGTACAGTTTTTATTAAATAAAAGAGTCAAATTATCTGTTTTAAAAGACATTTTTTCTTTTAGGTATTAATCATTTTCTAAAATGAAAATGAAAAAACATTAAATTTTATTTTGCATGCTCTGAAATCGGTGACTCTCAAAAGGCCAAATCATCCTAATCCTAATGAAGTTAGAAGAATGCAGAACAACAATAATGTATTTCAGATGAGAAATAGTTTTCCTATTGTGTTAAAAAAAATACCCATCACAGCTAAATAAGCAAAGGTTCGATATCATGTTTACAGGGTTTGTTTTAGAGCGAAATATTAAACTTTCTACCATTTTCACTAAATATTGACGAAGAAAATAAAACGAACAACGAGTAAAAATAATATTTAAGTTCTCCCTCACATGCTAAAAGAGAAGGTACAGAAAAGACAGAGAAAGACAGGACAGAGAAAGGAGAGAACAAGGGAACACAGAGAAGCAGCAGCTAGGGAGGCACCTTCTGGTTGCTAGGAATCCATGCCTCCCTGTCACCCTCCTCCTCAACACTACAGCTGCTGTGACGCTGGCTTTCCATCCAACATGAAGATCAGAAGTCAGAAGCCCCTGACGCATGTCATAGAGACATGCCTGCGCTTATCATTACGTCCCACTGATCTGGGTGTTGCCTAGCACCCCTGGTGACGGTGTACTCTTGTAGGGCACTAAAGGGTGGCTCAGCTGACTCTTGATGTTGGCTCAGGTCATGCATAATCTGACAGTCATGGGATCAAGCCCTGTATTGGGCTCCGTACTGAGCATGGAGCCTGCTTCAGATTCTCTTTCCCTCTGCCCCTCCCCCACAGGCTAGCTCGTTCTCAATCGATAAAAAGGCACTTAACATTGTCCCTTAAAAACCACAGGAGGCAGCATTATTAACAACAGCCAAGAAATGGAAGCAGCCCAAGTGTCCACTGATTGATGAATGGACAAGGAAGATAAAATTATTCAGCCACAAAAATGAATGAAACCTTGCCATTTACAACACGGATGGAGCTAGACAGTATTATGCCAAGTGAAGTAAGTCAGAGAAAGACTAATACCATATGATTTCACTCATGTGTGGAATTTAAGAAACAGAACAAACAAACATAGGGGGAAGAAAAGAGAAGTAAACAAAGAAACAGACTCTTAAGTATAGAGAACAAACTGAGGGTTACCAGACAGAAGTGGGGGGGGAGGATCAGTTAAACAGGTGGTGGGTAAGGAGTGTACCTGTCATGATGGGCACCATGTAATATATGGAGGTGTTGAATCACTATATTATACACCTGAAACTAACACAACAGTGTATGTTAACTAACTGGAATCAAAATAAAAACTTCACAAAAACCCAAACCACCACTAGGAGTTAACTATAGCAGAGAGGCAGATGCACAATTGGAGGGCACAGAGGAGGTAAGCCAAGGAACGCTCATCCCTTTCATGCAAAGTATAGGTTGGCGGTAGGCCAAGGGTCACCTACTACTTGGTATCCTTTGTTCAACAGAAACAGTTCTGAGGCAGAGCTCCACTTACTTCACTGAAAATACGTGAGGTCCCTACTGCAGGCAATTAAGAATAACAGAAATGTGTGGGATCAGTCAAGGTGACATCACTGGAAACTGTGTGGGCTTACAGGAGAGTCAGAGACCCAATCTGGAGGGAGGGCGGGCCTGCCAACCAGTAGTTCCGTGGACACAGTATCTGGGCCAAGTTTCCTTTAAAAATAAGGAAAACATGCACCACCCTTCCGCCTCATCCAGTCTTCATGGACTTTACCGGACTCTTGTGAGAATGACAACGTAAGAAAGCTAACTTTGTAGGGGTGCCTGGGTGGCCCAGTTTATTAAGCGGTCAGCTCTTGGTTTCGGCTCAGGTCAGGATCCTGCAGTTTGTGAGTTCAAGCCCCGCATCAGGATCTGCGCTGACAGCACAGAGCCCACTTGGGGTTCTCTCTCCCTCTCTCTCTGTCCTTTCCCTGCTCATGCTCTCCCTCTCTCAAAATGAATAAACTTAAAAAAAAAAGAAACTAACTTTGTTAACTAAAAGCAATAAGCAAGTATAAAATACTAATGATGTTTTTTAAACAATTTTTGAACAATTCTCTACGTTAAAAAACCCAAATGCACATTACCACTATATACATAAAATTATAGTAGACAAATATATGCTACGTATTTGTACAACAAATAGTATATTCAGTATACTATACGACTGTAATATATGCTATATAAATCTATAGCATATAACATCACAATATATCCCACAGCCTAACAAAATGTAGACTCTTCTAAGTTTCGGAACTACATCAAGTAATTTTCACCTCTTCTTTTATGAGGAAAAAGCCACAAAGTAGCACTCTACCCCATTTTCTAAAAAGAACCGGCTCTTTGTCATGATTTGTAGTGCACTGTCACTTTTCTCATCCAGGCACACGCAGCGCAGCACATCTTGGTTCTGGACTCATGCACAGTGCCCTCCACAGGGGGAGGCAGGGCCTGGGTCTGTCCTGGGTCTGGACTCGTGCACACTGCCCTCCACAGGGGGAGCCAGGGCCTGGGTCTGTCCTGGGTCTGGACTCGTGCACACTGCCCTCCACAGGGGGAGGCAGGGCCTGGGTCTGTCCTGGTTCTGGACTCATGCACAGTGCCCTCCACAGGGGGAACCAGGGCCTGGGTCTGTCCTGGTTCTGGACTCATGCACAGTGCCCTCTACAGGGGGAACCAGGCCTGGGTCTGTCCTGGGTCTGGACTCGTGCACAGTGCCCTCCACAGGGGGAGGCAGGGCCTGGGTCTGTCCTGGGTCTGGACTCGTGCACACTGCACTGTACACGGGGAGCCAGGGCCTGGGTCTGTCCTGGGTCTGGACTCGTGCACGGTGCCCTCCACAGGGGTAGCCAGGGCCTGGGTCTGTCCTGGGTCTGGACTCGTGCACACTGCACTGTACAGGGGGAGCCAAGGCCTGGGTCTGTCCTGGGTCTGGACTCATGCACACTGCACTGTACAGGGGGAGCCAGGGCCTGGGTCTGTCCTGGGTCTGGACTCGTGCACACTGCCCTCCACAGGGGGAGCCAGGACTTGGGTCTGTCCTGAGGCACAGCTTCTCTACACCTATGCTCCCAAACCTCAGCTTGGACTTACTGGAGAAAACAGAACAATACATTTATTCCTAAGAAATTTAGTAATTATTTCAAGTCTAGAAGTACAATTTAATGGCTTATCGTAATAGTTATTAAAAAAGCACAGGCTCATTGAGTTCCTTTAATCTCACAGTAATCTGAGATAATTGAAATTTAGGAGTCTAGCAATTTCCTACTAATCACATGGTAAAATGGTATTTCATTAACTATTAATAAAATTTCTAAATCTTAACTGAGTATCATGTAAACTGCAATGGGTACCCAACCCTTCTTCATTTCCTTTAAATGAGATAGAAAAGCAAAAATGTAGTAGAATAAAAAAGATGCTGGGATATTCTAAATTTACTTCCTCTGTACCATTTGACATCAAATTAGCATTTTTTTTCTTTCTGTAAATCTTTGTGAAATGTACAGCCCATAGTTTACCCTTTGTCATGCAAACAATCCATAATGATTATTGAACATACTTATCTTTTTATTAGCAACATTTTGTTACCTTCATTTGAATAAAGAAAAGATTACATTTTAAATAAGTACACATCTCTAAATTACTGGTAAAAGCAAAACCTGTGATATATGACATAAAGATCACAATACCTGGCAATAAAGGCACGAATTTATAAAACAGTTCTATGGATTTGTGTCGGCATTCTGTCTGGGGTCTCCCGCAGTGGGCTAACAGCCAGTGGACCACATCCAGCAAACACAGTGATGCCGCGGGTGGAAATCCTCTACGTGGAGAGAACACTGCCTTTAATGCACGCCCCAACATTTAGCAGTTGGCTAACCCGAGAATCTAGAAATCACGAACTTCATTTTGCCATACTAATACATGTAGAAAACTCATCGAAATGCATTCAATTTATTTTTAATGTATTATCATTAGTATACAATCAAAATGTCACAGGTTAAATAGGTCCTAAATGCTGTTTACCTTCCTTTCTTTTTTTTAAGGAAAAAATTCAAAAACATTTCTTAAAACAACAGCACCAATATTTTCATGTTTCCTTTTCAATGCACCTTAAAACAAAAGGGGATCTGAGATCTAAAGTAATGCTTCTCAAACTGTAGCCCCTCAACTGGCTGCATCAATATTATCTGTTAAGCTTGGCAGAAATGCAAATTATTGGCCCCGCTCCAGACCTACTGAAAGATCCTGGGGCCAGGGCCCAGAACTTGTGTTTTAACAAGACATTCAAGTAATTCTTATCACTGCTTCAGACTGAGAACCAATGATCTAGAGAGGTCAAAAGTTAACAATAGGATCTGAAAGAATCAATTTTAAAACAACAGAGGAAATACTAATATCCAATTTAAACATGCTAATACTTCTATTGGTAGAGTGGTAGCAGTCAGGAGACACTCTGGACACCCTACACAGATCCACAGATCTGGAGGGGCTGAGCGTGGCACACCCCAATCTGTCGGGAGACCTTGCTAGGATGGAAAGATCCAGAAGACTGGATAATCAGCCAGTCGTGGCTTTAGGTAGCTTCTTTTCATAATCCTGAATTTCCATGACTGTTAAAATGTCCCTATTTCAGTATTTCAGTTCTTATATTTCGAATTTATTCCACAATAGTTCATGCATTTTCTAGTCAAATAATTCTACGCTAAATTTGTACTCAAATATTTCAGTTACAAATTTATACTTTAAACCAAGCATTTTCAAACACAAAAGTTTTTAGCATCCTAGAAGTCGACTCCTATCTCCATACATTCCTTCCAGATTTTCTTTCATTAACTGAGACTTAGTTTTATGCTGGAAAAAAATTAAAAAGGAAGTAACATCACCTACCGTGGCCTACGTCGTTTTTTTACTTTGTTTAAAGATACGTGCTTCTTTTCAATGATACGTCTTAGGTGATCAATGGCATCACAACACTGTTGAATTGTACCTGTTCTCGAGTATAAAAATATATTTCCAAAGGAGATGTATGGCTGGTTATTTTTAATAAGTTAGTATTATACATTTATTGACCTAGTCCTTTAACTAAAAAAGGTAATTTTACAATAGAGTTAATATCACTTCATCCCTCAAAATACAAAATTTAAACAAATGATTTACATTATCCCCAAACAAAACAAAACCCACATTTAAGACTGCAGGACAGTACAGTGCACATGCACAAACAAACTCACATAGCCATGCTACACCTACTAAGAAACTGCTCTCCCAGCCCCCAAGCAGCCAAAGCACAGCCTCACATAATGGATTTAGGTGGAAGACTCAAACCCACATACCAGGCCAGATCCTGTGTACCTCAATTTAAGGCTATTATTTAGGGGTATAAATTCCTTCACCTCCCCTTCTGCTTTTGTAGGTTAAACTATGTTATAGCTTAATAATACAGCCACGGAAGGAGAACCAGAGCAAAGGAGTAAAACCATCCACAAACATCTTGGGTTATTTAGGAAAGGAGCCTTACACAACCTGAGTTCTATTACTAAGAAAAAGTTTTCTTTCTGTGCTTTGAAAATATGGCAGTGATTTTTAAGAGTCAAGTTTCACTTGTTGACAAAATACAATTTTAAGCTCTTTGATGGCAAGGGCCAAACTTTAAGCACTTTTAGCCATAGCAGGCTGTCAACGTGAAGGATAACAGAGCTGGACCTGTCTTTCGAAAAAACAGAAAATAAAATCTGAAGAAGTCAAAGAGAAGTTCTGCCGCATGCAGCCATGTAAGCTCCAGAAGTCACTTATGTTCTCTGGGAAGATCTAAGAAGCCTTCTGGCCCAGAAATTCCATGATACTCATTCTGACTACAGGACAGAATGTAACTGTAAAAACTACCATCTATTACTCTTTTATTAAGTCTATTTCTGACTATTTTACATTATTTCTTAATTATGATAGAAACAGCTTTCTCACGATCTTGTAATGAGATCTATATTCCACTTTTCAGTGGCTATTACAACCGGCTTTCTTTACATGGTGCAATCGTACATCCTCACATTTTGTGCCATCATAGTAACCGGCTGGCTTCGTTGGAAGCTGCACAATAAAACTGTCCCACCTGCCCTGGGCAAGACCTCTGACCAGCCAGGCGTCAAGCTCAGTACCACCAGGGGCACAAGGTGAGTCCTAGAGGAGGTGAGCATTGAAGACTTACACAAACTGCATGAGAGGCACTGGAGGGGCATATCCCCCCTTTACACTTATCATCCTAAGTGGGAGACGGGAGGAAAGAAAAACATCAGCTTATGAAAAACTACCTGAGGCTTAACCCCTGAGTGGAAAGGCTCTTGAAAACTTGTCAGGTGAACAACGGCATGCAAACGAAAAGCTCAGCTAAGACCTACCTAAGGATTTTTCATCTGTGTGTGCTAAGGCCAAACTTTCCAGGTATGTAACCAAAGCTTCAAACACAAACTGTTCTACCAGAGATTCTTCTTCCCTGTAAAATAAAGAATATTGAAACTCACCTAGGAAAACAATAAAGCAGAAATGACAAAGGAAAAAAACAATGTTATCAAAAAATATATAAATTAAATTTGTTTTTAAAAAATGGCTCAAATGTTTTGAAACCTAGGACAACCAAATACTTTTCAAAGGAGAAAATTCCTCAACAGCAGATCAAAAACGACATAAACCAAAAGATGCAGGGCTGGCTTCTTCTCTGCACACAAGTACCCTTCCATCTGTAGAACTGCTCCCAGCATGTAACCTTAGAACCACTGTTCTGACCACCCTTCCACCCACCTCATTAATAGAAAAGATCTCCTATCATATCCACGTTCTTTCAAAATCAAAGGATTTCAAAAGTTCTCGTCCTATCCAAAAGTAAGTCAACATCAACAGTAAACACTAAGACTTTTAGAACCACATTAGGCAAGTGGAAATAATTAATTCAGTCAACAATGTCTGTGGACCATCTTCTTACATAAAGTAAACTCGTGGATGGGTGAAGGGCAGAGGCCAGATCTCTCCCTGGAAAAGTGCTCCTTAATAATGCAGGACAGTAAATGATTAAGTATAAAATGACAGGGCAAGGCACTAAGTCTTGGAGGAGTTCAGAGAAAAGTATGAATTGGAAGTTCCTGTGTGATGAAGTGCCGGGTCACCGTACCGCCTACTGGGAAGGCGCGTGTTCCTGGAGCAAATGGAACCGGGCGAGGTGCTAGAGGACGGAGCGCTTACGGTAACAATCAGAAACTGCTGCCGCGTTTGGCTGGAGCCCTGTCCTTTCTTTCTTTCTTTCCTTTTACTTTCCTTCCCTTCCTTCCCTTCCCTCCCTCCCTCCCTCCCTCCCTCCCTTCCTTCCTTCCTCCCTCCCTCCCTCCCTTCCAAGTTTGAATCCTAGGAGGGGCAGTGCCCGTCAGAACTGCACGAGCTCCACGTCTCCCCCAGTGCCGCACACCCACGTCTGACACTGAAAATGAAGGACAGTATCGATAAATGCACAGCAGGGGCAAAGACGTGGAGGCAAGATGGAAAACACAGGAGACGACAAGCAAACCAGCAAAACTAGAAGAGGTTCATTTGGAAGAGCAGTTTGGGACGACACTGAAAAGCTGGGAGGTCTTGAAAGGCCGGGCTGAGTTCAATAGCTTTTATCTTAGGCATCAACTCTAGGTGAAAGTAGAGAAATGGCAAAATGGCAAAATGGCAAAACACCTAGAAATGACAAAATGGCAACTCAGAACCGCGCTTCCAAAGAAAGCGTGCAGACGTTAATCAGGATGCAGAGAGGAGACAGCAGAACTTGTTTTCGTATCATTCACCATGCAAGATCTCAAAACCTTTGTCTCTCATGCACCTTTTCTTGAAAAGCCTCTTGGAATATGATTCAACAAATCCAAAAAAGATGACAACAGAGGAAAAGAAAACAAAAGATCAAACACAGGGAAGAAGTGAAGGGGAGATTCCAGAGGAGAGGCGAGCTGATCCAGACGTGACAGGCGAGGAGCAGAGACCCAAGAAAGGGACGCTAACTGCGGTCTCCGGCCAAGCACCGTATTATGGAAGGAAGATGGCCCAAATTCCGCTCTTAACATGATCGGGTGAAGGTCTTTCTTCTGTCCAGATTCAGCCTGGGTCAGCTGACAGCGCTCACTTAGCCCACAGGAGAATTCTGGTTTGACACGCTCCTGACACATAGGGTGTGAACTCGTGGGAACTGAGAGGGTATTTCTCCCTGGTGTAGGCTAGTGGTCTACTTCACACCATTCTGGGGAGCTGTGCTTCCTAAAACTAACAGGAGCCTTGTCACTGTATCTCCCTGGAACGGGCTCCTGTAATCTCTCGTGGAGCTGTAGCCGACTAGTATCCACGGAGAGGATTATCCCAGGATACTTCACCTAACAGTGAAAACGCTGACCTTTACTCCTTTTCAAAATGCAAGAGTACATCAGTTAGGGTACATACATACAAAATGAAACAAAAAAGAAAGGGGAATAAGTAATATAAAGGAAGAATGATTAGCTCAGTGCAGAGGAGGATCTAAAATACTCTCTTGCTTAACCTAGGTGGTAACTATGCAAAAACTTCCTTTATTATTATTCAATAAACTTTACAGTTTTTTTTAACTGAGGCATAACTGACATATGTCACATTTAAAATCTACTCTCCTAGCAACTTTAAATACACATACAGTATTATTAACTATGGTCACCATACTCTACAGTATAGCACACCTCAGAGGTATTATGAGTTTGGTTGCACTCTTTTATTGTGACTAAAATAAAGCAATTATCTCAATAAAGGGAATGAAGTTACAATTTTGGTTTACCAGGGCATATAAAGTTATGTTTATACTGCACTGTATACTAAGTGCACAATAGCATTATGTCTAAAAAATGCACATAACTTAATTAAAATACTTTATTGCTAAAAAAAAAAAAACGCTATCCATCTTCTGACTTTCACCAAGTCATAATCTTGCCTCGATGTTGACAGCTGCAGTCAGGATCATGGTCATGGCTGCTCATGGTTGGGTGGCGATGACAATTTCTCCACATAAGACAACAATGAAGTTTGCCGCATCAACTAACTCTTCATTTCAGACACGATTTCTCTGTAGCATGTGATGCTGTTTAGTAGCATTTTACCCACAGTTGGGCTTCTTTCAACATTGGAGTCAATCCTCTCAAACCCTGCTACTTTATCGACTAAGTGTATGTAATATTCTAAATCCTTTCTTGTCATTTTAACAATCTTCGCAACATCTTCACCAGGAGGAGATTCCATCTCAGGAAACCACTTTCTTTGCTCATCCCTAAGAAGCAACTCTTCATCTTGAGATTGCAATAATTCAGTCATATCCGCTGGCTTCACTTCTACTTCCAGTTCTCTTGCTGTTTCTACCACATCCAGCTACCTCCTCCAGTGAAGTTCTGAACCCCTTGAACTCATCCAGGAGGGATGGAACCAACTTCTTCCAAACTCCTATGAATGTTGATGTTTTCACCTCTTCCCAAGAATCGTGAATGTTCTTAATGGCATCTTTACAGTGAATTCTTTCTAGGCTTTCAATTTACTTTGCCCAGATTCATCAGAGGAATCAATCTCTATGTGATTTATTTCTTAAATAAAAAGACTTGAAAGTCAGGACACCTGGCTGGCTCAGGGAGCATGAGACTCTTGATCTCGAGGTCATGAGTTCAAGCCCCACACTAGGCATAAAGCTTATTTAAAAAAAAAAAAAAAAAAAGACTTGAAAGTCAAAATTACTCTTTGATCCATTAACTGCAGAATGAATGTTGTAGCGGCAGGCATGAAAACATATCATCTCATGGTACCTCTCCATCAGAGCTCTTGGGTGACCAGGTACATAGTCACTGAGCAACAATATTTTGAAAGGAATCTTTGTTTCTGAGCAGTAGGTCTCAACAGTGGGCTTAAAATATTCAGTAACCAGATTGTAAACAGATGTGCTATCATCCACATTTTGTCGTTCCATATAGAGACTACAGATAAGAGTAGATTTATCAAAATTCTGAAGAGCTCTATGATTTTTTGAATGGTAAACCAGCATTGGCTCTAACTTGGTCACCAGCTATGTTAGCCCCTAACAAGGGAGTCAGTCTGTAGTTTGAAGCCAGGATTAACTTCTCTCTAACGATAGGAGTCCTAGATGGCATCTTCTTCCAATAGAAGGCTGTTTCGTCTGCATTGAAAAACCTGTTGTTTAATGTAGGCATCTTCATTAATTATCTTAGCCATATCTTCTGGATAACTTATCAGCACTTGCTGCTTCACCTTGCACTTTAATGTTACGAAGACAGCTTCTTTCCTTAAACCTCACAAATGCTCTGCTGGCTTCGGACTTTCCTTCTGCAGCTTCCTCACCTTTCTCAACCTTCACAGAATTGGAGAGAGTCAGGGCCTTGCTCTGGATTAGGCTTTGGCTTAAGGGAGTTCTGTGGCTGGTTTGATCTTCTATCCAGACCACTACAACTTTTTCCATATCAGCAATAAGCCTGTTTCACTTTCTTATTATCCAAGTGTTCATAGAAATGGCAACTTTAATTTCCTTCAAGAACGAAACTTGGCATTCACTACTTGTCTAAGAGGTGTTAAGAGTTCTAGCTATTGGCTTATCTCGACTTTTGAGATGCCTTCCTCACCAACCTTAATCATTTCTAGCTTTTGATTTAAATCAAGAGACATGCAACTCTTCCTTTGACTTGAACACTTAGAGGCCATTATAGAGTTATTAAGTAGTTAATTTCAGTATTTTTGTGTCACAGGGAATACAGAGGCCCAAGGAGAGGGAGGGAGACAGGGAACAGCCAGCTGGTGAAGCTGTCAGAACACAGACAACATTTATCAATTAAGTTATCTGCTATATGGCAGCAGTCCATGGCACCCCAAAACAATTACAGTAGTTACACCAAAGATCATCAATTGGAGATCACCATGCCAAATACAGGAGAAATGAAGAAGTCTGAATAACGTGAGGACTTCTAAAACATGACTTAGGGACACAAAGTAAGTAAATGTTGTTGAAAAAATAGATCCAACAGGTACTTACACTCAATTTCTAAAAAATGCAGTGTCTGTGAAGAGCAATGAAATGAAGTACGATAAAATGAGGGCTGCCTGTGTGCCCCTCTGACTTATTTATAACCGGAACTTTGTACCTTTTGACCTCTGTCACCCATATTGCCTACCCTCTTCCTGGCATGTGGCAACCACCAACCAACAACAGGAGCTTGTGTGTTTTCTTTTGTTTAGATTTCACAAATAAGTAAGATCATATGGTATGTCTTTCTCTGACTTATTTCACCTAACATAATGCCCTCAAGGTCTATCCATGTTTTCACAGACGGCAAGAATTCATTCTTTTTTATGGCTGAATCCATCATATACATTTACCACATTTTCTTTATCCATTTATCCATGTTGGACACTTAGGCTGTTTTCATATCTTGGCTAATTTAAATAATGCTGCAATAATCATGGGGGTGCATATGTCTTTTTGAATTAGTGTTTTATTTCCTTTGGATATATACCCAAAAGTGGAATTGTACCCATGGTACTTCTATTTTTATTATTGAGGAACCTCCATACTTCTTTCCACAGTGGCTATGCCAATTTAGATTCCTTCCAGCCGTGCACAGAGTTCCCCTTTTTCTACATCCTTGCTAACATTTGTTACTTGCCTTTTTCATAGTAGTCATTTTAACAGGTGTAAGATGATATCTCATTGTGGTTTTAATTTGCATTCCCTGATGATTAGTGATACAGACCACTTTTGTTGCCTTTTCATTTTACTTACGGTTTCCTGTGCTGTGCTTAGTTGATTAGTCCCACATGTTTATTTTTCACTTGTTGCCTTTGCTTTTGGAGTCAGAGCCAAAACATCATTGCCAAAACTGATGTCACACAGCTTACCCGCCTATGTTTTCTTCCAGGAATTTTATGGTTTCGGATCTTACATTCAAGTCTTTAATCCATTTTGAGTTAATTTTTGTGTATGGTGTAAGATAACAGTCTAGTTTCATTCTTTCCATGTTTCCCCAACACCAATATGTATTGAAGAGACTCTCCTTTGCCTATTGTCTATTCTTGACTCCTGTGTCAAATATTAATTGACTATGATTACCCGTGTTTATTTCTAGGCTCGCTATTCTGTTCCACTGATCTGCCTGTTTTATGCTAATACCATACTGCTTTGATTACTACAGCTTTTATAGTATAGTTTGAAATTAGGGAGTGTGATGCCTCCACTTTTGTTCTTTCTCAAGATTGCTTTGGCTCCTCAATGTATTTTGTGGTTCTACTAAATTTTAGTATCGTTTGCTTGGTTTCTTTGAAAAATACTATTAGAATTTTGATAGGGATTATACTAAATGTATTGATTGCTTTGGGGAATACGAACATTTTAACAACATAAATCCTTCCAATCCATGAACATGGTTTAACTTTCCATTTATCTGTGTCTTCTTTGGTTGCTTTCACCAATGTCTTAAGGTTTTCCGTGGTCTAAGACTTCCTTGGTTAAATTTATTCCTAGGTATTTTATTCTATTTGATTCAATTATAAACGGGATTGTTTTCTTAATTTCACTCCTTGGTAAGTGGTTACTATAGAGAAGCAACAGATTTTTGTATATCGATTTTATATCCTGCAATTTTGCTGAATTCATTTATTAGCTCTAATAGTTTCTTGGTGGAGTCTTTAGGATTTTCTATATATAGTATGTCAACTGAAAATAGTGATAGATTCACACTTATGCTTTAAACACTCTTCCGTACATACAGATTTCACACTTTAAACCGCTAAAAAAATAACCTAGTGGCTTCAACCTCAAGTCAATTTTCATATTAATCTGCATGTGCACACACAGAGATTCCTATCCATCCATCTATATCCATCATCTCTCTAAATCTATCATCTATCTTATTTTTACAATTGTTTTCCTTATATCTTAACTGCTATTTCCTGAGAGAAGTTATCTGTACCAGTCAAGCCAAGTTCCTCATTTTAAGATTATGTAGTAATCATCTACCATTACTTAAAAGAATTGATTTCAGCAATGAGTTTATAATTATCCATGTGATTATTATCTCTCTTTTTTTCAAATGCAACCCTCACGAATGGCTATATCTTTATATCCCTAGCATTTGATACGATGCCTGGCATACAATATTCTTAACAAGTAATAAGAGATGAATGAACAAACATTACTACAACCTAAGGTCAGGGACTAATGATCTTTTTCTTGAACTTCTGAAACATCCCCTTCACTGTGTCCTGGCCTCATCTTATGTCACTTAGCTCCACTCTCCATATAGCTATGGGAAGGTGAATTTTAGAAGGAAATTTAACCATGCAGCTCTCTGCTCCAGGGATTTGTTGTCACTAGAAGTGACCTACATTTTTTAACTCTACAAACAAAGGCTCCTGGCCAGTCTCACCATGCTCCCTTCCAAACTTCAAACTCCACAGTCAAGGAATATAAAATGTCTTCGTCTCCTTATATACCATACTATTTCTTCTCTCTACCCCATCCCTTTGATCTGAAATGCTTTGGCTGATTCCCATTTATCCTTTAAGCTTCATCTAAGTATAAATGCTACAGGAAGACTTCTTTAACCTACTCAAATTGGATTAGATACTCCTCTTCTATGCTCCAAAAGACCCTGGATTACGTCTTCCATTGCATTTACAAGACTGCTGTGGTATTATGTTTGTATGTATTTCTCAGTAGTTTCTGAACTTCCTGAATGCAAACTGCATTTTAATTCATTTTTTAATCCCCAGAAAATAGGACAACATCTGACACATAATTAACTAAACGCTTGATATATGAATACATTGATACATAAACACCAGTCACTTCTCAAAATCACGACTAAAAATTTAAAGAACTTTTTTATACTCTTCCCTGTCATATGGCTTACTTACCTGAATTCTCTGTAGATATTATTAAAGGCAAGTGATGCTCCTAACCTCTTGAAAGCATTGGGGTGAAGTGCAAAGCTGTACAGTCGCTTGAAAAGTGATTTGGTGTTTACTGGGCTTTTTTCCTGCTGCTGCGGTGTTGTCTGCTTAATGGACCATTTGAGGAATTCACGAATACACCGACCACAAAAATCTCTTAAAGTACTGTCAACAGGGTCTACAATTCCATCCTGTAACAAAACACATGACAACTGAACACTCTGGTCTGCTCTGGATATAACTACAGCATGTTTGAAAATTAATTTAGAGCATTACTCAAGAAAAAATAAGCACTAGAAAACCAATGTGTCTAGAATCTAGACTCTAAAAACAATGTCCTTTTGACAAAATGAAAACATTTTCCTTTAAACAAACTGAAAAATCCATGAATAAAGGAGAGAATGCTTTCATTTGTTGCTACATTATGTAGCAACAAAACTATCCCTGCTTTCCCTGAAGAAACCCAATGGCTAAGAGTTTTTGTTGCTGATTTTATCTCATAACAGTATCTGAGATGCCTTACTGAGATTAAAGAAAACAAGATCCTTCTAGGTTACAAGGGAATTGTAATGCTACATAAAAATCACACAGAGATGTGATCTGAAAATGTAACTTTCTGTAAGAGCAGTCTCCATAAAAGGTACAGTCTTGAAATACCTGAAAAGAAACAGCTAAGGAAATGTGAATGTTTTTATTTCCCTCTCGACATAATTCCCTACTGGGAAACCTACAGACATGCCTTCACTCGAGTGCTGTACCAACTTCGCATCTCCTTTACCTCTCCTTTCCTCAACTGTCTCACTTTACATTACCATGACCTCATCTGATTTCTGTCTGAAACCCTTACTTAAGCCCCCTTCGATGATCAAGAGGGGAAGAGAAACAACTAAGAAAGAAACTTCAGAATAGAAACACTAGAATAAGTCCATCTGAACTGCAAATAAGCCACAAGGTAAATTTAATTAAATATATTTATTAGAGGCAGGATTCACTGGTAGACACTGCAGGGAATTAAACCACAGATATGTCACCATCCTAATTTAAAATGTTCAATACCCACTACCCACAACATAGCATCCAAGTAGGGTAGCTCTGAGAGTAGAAAGAGCCCTGTTATAATCACATGCCAGCAGGGACAATCAAGACTGTCCTGGCAAGCCGGAGGCTATGTCCTGCTGCTCTGCACAGCGCACCTTCCCAGGCCACCTCACACGTGCTCCCATGCGAGGAACACACAAAGTCTGCTCGGACAAACTTGCTATGCATTTAACTGGGCATCTGATTCCAAAGTCAGTATATAACAAAACCAAATCGGAGATAAAATACCAGGTAAAAAATCAAATTAAATGACAAAGGAATTGAAGTAAACTTATTTGCAAAAACTCAAAAACTGTAATAAAATCAGTGTCAAAAGACACTTTAAGCTGACCTCCCTGCTTCTGCCCTCAGTGAACCAGTGATCAACTCCTAATGATTCTACCTCTACAATCTCAGGACAGTCGTACGAAAATGGCCACTGGTTCTAGAGTTCTTTACTTGTTGAATCTGAATGCAGGAGAAAACTGGATAAGCTCAAACTGCTTTTACTCTTAATTATTGTACTACAGGTATTTTTTTAGAAAGAAGGTTCTGCAACTCTGTAACAAAGGTCCAAGCACATTCTTTCTCCTATTCTATACACACACACACCCTTAATCTAGATGAAGTTTCTCAATATATAACCATTCTCTGAAAAAAGAGAACAGAACAAAAAAAAAAATGTGCACACTGCTTGCAAATATTTAAAAGTAACAACACTTCAGTAAATAATTACGGCATTCTGTCAGTTAAAATGTCATTTCACCTATTCACTAAAACAAAGAAAAAAGACAGTACGACCTAAGTAGATGCTACATTTTGATATTTGGACAAGTAACTTTTCTTAAAATTCTAAATATAGATCAAGTAGAGGCACCTGGTTGGCTCAGTCCGTTAAGCACCCAACTTCAGCTCAGGTCATGGTCTCAACAGTTCATGAGATCAAGCCCCACATCAGGCTCTGTGCTGACATTGCAGAGCCTGCTTGGTATTCTCTCTCTCCCTTTCTCTCCACCCCCCACCCCCACATGGTCTCTCTAAATAAATAAATAAATAAATAAATAAATAAGACTATAAATATAGATCACATAATACTAGACATTGCAAACAGCAGGAAAAGAATTGGCCATTACTTACCAATATTGTTTCTAACAAGGCGACAGTATCTTGACTTTCAAATTTCTTATTGTTAGTGAACCAGTGAATCAGTTGCATAACTAGTGGCTCATATAGTTGCCTTGTCACCTAAAGGAATGATGGCATTAGAACTTATTTTCTTCATGTTAAAGTAAATTTACATTGGAAAGAGTTCTGTTTAAATGACAGGAAAAATTAAGTGAAAATATTCCTATGGTTTTATTAGTTTTCTTTCCTAGTTGAAATTCAATGATGCTCTTTCTAGCTCTTTTTCCTAGAATCCAGCAGAGAAGAAAATGCATATTGAAACTTATTGTTCTTCTAATATGGAGGCAGATACTGGGGTTTTTTTTTTTCATATTTTTCTTTATTAATTTGATGCTAAACATGCAGACAAGGTACTCTGGATCAGAGACATTATCATTGTTCGACCACAAAGCAAATAACCGTCATGCGGCTCCCTACACCCTGATTCGCACCCTTGTGGTGACAAAATGAAAGCACATCGATGCCCTACATATACAAACTTCAAAACCTGTTTCACAGAAGAGATATGGGAGAAAGAAGCACCTCTTCCAGCCTGCCAGACAGAAGGAGTAAAATCCTTACTACCTGGAGCTGGGACGGAAAGGACCCTGGGTTCTAACTCCAACCTTCTAGAATGTAAACAGAGTTTCTCCAGGGGCAGAGAGCCCGTGGGCCTCTGGCTTTTACAATCCAAGGTATCTGCCAGGCCTGGACTCCTTCCCTCTGAAAGGAAATACCCAGGGAGACAGTACTCCTCTTCTGGAACCTTGGGCCTTAACCCAGTGGCCTCGTCTGGTGTGATCAGGTGATTATCTTGGGGAGATAAAGGAAGTCTTATTACCTTTTTGGAACACAGCAATTACCTAGACAAATGGTTACACATCTGACCCTCATTATACATGAAAAGTAAAATGTTTATAGCAGAAGTGAAGGCAACCATTCCCTATCTTTACATCTTAAACATTTCTGTGTCTCACAAGACTGAGGCTCCTACAGAATACCAAGAAATCTAGGGGAGTTTTATCTTCCCCATGGACACTGAGAACACTAAACTATTACTAGTTTTAGCAGGACAAACACCTTTGAGGGTTCTAGGAGAGAATCATTGCTTCTGAAATCTGTGTCTGGGGTAAATTTCCAGTTTTAACCAAAAATCCTATTGAATCACAGCACATTTTAATACATTGCTGGATTGTATTCATTTTTATACGTTGAAGACTTTTCCATCTGAATTTATAAATGAGCTTTTTGTTTATTGTTTTTAATAAATGATTTTTCATTTAGCTTCCTTTTTCGTGTGTGCATCTGGTATCAGAGATATCCTAGCTTTTCATGAAATGAACTGAGAATTCTACTTTTTTCTGCTTCATGCAGCAATGGAGAATTTGTCACAAAGTCATCAGGAAGAGGCCACTTGTCAACGTTTCCAATCTCGTACGTGGTCACCTGTCTCTTCTTCATTCCTCGAGACTGTTAAGTCCCTGCATGAGGAGAGACTGCCAATTAAGCTTTAGATGCCTACACTATCAGCAACTACTAACTAGATCTGTGACTCATGCCCAAACTGTGGCACATTAAAAATCACCAGGAGGGCTTTTAAAAGTCCCCATCCCCAGGTCACATCCCTGAGGAATTAAAATCACAGTTAGAAAGGGCAGCAGCCAGGCAGTCGTATTTATTTTAAGATGCCCAGGGTATTCCAACCTACGGCAAGCTTTAATGATCACCGAACACGATCCAACTTTCTTTTAAGCTCTGCGACTGTGTCAGATTCATAGCATCACTTACCTGGTCTACATCACATGCAAGCCGAAGCAGCACAGGAAAAGTTCGCCTGTAGAGCTGGTACATGGGTGGGAAACCCTGAGCACTTTCCGGCATCTGAGTGGCTTTTCCCAACATGAACATGACCATGCTGTGCAAAAGCTCACAAGCTGCAACCTGAAATGAGTCAGGAGTTCAACAAGTTTCCAGGTTTACGAGGGAAGAGTACTTTGAAATGTTCCTCAACTTAGCCCTTTAAACAGAGAAACTTCTATAGCACATAACTACCATACCCAAGTATAAATTAACTGGAAGTAGCACTTCTTGCATAAAGCTCTGTGCACTCTGATCTGCATTCAGGAGGGAAGAGCTGAACCTTAAAAGATTTAGACAAACTGGGACTAGTTCCCTCAAAGAAACAGATTTCATTGCTGCCATTATTACAGAACTTTGCTTCCTTTGTTAGCACATTTTTAACCATCGTTTTTAGTAAATATATTTTTAAAGCATTTTGGAAACTTACAAATGAATTCCATAAAAGCTTGAGATTATCTGTTTCAAATCCCCCAGGTTAAAGTGAGAATAATGGTGCAGCACAGATTGGAAATCACTTTTAAATACCCTTTGTGCTGCATTTTCTACTGTGAACGGTTTTTTGGTATATTAGTGTTTCACCAGGTTATTATCTACTAAGATAATGTCTGTTTACTTTTTATCAGTAACATCTACTTCTGATAATTAAATCATTGTCTAATTACTATACTACAGAAAATCCAGAATTAATAATATTGGAATGGCTGAAATATATCATCTATTTCCTAACAAATACAGGTCTTAAAAAGCATAGATTCTAACTATAGAATAATAAAAAATGAAAGTACTTTAGTTTGTCTGTCACTAGCTGAAAGAGCTAATTCTGTGACCCGAGGCAAGAACACATCCAGATAAATGACAGGCTTCATTTCTACAAATGGTACTGCAAAACTGAGCCTTTTTTCTCTGTCCCATGCCACGTATTTCTTCATCATTTCATCTGAGGATGTGGCTGTTAAAAAAAATCAGGAAGAGCATGTTTTCATTCAAACTCATTCTAATGTCAATTGTTCCACAATTCATTAGTGAAGGTAGAATGCTTTTATACTTTTAAGTTAGCACGTTATTCGTCTTTTTTGTTTTTACTTCAGACACGTATATGTCATTATGTTATCATTGACCTACTATTTTTATCTTTGATTTAAAGTAAAATTATTTTTAAACAAGTTTAATGGTCTGGAATGTTTAATGTTCATTTTCAGTAAGAATTACTTTAGGTGTTATGTGGAAAAATGGTAAATGTACAATAAAAATCTCCCCTTTATAACACTTATTTTCCCAATGTAGGTTCTAACTTCCTAAATAACAAGAAGTCACTAGTCTATTTAATATGAAACATTATAACTAAACACACAGATGAATTTAAATGCTGATTCTGATTTAAAAAACACTCTGGTTTTTTGGGTTTTTTAAAATACTTATTTTTGAGAGACAGAGAGACAGAGCACAAACAGTGGAGGGGCAGAGAGAGAGAGAGGGAGACACAGAATCCGAAGCAGGCTCCAGGCTCTGAGCTGTCAGCACACAGCCTGACACAATGAACTCACAAACCGTGAGATCATGACCTGAGCTGAAGTCGGACACTTAACCGACTGAGCCACCCAGGCACCCCAAAACACTCTAAATAAATATCCAAATATTAAGAAAAGCAGAATTTTCAAAGATTAACTTTAAATTCCTGACACAATGTATAATATTAAAAGAAAGTGTCAAATTAGATTCTGTTTCGAAATGGAAAATGTGTTCAACAAACCAGACTAGAACATTTTGTCAACTAGTATTGAATTACCCAGACTGCATGGGTATAGTCAAAGCATTTCATTCGGCAAAATATTATTCTTTATAATCTCATTTGAAAATACATAAATCACATATAGGAGCAAATACTAGAATACACCACGATCTGTATATACTCAAATTAAAGTACAAATATATCTACAGGGATGAATTTATTTTAAAGGAAAGTTTACCTGTTAGGAGATTTTTGTTTATTTGTCCTCCCAGAAAGCCAAGCATCTGTACTACCCTAATCCTTATTTCTTCCAAGGACAGTACTTCATTCTGCAAATTTTAACAATAATATACATGTGATGACAACAAAGTTATAAATTAAGACAATTATGAGAAGAAAAAAAACTACTTTATGGCCCTTTCTGTTATTAATGTCTCTCAATGGTTCACTGAATCGTATACAGTACTGCTCTAAATATTATTGCAAGATCATGGAAAGAAGTCCCATCTTTTCCAGTTTTGTGGTCAGATGCCCACTGCCAAGACCGGTGGTTCCAAAGTTTTGGCAAGACCCTTTACACTCTTAAAAAATACTGAGGATCCCTAAAGAACCTTTGTTTAAGTGGGTCACATTTATTGATAATTTCTCATAGAAGTTAAAACCTTGAAATTATTTATTATTTTATTTAAAAAGACAAAACTCAGGGGTGCCTGAGTGGCTTGGTTGGTTAAAAATCTGACTCTTCATTTCAGCTCAGGTCATGATCTCACAATTCGTGAGATCCAGCCTCACGCTGGGCTGTGCTGACAGCGTGGAGCCTGCTGGTGATGGCCCCTCTTCCTCTCTCTCTGCCCCTCCCCTGTTCGCATCCTCTCTTTCTCTCTCTCAAGATAAATAAATACACACACATACACACACACACATGCCGCCACCACCACCACCACCGCCTCCACCACCACCACCACCACCACGACCATCACCACCAAAACCCATTACATGTTAACAAATGACATATTTTTAGGAAAAATAATATTTTCTAAATAAAACAAAAAACCTCAGGAAAGTGACACTTTCACACCTGTGCAAATCTCTTTACTGTATGACTCACTAGGAAACAATCATGGTGATATGTTGTTTAGGCCGCCCGTGGAAGATGGAGGACTATTTTAATAGTCTTTTTAGGTAACAGCTGTTATTCTTTGATACAAATTGAACAAGTCATAGTTTCTTTTTATTTTTTTAAGTTTATTCATTTATTTTGAGAGAGAGAGGGAGAGAATGAGTGGGGGAGGGGCAGAGAGAGAGGGAGAGAGAAAGAGAATTCCCAAGCCGGCTCTGCACTGTCAGTGCAGAGCCTGATACAGGGCCCGAGCTCACAAACTGCGAGATCATGACCTGAGCCAAAACCAAGAGTACGAAGCTTAATTGACTGAGCTACCCAGGCACCCCCCCACCCCAAGTTATTCTTAATTACAATATGGAATCTGAAACCTTATCAATGAATTTTTTGCAGTCTGTTACATCAAAATCCATTGGTCTATCCTGTACTTTGAGTGGATTTTTTTTACCTAGCGTGGTTTGGTAATGTGAGGGTCATCTGAAAATACTGGTTCACTGGGTTATGCAGATCTTACAAATGTTGACACATTTCATTATATATACAAAAAAAAATCGCAGTTGTTAATATCACCAATCTTATCAGAAAAATCTTTAAGTATTAAGAAGCTGTCAAGCTCATGGTGATGGTTTCAAGTTTTCCAAAATTTAATTTTTGTTTAAAACCCTGCAATTTTATCATTGGCAACAAATACTCTCGGATGTTTTCTTTGCAGTGACAGGCTCACTCTGTTTATTTTAGATAAAATCTCTGCCAAATACCAAATAGCCACAGTTTGTCTGTCAGTTGTTCTTTCAAGCAAAAATGGTGTTCATGAAAAAGTCCCTACTTTAGCTCACAGCTCAAAGCATCACAAAGTGCTTTTCCTAAAGACGACTGTCACACTATGTTGCACTATGCAACAGACTGCTTTATGCATACTTCCTATTTCATCACACAGAACATTAAAAAGACATGTGTTCAAGGGTCAAGATTTAATAAGGTGCTTAGGAATGGCAGTGTTACCCCTCATTACACCACAGTGCAAATGTCAATGAGTAAAAATAGCTTTGGCCTTGCACCCTGGAACCTACAGAGTCCTCACTTCAAGAACCACTCTCCAAGAGAATGAGGAATTGTAGATCTGTAAAGAAATTTTATTTGTAAAACCAGAAATATGCTCAAGTAATTTTATTTTGTTTTATTTATGTGTGATGAAATAATCTAAATATTTTAGACAGCCATTTCCAGTTCTATGCAGTGTCTCAATCAAAAGCTGTCAAAAATAATGAGGTGGGAGGAATTTACCCTAGAGCTGACATTACCAATTCTAGACATTGAAAGGTTTTCAAATTTTAATTGCACTTCATACCTAAAATAGGTTATTTTCTCTATAGTCAGTTTTCTCTCTTTATTCTTTGTTTCCTATTATATTACATGCCACATCTCAAAAACCTAATCTCAAGAAATCATCACCAAAAAACCCATAAAAACTGGCATGAATTAAACTTGACAAAATAACATATTTAAGACCTAAATGAATCAGTCTTACATGTCCATTATACCAATATTGTAGATGATCCATGTTACTTTCTTCCAGCTACTAAATATATTTGAAGGTGAAGAAAACAAGATCAAGACAATAAACCAGGTAGTTCATATTTCTTACATTTTTATGGCTAAAAACATAATGATATCATTTCTATACTGTACTATAACTCATAACTAACAGTAACATTTTAAACGAAGATTTTTCCTCTTCATAAGCATTAGAACCTGATCTCTCCATTGTTTAAGGTAAAGAATATATAAGCGATTTCTTACCGATGAAATGTTCTTTGTCCTTTTCAGATGCTTTAACACATCTTTATTAAATCCTTTCTGGGCAGCCCGAGAAAGTGCGGACGCTTCCCACCTGTTCTTGGTCTCATCTATCAACAGTAAACAAAAATAAATTTAAATAGCATCTACTCATTTGTTTGTCGGTTAAGCCTCCGACTTCGGCTCTGGTCATGTTCTCACAGTCTGTGAGCTCGAGCCCTGCGTCAGGCTCTGTGCTGACAGCTCAGAGCCTGGAGCCTGTTTCAGATTCTATGTCTCCCTCTCTCTGCCCCTCCCCAGCTCACGCTCTGACTCTTTCTCTCGAAAATAAATAAATACTAAAAAAAATTTTTTTCTAATTTTAATTATGGTTAAAATGTTAAGTTTCTACAACAACAACAAAAAAGATTAATAGTGGTTGTCCTGGTTTTAAATATCATTGTCTACTAAAAGAAACGTGGTTCCTTACAGAAGTGGCTAACTCCAGAAACTGGGTAGACCTATATTTATAAGAGGAGCCTGAATCACCTTGTTGGTTCCAGGAAGGAGCTGCTTGAAGAAAAGCAGCCAACCCCGACTCCGTATCAATCTTAACATGAAAATTAATAATAATGATAAAAGACTAGACCATTGGAAAAATAAGAATCCACAAGCTCCTACTAATATAAATAGGTGAGATAATAAAAGTTATTTCTTACAGTAGAATGCCAACTAGTATACAGGAATGAAGGAGTCAGAAAATCACTATTTTACAACCATCACAGTAGTAAGAGATTCAGGAAGAATAATCAAGGGGCACTCGTGAGGAGCAAGAATATTTACAGTTGAGAAGTATCTCCCTATAAAATTTTTTTTGAAATGACTACAAACTTAGAGAAAATTTGGAAGTATTGGAATAAATAAAACTTTTCTTTCCTGACTCATTTAAGAGTAAGTTACCAGGCTGATGCCCTGCCATCCCTCAATGCTTTAGCTGTGTTTCCTACAAGGACATTCTCCTATAGGACAGTCATTCCAACTATCCAAATAAGGACATTCATCTTGAGATATGACCCACAATTAATTCTCAGCCCCATTCAGTTCCTAGCATTGAGCCTTGTAATGTCTTTATTCAAAACCACGTGTCATATTTAGCTTTCCTGTCTTTTTAGTATCTTTTAAACTGAAAGTTTAGTCTTCCTTTGAAATTCAGGATTTGAACACTTAAAAAATTATATGCCAGGAAGTTTGTATACTGTCCCTCTATTTGGATTTATCTAATGTTTTCTCATGATTAGATTCATGGTATAGAAGCCAGTTATAACATTTTATCAGTGCATTTATTAGCTACTGAGTTAAATAAAATCTTTGACACGTGTACACTTTATTACCAGTGTAGAGTCTTAACTGTAAAGCTATGAGTTCTGGAGATGCCCAGTAGATTGGCTGACAAGGACAAGTAAGTTGTCTTCACTGGAAGACACCTCACAGGTGGTTTAATCCCAGCACGTCTTTTCTTGGCTCCAGGAATGAATCCCAAATGACAACAGAATCTTACCTCTGCTTTGTCTAGTTGTCCTCTCTATAACCTCTCTTGGGTTTGCTTATGCCCAAGAAGCTAGTCTCCATGGGTAGGAGCAATAACTAAGAATTTGGTGACCTTCTGTGTATAGATGCTAGAGATCTATTCTCTGATGGGCCAGAGATGAAAAGAGGATTTGTTTGTTTGTTTTGAGCTAAAATTAATTCAGAATTTTGTATAACAGGAACAAAAGCTTTTTGATATCTGAATTGGTCATTGTTTTATCTTACTATTGTGTCTCTTGAGCTAGGACTCAAACTGCAGAACTGAGGCACTATGCTCTCCACCATCGGTTGTAGCTATGTGCCTGAACCGACAAAGGCCTTTACTTCTCCTTAGGTGTATAATAGTCTCCTATACACGAAAGGTATTAATAGATTAGATTATAAACTCTCTTCAAGGAGCTCTGTTGTGCCTTGTACAGATAAAATATAAAATAAATGTTCCCATAATTTCCTATAATTCCCTGAAAATGCTTTCAACATTTACTATAATGCTTTAGATATACCATACTTTAAAAAACATCTTAGAGAAACTAACTCAGAAACATTTCAGGAATCCATATTACATAATTAAGGCATATCTTTGGTAAATGAGGCAAGTTTAATAATTTTTAAGTTAATTTTTTTAAATTTGAGAGATAGCACGTGCTCTCTCTTGTGCGAGTGGGGAAGGGGCAGAGGGAGAAAGAATCAAGCGGGCTCCATGTGGGGCTCAGTCCTACAATCCTAGGATCATGATGTGAGCCAAAATCAAGAGTTGGACACTTGGTTTAAATTTTAAATATGTTTTTTTCTATCAGTGTTAATTATAATACAATTGTACATTATGGTACTTAGGCTTGTTTTCCCCTATACTTATTCAGGCTTACTAAGCCAATATGCTAACATTACTTCTCATAACATTTTTTATTGGCATATATGACACATAACATAAAATGTATTCTTTTAACCATTTTTATGTGTACAATTAAGTGGCACTAGTTACATTCACAATGTTGCCTAATCATCGCCATCTACGTCCAGAAATTTTTCATTATCACAAACTGTCCTACATAAATTTTTTTTTTTTTAACATTTATTCATTTTTGAGAGACTTAGAGACAGAACGTGAGCAGGGGAAGGGCAGAGAGAGAGGAAGACACAGAATCCGAAGCAGGCTCCAGGCTCTGAGCTATCAGCACAGAGCCCGACGCGGGGCTTGAACTCACAGACCATGAGATTATGACCTGAGCCGAAGTCGGCCGGTTAACCGACTGAGCCACCCAGGCGCCCCCCTACATAAATTTTAAGTTATGAAAAACGTTATAAATTTATGTTCAACTAAACTTGAACTATGATTTGGACAAACTTTTTCTTTCCTGAACCATTTAAGAGTAAGTTACTCCCCAGTACTTTGTTTTGTAGCATGATGGCAGCTGGAAGAGAATTTCTAAGCTCTTTAGGGGACTTGAAACCTTGGACTGAGTGAATTAGTAGAAAATCACTGGATACCCAGATAATTTCTCACTAAAATAAAATCTGAAACACTGATCACTCAGCATCATTTTTAAGTTCATGTGCTTTTGTTTTTATAGGATATAACAAGACTGCACCTTGGGATCGTGTTAATGAATGGGTATACGCTGCCACTTGGAGTTGTAGAGGGATGGATGTGGCTGAAGACAATGGTGTCATATGTGCTCACAAACGCTGAGTTTGAGAAAGTCCGTGAATATGGAAGACAATTCTCAGTTACCCACTCTGAGTTTTCTTGGTAAAAAAGAAATTTGTTTGGGAATAAGTTATATTCAATGAGCTGTTGAAGCTACAAGCAGAAGCAATACTGCAGAAATACAATTTGGGGTACGCTTCTCTCGTAAGGAGTCTCAGGCTTTTTGGTGTCCAGAACACTCTTCACAACTGTGACTTAGTAGGACCCCACAGATCTTTGCTTATGTGGGTTAGAACTAGAATAGTTACCATATTAAAAGCGAAAACTATTTTTTTATGACTTACTGACGTGAAGATCATGCTAACATGCATAACACCTAAGATGTTAGTGTTACTTTGAAAAGTTTGATTTCATGAACTCCCTGAGACAGACTGCTATTTTAAGGTTGTGTTATTTTTTTGTTGTCCTTGCCTGAGGACACAGGGGAAAAAAATGTTTAATGTACAAAAGGTTACTACATATGTTTACTTTTCAGGCATTTTACGAATTCAGGTATACATTTAGGTCTTTAATCGATTTTATGTGTATGGTGTAAGAAAATGAACCTGTTTCATTTTTTTACTCCAATTTTCCTATAACATTTATTAAAGGACTGTCCTTTCCCCATCATATATTCTTACCTCCTTTACTGTAGATTAACTGACCACTTAAGTGTGAGTTTATTTCTGGGTTCTCCATTCTATTCCATTGATCTATGTGCGCCAGTAGCATTTTGTTCAATTACTATAGCTTTGTAGTACAGTTTGAAATCTGGGAGTGTGATATCTCAAGTCCTTTGTCCTTCTTTCTCAAGATTGCTTTGGCTATTTGTGGTCTTTTGTGGTTCATACAAATTTTAGGATTATTTGTTCTAGCTCTATGAAAATGCCATTGGTATTTTGATAGGGATTGCACTGAATCTATAGATTGCTTTGGATAGTACAGACATTTTACCAATACTAATTTTTCCAATCCGTAAGCAGGGTACACCTTTCCATTTGCTTGTGTCTTTAATTTCTTTCATCAACATCATATAGTTTTCAGAGTACAGGTCTTTCACCTCCTTGGTTAAATTTATTCCTAGGTATTTTATTCTTTTTGGTTCAATTGTAAATGGAATTCTCTTAATTCCTCTGACAATTCATTATTAGTGTACAGAAATGCAGATTTCCGTATATTAATTTTATATCCTGCAACTTTAATGTATTGATGTTTTTTAGTGGCATCTTTAGGATTTTCTATCACGTCATCTGCAAATAGTGAGTTTTGTTTTACTTCTTTACCAACTTGGATGCCTTTTATTTTTAGGCCTAATTGTTTTGGCTGCGACTTCAGTACTATGTCAAATAAAGAGTTGACATCCTCCTTGTCTTGTTGCTGATCTTTAGAGGAAAAGCTTTCAGCTTTTTACCACGGAGTATGATATTAGCTCTGGCTTTGTCATACACAGACTTTATTACATTGACATATGTCTCTATACCCACTTTGATATTTTTTTTATCATAAACAGATGCTGAATTGTGTCAAATACTTTTTCTATTACCTATTAAGATGATCTTATGATTTTTATCCTTCATTTGGTTAATGGAGTATACCGATTGACTTGTGGATGGTGAACCATCCTTGCATTCCTGGAATAAATCCCATTCAATCCCTGTGTATAATCCCTTTAATGTATTTTGAATTCAGTTTGTTAATATTTTGATGACAGTTTTGGTGTCTATGTTCCATCAGAAACATTGACCTGTAATTTTCTTTTGTAAGTATCTTTGGTTGTGGTATCAGAGTAATGCTGGCCTTACAGAATTAATCTCAAAGCATTCCTTCTTCTTCAATTTCTGAAATAGTTTGAGGATAGGTATTAACTTTTCTTTAAATTAGAAATTCACCTGTGAAGCCACCTGGTCCTGGACTTTTGTTAGGGGTTTTTTTGATTAGTGATTCAATTTCGTTACTAGTAACAGGTCTGCTCAGGTTTTCTAGTTTTTCCTAATTCAGTCTTGGATGATTGCATGTTTCAAGAATTTATCCTTATCTACTAGATTGTCCAGTTATTGGCATATAATTACGTGTAATAATCTCTTATAATCCGTTGTATTTTCATGGTATCAGTTGTAGCTTCTCTTTCTGTGGGGAATAAGTTTAGGGATCCCCCCGGCTTACACCTTGGTTAACAAGGCATAAAGAATTACAAAGCCACAGGATGCTCACACCCAAGTTGGGATAAACAAGATAAGGCACCCAAGAATAGGGAGGTTCAAAGGCACCCCAGAATAGAGAGGGAGTGCAGAGTCCCCAGAATACACAGTGTTGCAAAGACACCCAATACAAGGTATATGAGGTAAGTAAGATTAGGCATTCAAGGCAAAGTGCCCCCCAATTTAGTACTATAGCAGAAACCTGCTTTCACAGGAAGGAAGTACTAAATTAGGCAAGAAGGTAAATAGGGTTATAGACCTCTACCTTGCACAGTGGGTGATGCTGCCAGAGCACAGCTGATTTACAAAAGGTGCCTTGTTAACCATGAAGTGTCTTGCCCCCTAGGCTAGCTAAGAAAAACAGACAGGGTGCCTCTTGTCTGCCATTAACAACCATCTGCCAACCTGCCCAGCACCAGGATTGGTGCCAAATCCTAAATATTATATATCTTCAAAACCCCCTTTCCCTCATGCCCATGAGTTGATGTTCACTGATTCATTGTCTCTTTATGCAGGCTCATCATATTTGTAAGCCTTCTGATCCTAATAAAAATGGGGCAAAGACCCTTATTCAGGGCTGTTGTCTTTTTCCGGACATTAGCCATCTCTCTCCTATTTTAATCCTGCGTCCCACTCTCTTGCTAAGACAAGCAAGAACTTTAGATGGAGTCTACCACATCTTTCATTTCGGATTTGATTCGGGCTCTTTCTCTTAATGAGTCTAGCTAAAGGTTTATCCTTTTTTTTTTTTTAACGTGTCCAAAGAACCAGCTCTGTTTCATTGATTTTTTTTTTTTTTTGGTCTGTTTAAATTATTTCTGTTCTGATCCTTATTCCTTCCACTAACTTTGTGCTTTTTCTTTTTCTAGTTCCTTTAGGTGTACATTAAATTGAGATTTTCCTTGTTTCCTGAGGTTGGCCTATGTTGCTATAAACTTCCCTCTTAGAACTGCTTTCACTGCATCCCATAGACTGTGGAATATTGTGCTTCCATTTTCATTTGTCTCAAAGTATTTTTTTAATTTTCTCTTTGCTTTCTTTATGGACTCATTAATTGTTAAGTAGCACGTTGTTTAGCCTCCATGTATTTGACTACTCCAATTCTTTTTCCTTGTAATTAATTTCTAGTTTTATACTATTGTGGTCAGAAAAGATGCTTGATACAACTACAGTCATATTACCTTTACTGAGATTTGCTTTGTGGCCTAACACATGATCTGTCCTAGAGAATGTCATAGAGAATACTCCACATGGACTTGGAAAGAACACATATCTGCTGGTTTTGGATGGAATGTTCTGTCCATATCTATTAAGTCCATCTAGCACAGTGTTTCCTTATTGATTTTCTGTCTAAACGATTTATCTATTGATGTAAGTGGGTTGTAAAAGTAAATCCCCTAGTATTATTATACTACTGTCCATTTCTCCCTTTGTCTGTAAATATTTGCTTTACATATTGCTCATATACTGAGTGCACAGATATTTTCAACTGTTATATGCCCTTGTTGATCCCTTTATCATTATGCAATTAACTTGTCTCTTGCTATAGTCTTTGTTTTTAAGACTACTGTGTCTCACATAAAAAAATTAAAACAAAAAGTAAGTTTTTAAAACGTAATTTCAAAAAAAAAAGGTCCATTTTATCTAAAATAGTTACTGCTATCCTGGCTTTTTTTCTTCTTCATTTCCATTTGCATAGAATATCTTTCCATACCTTCACGTTCAGTCTTTATGTGTCTTTTTGTCTTCTGGTCCGACGTGAGCCATACAGGAAGCATATTAATGGGTCTTACTTAGTTTTTTAATCCATTCACCCTGTCTTTTGATTGGAGCATTTAGTCCATTTAACATTTAATTATTGATAGGTATGCACCTACTGCCATTTTGTTCACTGTTTTCTAGTTGTGTTTATTTTTTTTTTAAGTTTTTTGTCAAATTGGTTTCCATACAACATCCAGTGCTCATCCCAACCCGTGCCCTGCTCAGTGCCCACCACCCACTCTCCCCCCTCCCATACCCTCCTCAACCCTCGGTTTGTTCTTAGTACTTAAGAATCTCTTATGTTTTTCTTGTTCCTTTCCTCTTCTCTTGTTCTCCTCCCTGTGATTTGATGACTTTCTTGTTATATTTGGGTTCCTTTGTTTTTATTTTTTGTGTATCTATTATACATTTTTGAATTGTGGTTATCATAAGGTTCATATATAATACTCTATGTATACAGCATTCTATTTTAGGTTGATGGTTACTTAAATGTGAACATATTCTAAAAGTGCCATATTTTTACTAATCCCCCCATGTATGACTTATTTTCTATCTCATTATTCTGCGTATTCCTTAACTAATTATTGTAGATATCATTGATTTTACTTTTGTTTTTTAACCTACATATAAGCTTTACAAGCAATTAATCCACCATCTTCACTCTGTATTTACCTTGACCAGGGAGACTTATACTTTTATATATTTTTTGTTACTAATTAAAATACCCTTTCTTTTCGGCTTAAACAAGTCTCTTTAACATTTTTTAGAAGGCCTGTTTAATGGTGATGAATTCTTTTAGTTTTTGTTTGGGAAACTCTCTCCTTTAATTCTGAATGATAACTTCACTGGGAACAGTACTCTTGATTTTAGTATTTTTTCCCTTTCATCACTTTGAATATATCATGCCGCTCTCTTCTGGCCTGCAAAGTTTTTGCTGAAAAAATCAGCTCATAGTCTTATGGGGGTTTTCCTTATATATAATTAGTGGCTTTACTTTTGCTGCTTTTAAGATTTTATCTTTATTTTTTGTCATTCTAGTTATGCGGCTTGATATGGACCTCTTTGGGTTCCTGTTGTTTGGAACTGTGTTTCCTATACCTGGATATCTGTTTCCTTTTCCAGGTTAGGAAAGTTTTCAGATTTATTTAAGTAAAATTTCTGCCCTTTTGTCTATTTCTTCTAGACTCGCATAATGCCAATGTTAGTATGCTTGATGTTGTCCCAAAGGGCCCTTAATCTATTCTTATTTTTAAAAATTCATTTTTCTTTTTCCTATTTCATTTGGGTCACTTCCACCACCCTGTCTTCCAGTCACTGATCCATTCTTCTGTATCATCTAATCTGCTGGCTGTGAAGCCCAGCTGTGATTGTTCCAGTGCCCTGGTGGTGGGGCTGCCCCCACAGGGCAGGAGCTGGTGGGTGCAGGGCAGTCCTGGCTGAGGCTGCCCACAGGATGTGCTGGGGTTGCAGCTGCGCAGGGGTGGGATCAAGGCCACCTGCCAGTAGAGCAGGGTGGGAGCCATTTTGGAAGGGTGCCGGCTGAGGTGGGCAGGTTGCACAGAGGTGGTTTGCAGGGGAACACCAGGTGGCATGAGTGGTGCAAGACAGACAAAGTGTCAGACCTGGCATCCACCAACACTTCTATTTCCAGAGAAAGTTACTAACAGCCCTGCCCTTCTGGCACACACTCTAAAATCAGTCAAAAAATCTCCCTCATATATGGCCCAGGTGCTTTTCAAACTGCTGCCACCTTGCTCAGTCTCAGAGTGAGTATGTTTGTGTATAGGCCCTGTAAGAGTGCAGTCTTGGGGCGCCTGGGTGGCTCAGTCAGTTAAGCACCTGACTTTGGCTCAGGTCATGATCTCATGGTTTGTGGTTGGAGGCCCATGTTGGACTCTGCTGACGGCTCAGGGCCTGGAGCCTGCTTGGGATTCTGTGTCTTTCTCTCTGCCCCTCCCCAACTCTCTCTCAAAAATAAAAATACACATTAAGAAAAAAAATTTAAAAAAAAAAAAAAAAAGAATGCAGTCTTGGTTTCCCACAGCTCTCCCAGAATGAAGTCTCACTGGTTTTCAAAATCATATGTTATGGGGCTCTTCTTCCTGGGGCGCCTGGGTGGCTCAGTCAGTTGAGCGTCCGACTTTGGCTCAGGTCATGATCTCACAGTCTGTGAGTTCGAGCCCCACATCCGGCTCTGTGCTGACAGCTCAGAGCCTGGAGCCTGCTTCGGATTCTGTGTCTCCCTCTCTCTCTGCCCCTCTCCCACTCATGCTCTGTCTCTCTCTGTCTCAAAAATAAATAAACATTAAAAAAAAAAAAATTATGGGGCTCTTCTTCCTGATACAGGTCTCCAATGTGGAGCTTGAACCCTTCACTCCTCCATGTCTGTGATATCCCTCCTGTTGTGGGTCACTGCACTGGGGGTAAGGGTCTCAAGACCCCTCCTATGTGTCTCACTGTGGCTTTCTCTTGAACTTTAGCTGTAAAAGAGCTCTTTTGTTAGTCTCAGGTCATTCTCAGAAAGAGCTGCTCTGTATGAAGTTGTGGTCTTCGCCTGTTCATGGAAGGAGGTGTCCTTGGGGTTCTCCTACTCCACCATCTGAATCCTCCCATGATTATCTTTTTTTGCTGATCCAAATTAGCCCCAATTTTGCCTGTAACATTTCTGCATCATTCTTTGAACACTTTCTTAATTTCCTGATGTCTCAGAAAAATACAACATTCTAGGCCCATCTTGCATTTTCCCTGTCCCAGGCTGGAGCCAGTCATCTCTCCAAGGAGTTCTGGTTCTTTTTAATGTAAAATAACATTTAGAAGCCATCATCTAGGCACTAGGTTTGCTCATTACCATTAAGGCATCACTACTCCAAAGTAGGCTCGTTCAGTGGACTGATCCATGATATATGTGTGTGTTATATATGCACACACACATATACACGCGCACACACGCGCTCATCTCTATTTTTACATTTACCCACATACGTATGTATGTACATAAGTGTGTGTGTGAGCGAGATAGAGAGAAAGAAAGAGAAACAGAGAGAGGGAGAGAGGAAAGGAGGGAGTACCATGATCTCACACCAATACATCTATTTGCTATCCAATACCGCAGGGTTCTCTTTAGTTTTCTCTTTCTCTATTTGTAACTCCCTTCTCTAACAAGGAGAAATCTAGCTTCCATTAACCTCTATTTATTTATTTGATCGATCACCCGTATGTCACCTTCCCCATCCTGCCTTGACCTCCACACCCCATACGGCTGCTCCAACATGTGGGCGCCCCCCCACCCTGCTCCGGCTCTGACACCCATGCCAGGCTGCCCCTCAGAGCTGCCCTCCTTATGTTCCTGGGGAGCACCATTGCTACCCTAACACCTAACTTCTTCTGTGCTGCCTAAGGGCCTTAGGACTGAATACTTTAGGAAGAGAAGAGGGAGACTTCGAATAACTAACTCCCACAAAGGAAAAACAATCACTTTAAAGTTAGAAAAAGATGGAGCGGAAACTCACTAACCAAACTGTCAAAATGAACATAACTGGTAATGGCATCAATTACTATCATGATGCTATGAGGAGGCCATGGCATCAGTTCTGCGGGTTTTGCCAAAACAGCACAAATGAACCTCATTACAAGAAAACATCAGACAAGCCGACACATGAGAACTGAGAAAGGCTAAACAGCTACCCACATTAAAGAAATCTAAGGCACTGTGACAATTAAATACAACACATAATCCTAGATCGAATTCTGTATCAAAATAAAATACAGCTATAAAAGAAATTAATGGGGGGGCGCCTGGGCGGCTCAGTCGGTTAAACGCCCAACTTCGGCTCAGGTCATGATCTCACGGTTCATGAGTTCGAGCCCCGCATCAGGCTCTGTGCTGACAGCTCAGAGCCTGGAGCCTGCTTTGGATTCTGTGTCTCCCTCTCTCTCTCTGCCCCTCCCTCACTCATGCTCTGTCTCTCAAAAGTGAATAAACATTAAAAAGTATATATTAAAAAAAAAGAAAAGAAATTAATGGGACAATTGAGAAATCTACATATGGATTGTAGATTAGAGAAAAATACTATATCCGTGTTATTTTTCCTAATTTTGATAACTGCATAAAATATAGTCCTCACTCTTAAGAAATACACACTGCAATGTTTAGGCATAAACATCCATGATGTCTGCAGCTTTCTCACAGAAGGGTTCAGAACAAAACGTCATGTATAAACACACATATTATCACATAACGTGAAGGAGAATACACGCAACAATGAAGCACAGGGGACAAACCTCACTTGCAGAATGTGCATAAAGCGTATACAGGAGTTCCTTTCACTATCAGTGCAACTGTCCTACAAGTATGATATCACTGCAAATAAAACACTACTAAAAATAGCGGTTGTCTTTAAGTTTATGGATTTTTTTTGTTATTTAATTTTACCTACTCTCTGTTTTTCCCTATCTTTTAATTATTTAAAGTACGCATATTTATGAAAAGCTAAATCCTTTGCTTAAAAGAATCACAGCATCAGGGTGCATTGGTGGCTCAGTCGGTTAAGCGTCCAACTCCTGATTTCAGCTCCGGTCATGATCTCGTGGTCGTGAGCATCAGGCTCTGCGGTGGGCGTGGAACTTGTTTAAGATTCTCTCCTTGCCCCCACCCCCTGCCCCATCCCCTGCTCGCATGTCTGTGTGCAGATGCACTTTCTCTCAAAACAATTAAAAAAAATTATCACAGTATTTTCCCTTATAATTTTTAAAAAAACATAAATCTTTTCAATGAGCTAAAGTCTAAAAAACAAAAAGTACCAATGAGGTATTTGCTACTAGATATATTCATTTTCTTTTTCTTTTTTTTTTATTTTTTTAATGTTTATTTATTTTTGAGACAGAGAGAGACAAAGCATGAGTAGGGTAGGAGCAGAGAGAGAGAGAGAGACACAGAATCCGAAGCAGGCTCCAGACTCTGAGCTGTCAGCACAGAGCCCAACGCGGGGCTCGAACTCACAGACCACAAGATCATGACCTGAGCCGAAGTCAGACGCTCAACCGACTGAGCCACCCAGGCGCCCCTCATTTTCTTTAACTAAGTTCATGTTTTTTAGTGATCTACTCAAATACAGCAAAGCTTATATGATGTGAATTTTTAAAAGCTTAAGTAACCTATAAACATTAACTAGTTTATGTTTTTTATCTCCAAATAAGGTTGTTATTGCTAACATTTACAGAAAAATCTTCCCAAATTGTGACTCTTCTTGAACTCTGAATATGCATCAAGGGTGTCAGGAACACCAGACTCAGTGAACAAAACGTGTCACGCAACTCTGACTTAATGTTTCCAAGTCAACAATACTTAGGTTGAATAATAAAAAGGTTTATGTAGCTAAAATTTTATAAATTAACACTTAATTCACTTAATTTTTTATGACACTAACTTTTAAAGTTTTAACAATATTTCAGTGTCTTTCTCCAGTCTGAATCTTTCTTTTTGCTCCATCTAATAACAGTGTCTGTGTTCATTCTGGTTCAAGTAAATCTGTCCCCCTAAACTCGAATTACTACCTTTCTTGACTGGCCACACTTTTGCCTGGCCCATTTTTTCCTTTGAATCTTTTCCCAAACCTATTTCTACTATGGCAATTCTTAACTGGTTAACATTAGTGCTTCATCAATTATATTTGGAAAACCAACAAAAATTAACAAAATCTATTATTACTATTAAATTTTCAGAGTTTTAATCCCTATTTATTTAACAATTTATTTACCTGCAAGGAGTGTATGAGGTTTTATAAGGAGTTCAAGATACTAAAGATAGACTTTTTGCCCTTGAAGATTTCATAAATCTTGGTAGGATATAAGTGAATAAAATAAAAAACGGGTTTAATATCTCAACTATATTTCTTAGATCCCAATTATATTGACTAAATTGGGAATATTACAAAAATATCAATCAAACATATTTTGACTACGTTAGGCTCAAATTACAGAAGTTGCAAAAATACAAACAGTCCTATTAAAGTTATTACACTGCCATTTTATTTAAGATCCACATCACAGTTCTTCTAAACCTTACCTGATGAGGCTGAAGTTTTCAGATATCCGTCAAGGCTGGGTAAAATGTCTTTATAGTAGGGCTGAATGACATGCTTGCGGATGTAAAGGGACCATTCTTCTAGCGCATTCAGGCCTACTTCCGCTAAGGCAGTATAGCTCAGGCCCAGTTTAAAAGCCATCTAAGTATTAATACAAACAAGGAGAACTGAAATAGAGACTTTAACATTTAAAGAAAAACACCAATCAGTTGTGGTTTCTAACGAACAAGCCTTCTTACTGACAGACGCTGCCGCAGGTAAGCAGGGGCATCCGAGGTCGTCCCTGGGAAAATAAGCACTAGCAGCCTGTGCAGTCGATGTCGTACCGCAGCTCCCAATGCATGGAAAGTTTAACCTTCATATCCACCTGTCAGGGAATCTCTGAGAGGCCAAGCCAAGGGTCCCAAGTCCCAAGGCTACTAAGTGGCAGAAGCAGAACTTGAACTGGGGGTGTCTGATGGGTAAGGACCTGCTATAACTGCAGTGGCAAGACCTTGATAGTTCAGTGTTTTCTAGAAAACATAACATTACGTGGGGAAAAAAACTGGATTTGCTTAAGACAACATATCTACCTGCAATGCGGGAACGTAGGCTCTAATATCAAGTTCAATGATGTCGTGTGGCAGGGACAGAACAAAGGTCACACAGGAGGCCAAAAGTTCATCTTTGTATTGCTTCATTTTAACTGAAACCTTCACAAAACAGAAAAAGACAGTGTTGTGCACTTGAACAGAGCCTATAATCTGAGAATCAATTAAAAAATATTTTCCCTTATTCTCAAATACAAAAAATGACTGCGCAGCTTTTGTATGACATGGGTACTATCATTTACCAAGTAAACACTGATCTCCAGGAAAAACTCCTCTGTTGAAGGACTTAATTCTCATTAGAGGAGAGCTAAAGAATCCATTAGTTTTGAGTTGACATCATCCAAACTATTTAATGAAAACTCAAGGGACTTTTGAAGTACAACAATTTCCTCTCTTAGTGCTTCCTAATCCCTTAATCCCAATCTGGATTAAACAAACCAATTTTTAAGTCATTAGATACTTTATGATCACTAGGATTTTTTTAGAACATACTTTCATTTTTAAAAAGATATTTTTTAGCCTTTATTTATTTTTGAGAGAGAGAGAGACATAGTGTGAGTGGGGGAGAGGCACAGACAGAGGGAGACACAGAATCTGAAGCAGGCTCCAGGCTCCAAGCTGTCAGCACAGAGCCCGACGCGGGGCCGAACCCATCAGCGAGGTCATGACCCGAGCCAAAGGCGGACGCTTAACCAACTGAGCCACACAGGCGCCCAAACATAGTTTCATTTTTAAATAGCCCATGAAAATACTGGATAAATCATTTAAAAATTACCTCTTTACCAAATTTTGCAAACAAAGCAAAGCAAGAATACTTTTCTGGGTCCTCAGGAGATTGTGTCTGACTCTTTAGGCCAATTCCCTGTTGAATAAAGCAGTAAATTAGTAAAGTGAACAGTATCGTGTAATTCTGTGTTCTAATCTAGCAGTTCCCAGTCTTTTTTTTTTTTAATTTTTTAATGTTTATTTATTTTTGAGAGAGAAAGAGAGAGAGCACAAGCTGGGGAGAGGCAGAGAGAGAGGAAGACATAGAATCTAAAGCAGGTTCCAGGCTCTGAGCTGTCAGCACAGAGCTTGACACAGGGCTTGAACTCAGGAACCGCGACATCATGACCTGAGCCAAAGTTGAACACTCAGCCAACTGAGCCACCCAGGTGCCCCCAGCCCCATCTTATTTCTAAGGGATAAATCCATCTTCACTTTGCCAAGGTCTTGTGCAGAGGGGAAAAACTAGGCTCTGATAACACTTAAGGCAGAGGCCAGTGAGACACAAAACGCAAGGTAAAAGGGGAATGACTAGTCGAAAGCCTGGCTAAGTCCACTCCCCCCTCCTGTCTTCCAATACATACGCCTATGAGCTGAGAGACCTGCTCACCCTGTAATCACCAGTTGGACTGTTCGTGACAAACTGGAACATCAGGTACACTGATCTAGTTATTCTCCAATGTCCCTAGCCACCAGATCACCTGGGTAGCCTATCAGCATAGACTGTTCAGCCTCGCCCCCAGAGTTTCTAATTAGCTAAGTCTGGGGAGGGCACAGATGTCCCGGGTAATGCTGATCCCAGGACCACACTTTGAGAACCTCTGTTAATCTAACCTTATTAGCCAGGTGCTTATAAATCAGAACAGAAAATGGTATTAACTTTTTTTACAGTGTCATCCAATTGCCATTCACACTAGTTATAAAAGCACAGAAAATGAGACTTTAAAACTGCAACATACTATAATATTTTATAATGCATTAATACACATTCGTGCAACCTAAAAAACATAGGAATATTCAATGTCCATACAAAAAAGCACTCACCTCAAAATATTTTATTTTCTTGGCATTTCTCATAGCAACAGAAAGCAATTTGTAAAAACCGCTGATGAGAGGCAACCGTGTAGACTGCAAAATTAATTCATATGCAAATGAATATACCCATGGCTCAAAAAAATCTGCATGTTTCTCAGGAAGAATCTCTCTGTAAAAACAAATTAAAAGCTTAACGCAGAAGTTTCTATCATATAATATTTTTATTCCGCTTCAAAATTACAAGAGATATAATCAAAAAGGCATATGTAAACATTTTCATGTTCCTTTTTTCTCAAGGATATCTTTTTTATTTTGAGAGAGAGAGAGAGAGAGAGAGAGAGAATGTGCACAAGCAAGCACAGTGTAGGGGCAGTAAGAGAGGGAGAATACCAATCAGGCTCCATGCTTTTAGTGCACAGCCCAGCATGGGGCTCGATCCCATGAACCGTGAGATCATGACCTGAGTTGCAGTCAAATGTGGGACACTTAACTGACTGAGCCACCCAGACAGCCCTCCTACCTGAGGATCTCTTCAACAGAAAACAATGGTAATTCTAAGCTGGTACGTTTAGATATATTTTAAAGATTCAAATAAGCAATAGTAGATTTTAAGTCTTTTACTATTTCATCTCATACATCCACACAAGTGTTTTTCCCATATTATAGCCAATAGCTGGTGATTTCCACCCTTAAGTAATTAGAATTTTTTTTAAATACCTGCAAATTTCCACCAGGTTAATGAAAGCTGAAAAATCTTTGGGTTTAGCAGGATGCAAGTTAGCGGCTGGATCAGAGGTCGGGATCACCCAAACACCAGTAGCTTCGTTTTCATCCTTAGAAGTAGATGTACCCAAACAAACACTTTGTCAAAGTGAGAAAGGTATATATGGGTCCTCAATTACAAGTAACGCAATTTAATAAAGCTTACAATTTAACAAAGATGACAGAGCTGGAAACATTAAAGAAAAAGACACAAAGGAAGCAACAGAGTGAAGTGATAGAAGAATGGCATGAGTACACAAATACGAAAGAGGAGGGCCGTAACTTCCTGAAGGGACTAGCAATGATGCCTGGACTGAGGCACAAGTGCAGAACATCAGAACGCGGCCACAAGGACTCGGAGGTTTCAGACTGAGAAACGGGAATAATTAGCAGTATTAAGCGACGGTAACTCACTATAACAGACCATGCTTGTGCTATCACACTCAGGTGGAAATGTTAAATGAGCAGTGAGAACACAGACTGGAAGCTGTAAGGAGAGTGAGGGTGGATTCCAGGTTTACTTGGGAAATGCTCGCAGAGGTGACCACTGCCCTACTGGAGGTGAAGTAAAAAGGGCAGGAAACAGAAGAGAGAAAACAAGAAGAGAAAGAAAGTGCAAAGGAAGCAACTGAAGACAACAAGGGTGACAAAGACGCGTTTCCTAAAATGCAGGTTTGTTGGCTGACATAGTTCCAGGAAGTCCCTGATGGCAAGTTTTTCAATGAAATTATTTTAGACATGAAAAATACTGCTGTTCCCATCAACCAGCATGAAAAACAGAACAATACGAATGCAATACAGTTACTGTTTCCTTTATTTATCCCCTGCAGAATCACTCGATTATCTTTTGTCTAACTTCATGGCATTACCGTGGAAGTACGATGTACTAAGGAGTCTATCTAAGGAAACTTAGTCTATCTAAGGAAAAAATTCCCTGGGCTGAAAAGCAAATTAGACATCTTCCATTGGAATTCAAGTCCTTTGACAAGAGTGTCATTCCCATTGTGCTTTCCTAAAACACATGTTCAGATGAGAGCACAGTGGCTTCTGGCTGGCAGCCTCGACCGTGATTTGTCTTTCACACAGGACAGGAACTCTGGGTACAGGAAACGGGGGTGGGGGTGGGGTGGGGGGGTGTATTCTTCCTTTTCTCCCTATTGCCTATATTCTACTATCTCAAGAACACATTTAACACTCTGCACCCAGAGTTCGGAGTTTCCTCAGCTATAAACAAAGGGGAATCCCAGGTTTCCCTATCCTACTACAATAAGTCACCTCTACACAAAGAAGATTGGACTCTTTACTATCGCTAAGAAATGAGTAACAAGCCTAGTAAACAACTTTTTCAAAATAAATGGTTTTGAAATATTAAACATATAAATTACTTTTTGAACAATCTAGAGAGAACATTTTCTACACACTGAGCTATTCAAATAGCAAAGTATCAATGACACATATGAATCCCACAGAAATCAGTTTCCTACAATATCCTACAAATGTGCTATTTTCCCCTGGATGCTTACATCTAAAGACAGATGCTATAAAAATGATGCAAAATTATTACTGACAAAAATTTCTAACCTCATGTCCCCCAACGTTCTGTTTCTCTAGTGTAAGATCCAATTTCTCAATAATCTTCAAAACTGATTTGACAAATTCATCATACAGCAAACGATTCAGGCTTTGAAGGGAAGAATTCGCAAAGAGAAATGCTTCATCTGCTAAAAGAGAATCCTTTAAAATAAAGTAATAAACTTCAAAATTTTATGTAAAAAAAATCAGTATCCATATTAAATTACAATGCATTCATGTACTTGCATATTTAGATATTAGAGCAACTTCTGTGTAAACTGTAGGAGGTTTACCTGGAAGTTTTCAAGCTGCAAAATGTAGACACTTTCCTAAATTATTATGGCAATATCATTTTGGTCAGATAGGACTTACCCATACATGTAACAGATGTACAAAGTACTAAGTGCTAAGTACAAAGTAGCAAATGAGAAGATTTAGGTCAATCCTCGTCAAAGCATTTATCCCACTTAATGAGTGTGTGTAAAAACACTTACGTGTACTATACACACATATACATTATATACGTGTTTGTACAAATACACATGCATATACGTTTTTATATATACACACATAAATAAGCATGCTTACACACAGATACATATACCTACACATATAAGCATACATACATATGAATAAATGCACACCTATCCCTAGAATGGACTTAAAAGTATAATTTATCATTTCTTTAAAATGAAACTATTCTGGTGCACCTGGGTGGCTCAGTCGGTTAAGACTCGGTTTTAGCTCAGGTCATGATCTCATGACTCATGGATTCAAGCCCCATGTGGGCTCTGCGCTGGCAGCGTGAATGTTGCTGGGAATTCTCTCTTTCTCCATCTCTTTGCCCTTCCCTGCTTGCTCTCTTTGTGTGTGTGTCTCTCTCTCTCTCTCAAAATAAATAAACATTTTTTTTACGTGAAACTATTTTACTATTCCAAAAATATAGGCCAATGACTCTGCCTTTTACTCAGTCAAATATTCTATGGAACTTAACCTTAGAATATAGGAATACCTAACATCACATATAAAAAAGAAATACTGTAGGTAAAATTATTAACACTGCTATACTATTTTACTTCAGTAAGAAAACAACTAATAACTCCTAAGATAGGAGAACAGAAATCATCTATGGACATAAATTGTTTCTCCTAGGGTATAATGCTTTGTCAAAGTCTATGCTGAAATGGTGGCCAGAATCTGGCTGAAAGCAGACATTAGAGAAACATCTACCAGAAACATTAAGCAGGATGCATTATTCTAATCATAAATGACATAAAAAAACCATGCACCAATCTCCTTCGCACTACTGAGTCAGTTAGATTTATCTTCATTTTTTTTAAGCTTCATATTTAACAAACAAAAATAGAATAGCTCTTCCATGGTGATAATACTGTTATACTTTTGTTACCGAAGAGGCTGGATCTGTAGGAAGAATAACTTAGCATCAAACATACGACACTGGCTACTCACGGAGGAAATGAGGACCCTGTATGGCGATTAGTAAGTTTACCTGAGTTCCGGGATTTTGTTCCTAACTTATACCATTTTAAGTTTTTTATTATGTGAAGTACTTTAAAAATACGACAATTGAATAGTTAGTAAAATATAATTCTGAAATTAGTAAGTCTAAGGGTAAAACTATGGAGACTAATAAAGAGGAACTAGAGTACTTTCATGGCTTTAAAATAGTCATTTTTACCATCATCTGGTCACAACTCAGGAGACTTCTAAAAAGGTCCAAGTAGTCTTTATATGTGGGCACTTTCCATCTGCCAGTTCTAACTTCCCCTGACGCACGACTGGCTTCAGATTCAGACTCGGCGCCCTGGACAGGAAGACATCACGCCAGTATTTACTGGTGGATTCACAAGATAAGCTGCCAGAATAATTTGATTTTCAGAATTTCCTAAGCCAAAACATTCACTAGTCAGATACTAATTTGACTGAATAAGATAGTATAACATGAAAGAAGAAAAAGTAACCTAAAAAAAAAATCATAATTTTTCTGAGACAAAAATAGTGATGAATTAAAAAATATTTCAAAATGATGCCCAAGGAATCTGTTATGGTCATTTATTTCCATCTCCCACCTCATCCAATTTCCTACAACTTCAAGTAACTAACATATGCCTCCCATGATACACCTAAGCATTCTGTCTCAGGGTTTCAAAAGAGAAGCCACTCCCTTCTTGTAGAAGTGTGTAAATAGTTGTAAAGTTACATTTAGTTGTAAAGTTATGTCTCATAACTTAGGAATTTATTCACCTGAAAAAATACAGAGGCATTATGTCCTACAGTTTTCAAAATGTGAGGCATGGCTAATAACTAAAAAAGGCATTTGTGTATATTTACAGACTAAAAATCTCAGCATCACTTCTAACTTTCAGTGACAAAAGACTAATTTTTAAAACATCAGATTCAGAATTTACCTTTTGAAGGATGACAGGCTTAGAACATATTCTGATTAAACCCTGATGCACTAAAAAAATAAAATGAAAACAAAAATGAAGGAAACATCAAAAAAATACAACCACTCAACAAAAATGACAGCCACTATTTTAGTAAACGTAACCATATCTCTCAATTTTTCCCTTTAAATCTATTAATATCTTCAGTGTGATTCAAAAAAAAAAGATTCAAAAAAAAGGATGAAAAAGGAGATTTTTGACCCACCAAAACATTAGTTCCCCAAGAGACACCAAAAGATACAAAAGATAACCATATCAAACAACATGCTAAGTATTCGTCATTCACCATCATAAAAACAAGGGTGAGTTCCAAACTTACCCACAGTACTGATGCAATTCCAGAGAATTGGTCCTTTCCCCCGCAAGGCTAGGAAAACTTTTACTATGGCTTTACAACACACTGACTGCATCTTTGGACTATATTGTGGGAAACTGTCTATCTGTGCCACAATGAGATGCTCCAGAACCGGAGTATACACCTCAGGAACCTACCAGGAATGGAGAGCAAACTAAAAGTTAGAGAAGGGAATAAATACGGGAATAATATAAGCATCTAAAATAATTACAACTCAAGCAGACGAATATTAGATAAATGAAAAACTTGGCTTATACCTAATCTAATAAGCTTAACACCATGACTGCCTAAAAAAATCAAGAGTAAAACTGTCATACTTGTCAATTCGACCCCATGCAGCAATCTTAATCTTTTTAGAAGAATGGAACAGATAACAAATAAGTTTTTCCTGCTTTGGATAACCAGAAGGCAAGCTCCATGACAATCATTAACACAAAATACTAATTAAAAATGTCACCCTGATCACAAGGGTGCCTATACTGAATGCATACAATTCCTATGACTCTGTTGAATTATCTGAAGAACAGAGATTAAATAATAATTAAAATAGTGCTCACTTTAATTAACTACTTCACTTACTGTATCAAGGTAAAGCAAGACGCTCGCAATAGACTGGAGGAAACTCGGCATGTGGCAGATGTGGCCATCAACAGCGTCTGTCTGCGTGAGGAACAGCTGTTTGCAGCGCTGAAGGAGTTCTACATACATGAAGTCAACATCCTTTGCATTTATAACCTTGCAAGGCTATCAGAGAGGTAAACAAAAGTCTATCAATCTCATCAATGTCAAATTAATAAGATTTAAAGTGTCATGTTAAGTCATGTGATTATAAACTGAATATTAACAAGTTTTTAATGGAAATAAAAGTTATAAAATACAGTATATCTCATAAAGATGCTTTTAAAACTAATCTGAAATAAATAAATAAATGAATGAATGAATGAATGAATGAATGAATGAATGAAACTAATCTGTAGGGGCGCCTGAGTGGCTCAGTCGGTTGGGCGGCCGACTTCGGCTCAGGTCATGATCTCACGGTCTGTGGGTTCGAGCCCCGCGTCGGGCTCTGTGCTGATGGCTCGGAGCCTGGAGCCTGCTTCAGATTCTGTGTCTGCCTCTCTCTCTCTGCCCTTCCTCTGCTCACGCTCTGTCTCTCAAAAATAAATAAACGGTAAAAAAAAAAAAAAAAAAGAATCCTTTAAAACTAATCTGTAATTATATTCTAAATATTTATTTATACACAAAACATGTACTGATTGTCAACTATTCTAGATATTGCCTAGATGGTAGCTATCAAGGACAAATAAGATGCAGTCTCTGCAGCATCTTCCCTGTCCGCTGGGAAGGGGAGACTGAGAAGTGAACTCAGAGCTGGAGTATGCTGCTACGCCATGCTGCACACCATAGCCAGAGCCCCCTGTGTAACTCCCAAATCTGATAATGCTACTATCCAGCTTCAGACTCTTCAAAGTCTCTTTGGACTTCAGACCTAATCTGGCTTCCCTGAGGACCTGCCTAGTTCATCTTTTGAGAGTCCCTCTCCCTTTCTTCTGGACCACCACGCTCCGGCCACACTGTGAACATATCTAAGCACAGTGAACAAGCTGAAGTTGGTTAGACCACCGTGTATTAAGCTGAAAAAGTCATGTTCTCAGGACACTTGGGTGGCTCAGTCAGGGTTGAGTATCTTTTTTTTTTTTTCTTTTTAATATAATTTATTGTCAAATTGGTTTCCATACAAGCACCCAACTCTTGATTTTGGCTCAGGTCATGATCCTACAGTAGTGGGATCGAGCCCTGAGTCAGGCTCTGCGCTAGGCATAAACCCAACTGAATATTCTCTCTATTCTCCCTCTTCCCTTCCCATGCTCACACGTGCACGTGTGCAAAACTCTCTCGAAAAAAATCCATGTTTTTATTTACATGTGAGCCTTCTCACAGACAGATTCTTCTGCCCTAAATATATTTAAAGGACCCAACAGAAACAAATGGAAATGAAGATTTAAAAAAAAAGCAAGAGGAGGAAAGATCATTTGGAAGCAAATGAGGAAATTATTAGAAATGGAATGAGTAAGGAAGTGTAGAAAGCTGGGAAGAGGGACTCTCCTTCCCTGGAAAAGGGAGTAGACACTGGTGGGCAGATCTGTAGAGAGACAGCAAGCCATTTTCTCTATAAAGCAGAAGTCACAGAGATCCGCTAAGAGGGAAAGTACAGTTACTATCAATATTCTTAAATACATTCCTGTCATAAGAACCTCTCTTTCTAGAACGCTGTGTGACATCAATTAAAATTTTATTTCATAAATAATGGGCAGCACGGAGTAATTGAAAAAATGACCTGAATTTATATCATGGCTCTGTCATTTACTGTGTCCTTTGACAATTTACCTAAGTTCTCTGGGTCTGTTTCCTCTTCTGTAAAGTGGAATGATACTACTAAAAGCTTGTAAGAGAGTTATGAGAATTTGAGGTAATACGTGCACGAAATCCTAGTACATAGTTGGCATTGAAAAAACAAGTTAACAACACAGCAAGTAACTATACTATCGCAAGTGCGAGACGCTGTTCAAAAACACAATAAATTATATTCCTTTAAACACTCAAATGAAAATGAAAAAGATCAAATTAATGAGCCATACTCCTGCAAAAAGTCCATATCCACGAATTGCAATGGATAAATCCTTGCTGTTCGAATCCATGTTCCTGATGATTCCATAGAACTGCTCCATAAAGTACTGCAGCTTATTCTTATGCATTTCTGCATCTTTTGCCACCATGAAAGAAATCTGCAATTGCATAATATTTACTTTTTAGAAATACTTAATAGCAAAACAAAGGAATAAGAATCTATACAAATGTAAAAAGGCTACATTGTTTAATTAGGTATTATCAATATGTTGTTATAATTCCACACAACTGCTTTCGCTGACAAAGAACTACTGCTCTAATTTGCTTAGTCTGCATCGAGCCTCAGAAAAGACTCTCTCTTAAACAAGCTTTATTATACATGATACGGTTTTCCTACAGAAAGGGACTGAAGATGATCGGGCGAATGCAGAAAGACATATGCACAAAACCCAGGTTTTGCGTGCTCCCAATGTGGCAGGAAGCCTCGTTAGAGCCCATCTGTGACTTGCGGTGTGCTGTGGAGTCCTGCATGCCCAGCAGCCAGCGATTTCACAAGTCAACAGACTCAGTGTCTCATTAGGGCAACACAAAACGAGAGCTCAGAACTCACAATCAGAAAGAAAGACAAAGCATCTCATCTTTCAAAAAAAAAAGCTACAAATTCTAAAGCTTTGAATTAGGTGAGGCAAGGGGAAAAGGTACTTTGAGAAGCATGTAGATCTCTACCTACCAAACTAAGGGACAGTAACCTAAATGGAAGAACTAACACAAGTGTTCAAGAAAGCATTCCTAATTTCGACACAAAGACTATCCAAGACAAGAACAGAAAGGATCTAGATAATTGTCAAAAGCAGAAAATATGTATCCACCCTTTCATTGTCAAACTACCAACACACACCTAATTCCACATAAAACCCGTTTATTTTAGAAAAATGGGCTATCATACATACTGCCTCAGAATTTCCTTCTTCACAAGCATATCAAGAATATGTTCGTCTGATCTCATAGTTCGTGAGTTCAAGCCCCGCATCAGGCTCTGTGCAGACAGCTCAGAATCTGGAGCCTGCTTCCGATTCTGTGTGTCTCTCTCTCTGTCCCTCCCCCACTCAAGCTCTATCAAAAATAAATAAACATTAAAAAAAAATTGGGGGTGGTCGCCTCGGTGGTTCAGTCAATCAAGCATCCGACTTCAGGTCAAATCATGATCTCATGGTTTGTGCGTTCGAGCCCTTCGTCGAGCTCTGTGCTGACAGCTCAGAGCCTGGAGCCTGATTCAGATTCTGTCTCCTGCTCTCTCTGCCCCTCCCCTGCTCACACTCTGTCTCTCTCTCTCTCTCTCTCTCTCTATTTTTAAAAATGTTTAAAAAAAAAGTTCCTCAAGAAGTAAACAAACACGATCAACTTACTTAATGACAGAATACTTTTTCACTTCATGAATATATTATAATGTTTTCATATTTATAAACTGTTTCTACAAAAGCAAAAATGAACTATTAAAACTTCATCAAGATAAAAAGCACAGTGAAGGAAACAATCAACAAAACTAAAAGACAGCCAATGGAATAGGAGAAGATATTTGCCCATGACATATCTGATAAGGGGTTAGTACCCAAAATCTATAAAAAAACTTATCAAATTCAAATCCAAAAAACATATAATATAGTTAAGAAATGGGTGGAAGACATAGATTTTTTTTCCACAGAAGACATCTAGATGGCCAACTGACATGTGAAATGATGCTCGTCACTCATCACTGAGGAAATACAAACCAAAACCACAATGAGATACCACCTCACACCTGTCAGAATGGCCTAATAATGTAGGTGCAGCCACTGTGGAAAACACAACGGAGTTTCCTCAAAAAGTTAAAAATAGAACTACCCTACAACCCAGCAATTGCACTACTAGGTACTCATCCAAGGGACACAGGTGTGCTGTTTCGAAGGGGCACATGCACCCCAATGTTCACAGCAACACTATCAACAATAACCAAAGTATGGAAAGAGCCCAAATGTCCATTGACAAATGTCCATTGATGGATGAATGGATAAAGAAGATGTGGTTTATATATACAATGGAATACTACTCGGCAGCCAAAAAGAATGAAATCCTGCCATTTGCAACTACATGGATGGAACCAGAGGGTATTATGCTAAGCGAAATTAGTCAGTCAGAGAAAGACAAGTATTACATGACTTCACTCAAATGAGGAATTTAAGATACTGAACCGATGAACATAAGGGAAGAGAAGCAAAAATAATATAAAAAGAGGGAAGGGGACAAAACATACGAGACTCTTAAATATAGAGAACGAACAGAGGGTAGCTGGAGAGGCTGTGGGAAGGGGATGGGCTAAACGGGTAAGAGGCATTAAGGAATCTACTCCTGACGTCACTGTTGCACTATATGCCAACTAACTTGGATGTAAATTAAAAAAAGAAAAAAGAAAAAAAAAAGAATGGCTAATAACTACTGGGAAAAAGATCATTACCAACAGTCGCCATGGAAATTCAAATTTATAACTACAATAAGCTAGTATCACACACCCACAAGAAGAGCTAAAACAGAAAGGACTAACAATACACTGTGTTGATCAGGATATGGGCTGACAGGATATTGCTGCTGGGAATGTAAAATGGTGCAACCAGTTTGAAAAGAGTTTAGCAGTTTCTTATAGTTTCATGTATACCTACCACATGACCCAGCAATTCTGCTTCTAGGTTTTTACTCAAGAGAAGTGAAGGTGTACGTCCACAAAAACACTTGGTCACAAACGTTCTTAACTGCTTTATTTAAAAGAACCCCAAAATGGAAGAACCCGAGTGTCTATAAACAGACTGTTCCATCCCTACGATGGGATACTGTCTGTGCCACATTTAAGACAGGTCTTCATGGACTACCTTGTAAACTTAACCAGCATTTATAACACGGCTCCAAACAAAACTTTTGGTGACTCTTCAGAGTTCTCCACCCGAGCCAACCCAGTCTAATTCTGGAACACCTGGCCTGAACAGCAGGTGTTTCTAGACACCTCGGGATGCTGAGAGCCACAGCACATTCTCCCGAGACAACACGTTTCCAAATTTGCAGGCTCAATTCTACAATCACATCCTATCTAGACAGAAAATACATATGGGCAAATGGACTCTCCTTGTTCCTGAAGTAATGTGAAACAAACACAAATCTCACCCCGACCCGGCGGCCCCTGGCTCAGAGGATCCGTGACCTCCCAGTCTTTCTTCCTTCTACCTGCTCATTGCCGCTTTCACGTCCGTTAGACCCCCCATCCCGGCTCTGAGGCTGTGATCAGATCTGGTATCTTCCTGTCTTTCAGTCCTGCTGCCACCCGTGCCACTGATTAATAGCCAAGCTTTATTTAAATACTACAGACGCTAAAAAATAACCTGTATTCATTTTTCAAATGTGCATGCGTAAGACTAGAATTTAATTTTTTGCACGGAAAAAAGACTTTTAAATAAAAGTTGAATGAATACCTGTTTCAGAAAAGACTCCAGGGCTGAATGTGCAGCTTTTTTCACTTCGACATTCGTATGGCTACACCATTTGGACAGTACTTCGAATAAACACACGTAGTTCTCCAGCAGGCAGGGGCCAAACTGAGACGCATGCAGGGCAAACAAGCACAAGCCGGCTGCGATTGCAAAAAACCATTATATTTAAAATAGAACAACAGGCAGAACAAAAAAACTAAGAAAGGTTCAAGTGTATGTCAAAACTAAAACTGCTGAGGAAGACCCCCTATGTCTGTAATAACCTTCGGATCCTTGTCAAGAGTTCTAACGCTGCCAACCTCTGTTTGAATCAACAGGCCAACGACCCCCGAAAACAAACCTCAGAAGGAGGACCAGGTTATTTTGATAAAGTAAGAATCAAACAATCTGGATCTCCTGAAATGTTCTAAAGCAAATTTTTTTTTAACGTTTATTTATTTTTGAGAGAGAGAGAGAGTGTGAGCAGGGGAGGGGCAGAGAGAGAGGGGGACACAGAATCCGAAGCAGGCTCCAGGCTCTGAGCTGTCAGCACAGAGCTCAACACGGGGCTCAAACTCACGGACCGTGAGATCATGACCTGAGCCGAAGTCGGCTGCTTAACCAACTGAGCCACCCAGGAGCCCCTAAGGCAAATTTTTTTAAATCACGTAATCTAAGTGTGACCATCTAACTGTAGTTTGTGTGCTAAAAACAAAGTCTCCGAAGGCCTCCCTGTAAGTAACCGCATGTGAAACATCAGAGACATTATCATATTTGCTTTCACTCATAGTTTAAGGAAAAAGTTTATTCAAGACCTTAATAATCTGTAATATTCCACTCATTAATTACACAATCTTACCTAAGGGTACAGCATATCTCTTCAGATCAATCTATTAAAAGAAAAAATTACCATCAATGTTTAACAATCACAAGTCTCAGTTATAGAAGAATTAGAGTAATTTAATCCTACCTGAGGACGAATTGCCTTTAATGTAAAATCAAAAATCTCTCTTGAAGTCTGGGGATCTGGGTAAAAACAGAAAGAAGCCTGTTACAAATTCCGACAGTATCACCTGACAAACCTCGCAAACGCTTTACAACCAATGGGTTTATTTCAGACAGCTTGAATTAAGGAATCGTGTCTGCTGTCATTCATTTCAGCTGGAGAGCTATAAGCTACGGCTGCTACAGTTACTACTGTAGTGAAGTAAGAAGAAAATCTGGACTAACAACATGGGTTTTCAATTCCACCTCATCACGTACAAGCTCTGTCTCTCAGAGCCTCAGGCTTCTTATCTATGAAAAGGGACACTATACAGCTTCTTTCAGAGTTGTATGGAGGACTACAGAAGGCCAAACACATGATCGTCTCCCAGTACTCCTGGGCAGTTCTGCAGCACATGAATATGAATAAAATACGATCACTGACCTTAGTAAACCCATCATCTAAAAGAGAAGATAAAACAGGCACACAAGTATAACCCACGGCTTTTATCCTGATCTGATGGACGGCACAATTATTTGTCTCCCATCAGGATTCACCACAGCTGTCCAGATACCATGCTTTACTCATCACTAAGTTCTCTGCCTTCGTAACAGTGACTTGCAAACCAGAGAGGCTCAAAAACTGTTGACTTTGATGGACAGGACTGATACATTTGAAAACAGAGCCCAACTGTGACAGAAAAAAGAGGGAGAAGGGGTCAGAGAGGGTTTAAGAGGACAGAAACATCCTATCTGTAGAATAATGCCATAAAAGAGATATTTAAAAAGCTCCTTTGGAATTCAATACAAGGAGAGCTTTCTTCTGGCTGTGAGTATTCAAGACAGGATTTACAAGCAAGGCGGCACCTGAGCTGGGCCTAAAAAAACAGGAACTGTTAAAAAGGTCATTCTAATAGAAAATGACTGTGTAAACAGACGTGTGTAGACTCAAGGGTACCAGGCACTCTCAGGGCACAGTTGGTCTCGAATGTGTAGACTCAGTTGAGCACAGTGAGGCCCAGGGATGGAAAGGCCTGAGCTCTGAGTAGGGGAAGGGATACCACCTCCAGGCTCTGCCTCCCACTGTCCACTCTCCTGTGTCCACCTCTGCTTTTTTTTTTAAGTTTATTTATTTATTTTGAGAGGGAGCAACCAACTACAGAGGAAGGGCAGAGAGAGAGAGAGTGAGAGAGAGAGAGTGAGAGAGAGAGAGTGAGAGTGAGAGAGAGAGAGTGAGAGAGAGAGAGAGAGAGAGTGAGAGAGAGAGTGAGAGAGTGAGAGAGTGAGAGAGGGGGGAGGGAGGGAGGGAGTGAGAAAGAGAGAGAGAGAGTGAGAGAGAGAGAGTGAGAGAGAGAGTGAGAGAGAGTGAGAGAGAGAGAGAGAGAGAGAGAGTGAGAGAGAGAGAGAGAGAGAGAGTGAGAGAGAGAGAGAGAGAGAGAGTGAGAGGGGGGGGAGGGAGAGAGAGAGAGGGAGAAACAGAGAATCCCAAGCAAGCTCCATACTGTTAGCGCAAAGACTGAGCCACCCAAGCGCCCCTCCACCTCTGCTTCCTAGCGGACCACTCACTCCCTCTACAAGCATGCTCCTGTGTTTACTTTTCTGTTGTAGTGAAATATATACAACAGTACTTACCATGTTAACCATGTTGTGTACTCACTACCATTATCCATACCCAAAATGTTTTCATCATCCCCTACAGAAAGTATGTACCCATTAGACACTGCCCCCCCCCGGCCCCGGTAACCTCAAATCTACTTTATGAACGTCCGTGTTCCTGCTACCTCACGCGGTATTTATACCTTTGTGACTGGCTTACCTCGCTTAGTAACATGTCCAGTCCACATGTTGTAGCATGGGACAGTATTTCCTTCCTTTTTATTATTTTTTTTTAACGAGTATTTATTTTTGAGAGACAGAGAGACAGAGCATGAGCAGGGGAAGGGCAGAGAGAGAGGCAGACACAGAATCCGAAGCAGGCTCCAGGCTCTGAGCCGTCAGCACAGAGCCCGATGCGGGGTTCGAACCCATAGACTGTGAGATCATGACCTGAGCCGAAGTTGGACGCTTAACCGACTGAGCCACCCAGGCGCCCCATTTCCTTCCTTTGTAAAGGCTGAGTGATATTCTGCTGTGTGTATACACCACATTTATTGACCCATTCATCTTTGATGGACACCTGTGTTGTTTCTCCCCGTTCTGCCAGGAATAGAAGTGTATAAACTCTGGTATCTGTATCTAAAGACCGTCTCTCACCACCATGTCTCCCGTTGGCTGTACCACATTTCTTTGGTCTCCTCTGATGCTTAGGTTTCTCTGAAGTGTTTTCTGTGGATAGCCTCCACTTCCTCCCTTCCATTCCAACCTTGTCTTCCCCCACTAACCCTCCGACTGCTCTGTCTGGCCTGTCCTCGGACACTCAAATGAAGCTGCCCTTGCTGAGCTGGGCCCACTCTGCAGCTCAACCAGCCCGCCCAGGGCTAAGCACCTTACTTCGTGACCTGCACCCACTCCCTGGGTGTAGCCTGGCTCAGCTTCACATATTACCTCTATGCTGAAGACTTTCAAATCAGTATCTTGATGTCTAATTTCTCCTACAAGACTCAGTCTTACATATACAATTGCACGCTGAACATCTGAGATGGTCCATCACAGCTTAAACACGTCCAAAACGAAAAGCCAGATTTTTGCCTGAAGTCTACCCTCCCCCATCCCACCCAGCTGACTCACCACTGCAACGACTTCACTTGCTCACAGCCACACTCGAGAGCGAAGTCTCTAAATCCTACCCTAAAACAAATCTCACATCCAATGGCAGCAAACAGACCTTTCTAGAACATCAACCAGCCCCTACCTATTCATTAGAGGAAACACATGGCTTTCATTCCACCTAGAATGAAATTCCAGCTCAGGACCCCTCACACACCGACCCCACATCTTGTGCCATCTCTCCCCAGGCACTCTGTGTGTGCCACTGAGCTACAGACACGCCAACTCTCTTGAACCCCTCTGACCACCGTGTGCTGGCCAGGCTCGAGGCCTGGGTACTTGCTGGTCCCTCTGCCTGGAATGCTCTTTTGAGCTCTTTCTCAGCTGGCTCCTTGCCCCCCTATGAGGCCTTAGCTTCTGGTTGCCTCTTCAAAAAGAGCCAGCAAGCTGGGTACATCTTCCGCCCTCTCCACACTGACATTCCTATTTGCTGTGCCCAACCTGTTTGCATACTTGAACCCTGGAATCTGTAATAGCTTGTCCATGTTTATTGTCTGTTTCCTCTACTAGACCGAGTTCATGACGGTAGGAACCTGGTAATTCAGATCGCTATATCCAACACACCTAATTCATTACTCTGTAGATAGGTGGCACCCAGGAAACACATACTGTACGAATGAAAACACTAGTATTAGTATTTAGTACTTGAGGTCACATGATCATGGCATGACAGAAACACTGTAAATTACAGCCTCAGGCTTAAATCCCAGTGTTGCCACTTAATGGTTATATACTCTCCTGTTGCCTCCATAACAAACTATCACAAAGCGAGTGGCTTTAGAAAATATAAACTGGTTACTGTACAGTTCTGGAGATGAGAAATCTGAAATGGGTCTCGCTGAGGTGAAATCAGGGTGTCAGCATGGACTGTGTTCCTTTCTAGAGGCTTCAGGGGGTCAGAACGAGGACATCTTTGGGAGCCATTACTCTGTTACCACATCAGTCGTGTGACTTTGGGCAAGTAACTTGTCTTAGTTCTGGCCTCCTAATTTAGAAAACAGAATATTATTACCTATCTTAGAGAGTTATTACTGGAATTTTCCTAGCAACTATTCTAGAATAGTCTTAAGCACATGATAAATGAGCAATAAGTGCTGTTATTTTTCTTACGCTGTTATATATTCACCGAGTATCGATTAATATGCCAATCAAGTACAAAAATAATTCAGCAACATTACCTACCAGCAACGTCAAGTGGCAAAAACAAACACATAACCTGATCAATTAAAAATACCTCACAATGGGATGCCTGGGTGGCTCAGTAGGTTGGGCCTCCGGCTTCAGCTCAGGTCATGATCTCACGGTCTGTGAGTTCGAGCCCCACATCAGGCTCTATGCGGACAGCTTAAAACCTGGAGCCTGCTTCGGATTCTGTGTCTGCCCCTCTCCTGCTCACTCTCTCTCTCTCTCTTACTCTCAAAAATAAATAAAAAAATTAAAAAAAAAAAAATACCTCACAGGAAGTGCTGTAATAGGAGAATATGGAAACCAGAGGAAGTGACTCATCTCAGGGCATCATAAGGGCTTCAAACGTGTGACTTGTGAGCAAGAACCTGAGGAAGTGGGAAGCTGGCAACAGGACATAGGACAGATGACAGAGAAAATAAAGGAAGAGAAATCTCATAGAGCTACTGTGACATCCCTGGTAAGAAGCAACAAAAGGGTGAGTAAAAGTATAACATTAAAACATAAAATCCCTGTTTTTGTAGGTCAAAAATCATTAGATACTGAAATAAAAAGTACTGGACATTGGAATTTCATGTTTCAACCTAATAAAAGCAAACACACAGGAAATAGAAGAATTTGGTAATTGTTATTAAGGTTAAAAGTTTTATTTGCCTTTTAAAAAGAAACGAATTTCATAATGCATATAATGCTGTCCAAGCTAGATTATCCTCCAAACCTTTCATTTTGTGATACTACAAGAAAACATTATTGATAGCTATAAAGAAAAGTATAGGGGCGCCTGGGTGGCTCAGTCGGTTAAGCGGCCGACTTCGGCTCAGGTCATGATCTCACAGTCTGTGAGTTCGAGCCCCGCGTCGGGCTCTGTGCTGACAGCTCGGAGCCTGGAGCCTGCTTCAGATTCTGTGTCTCCCTCTCTCTCTGACCCTCCCCCACTCATGCTTTGTCTCTCCTGCTCTCAAAAATAAATAAAAAAAAAAACATTAAAAAAAAAAAAAAAAAAAAGAAAAGTATATTAAACAGACTTTAAAATTGATAGGGAAGTATCTGCATCCTGAGAATTACAAAATGCTGATGGAAGAAATCAAAAACCTAAATAAGTGGAGAGAAAAATTATGTTCATGGACTGGAAAATTCAACACAGCAAAGATGTCAGTTCTCTCCAGATTAATATACAGATTTAATGCGATGACCATTAAAATCTGAGCAAGGGTTCTGACACGCACTTACTCCAGAATTTACATGGAAGAGCACAGCACTTAAAATACTAAAATGATTTTGAAGAAGAATGAAGTGGGAGAACTTTACATTAAGGCTTACTATATAGTTACAGTCAAGGAGACAGGGTGTGGGCGCCTGAGTGGCTCAGCTAGTTGAGCATCCAAAATTTTCAGCTTAGGTCTTGATCTCATGATTTGTGAAATTGAGCCCCATGTCCTGACAGCACTGAGAGCACAGAGCCTCCTTGGGATTCTCTCTCTCTCCTCTCTTGCTGCCCCTCCCTCCTGCACCACGCTCTGAATGAATGAATGACTGTGTGGTTTTGGCAGGAGGATAGATACATAGACCAATGAACAGACTCACACATATGCACCCAAGGACTTTTTATGAAGCACGAAAACAATTCGACAGTGAATTTGGCAATGATTTCATGGACATAATAAAAGCACAAACAACAAAATTAAACACAGATAAACTGGACTTCATCAAAATAAAAAACTTTTACATATCAAAGGACACAAGCCAACCCATAAAATGGGAGAAAATATTTGCAAATCGCGTATTTGGTAAAGAACTGATACACAGTATAAACAACTTCAACAATTCAACCACAAAAAGTCAAATGATCTAATTAAAAACGGGCAAAGAATATAAATGCACATCCCTCCAAAGAAAATAAATAGCCAAGAAGCACATGAAAAGCCATTCAACATTACCGTCATAAGAGAAATGCAAATGAAAACCACAACGATACCACTTCACACCAATTACGAAGGCTATTATCAAAAACAGACAGTATCAAGTACAGGCAAGGATACGGAGTAACTGGAACCCTATGCATTGCTGGTGGGAATATAAAACAGTTGCAGCTGCTGTGGAAAACCGTATGACAAACAATTAAACATAGAATTATAATATGATCCAGAAATTCAAAAAAAAAAAGAAAGCAGGGACCCCAACAGATATTAGCATACCCATTTTCCGGCCGCATTAATCACAGCAGTCAAAAGGTAATGGTTTTGGGGATGAGGTGGGGAAGAAAGGTAGCTATGGCTATGAAAGGGTAGCAGGAAGGCTCCTGATGGTGACACCTGTTCGGTACCTTGACTGTGGTGCCGCCCACACAAATGTACACATGATAAAACTGCCTAGAACGAAACACACACACGCAAAGGGGTGCACCTAAAACCAGTGAAATGTGAACAAGGTGGTAGTTTTATTAATGTCAATATCCTGGTTGTGCTAACCTATACTAGTTATAAAAGTAGGAGGTATAAAGGGCAAATGGGACCTCTCTGTATTATTTCTCACAACTGTATGTGAAGCCACAATCGGTTTAAAAGTTCAAAAAAAGAAACAGGCAATCCATTTTAGAATTACTGTTTTTGAACTAAGGAAGAAAATCAAGTGAAGTCAAACAATACCTTCCTCCATGGATTTGGTAAAGTTACACAGGAGTGAAGACAATCCCTTCAGACACCCTGCCAGAACAGGCAGTTTGGGCTCTCTCAGAGCTGATGTCATCTAGAAGGGGAGTTTTAAGAAAGATGCCGTTAAAAGAGAAAAACACAATCAAATCTATGGAATCGGAATAACACAAAGCTTGCCATACCTGGGTCTTAAGTTCACCCAGAAAAGCCCGGAACAGGTTTTCTGAATTATTTATCATCTCACTAGGATGAACTTCACCTAATACTCCTAGGAGCTCATATATCTTTTCTAAAACTGAAAAATAAATGTTACATAAATGAAGACCTAAAATTACATTTACGTAAATTAAACAAAAATTTATGAATAACGAAATGAGAGGATGTTTACTTCAAAAATAACTTCGTAATTAAGACATCAAAAATAAATAGTTTTATGTACTGGAATCTTCCCTGATAAATTTCATGCCAAGCTACTATTATAAGTTACATTTGACATGCGTTGTGAATCTTCTATTTAAAGAAATTATTTCATGGGGTGCCTGGCTGGCTCAGTCCATATAACTTCAGGGTCATGACTTCAAGCCCCATGTTGGGTGTGGAATCTACTTAAAGAAGAAATAATTTTGTAAAGATTAAACTTTTATAAGCATAAGTCTTCACATGTTTCTGTTTGTTTCCATCTGGGTTTGTTTTCAGCAAAAAGGATTCATCTGAGAAACATAAATGCTTTCATTGAGAAACCCTAATTTTTACGTTAATTTTTAACATCAATTTGTCAAAATACTTAAAAGTAACATTTAAGTGCATCTCACCTGTATCCTGTATTTTTGTTCTTGATGCAAGTTCTCCATAGAATTTGCTAAATAACTCTCCAATTCCAAATTCATCCATGAGTCTCGAACTTCTTAAAGTCCGAAGTAACTAAAATAATATAAACTAGATTGTCTAAACAGGAAAATAATGACAAGGCTTCCTCTACTGCACTGTTTCTACACCGCGAAGCTCCAAAATCACGTGTCTCTAGGGGACTGCCTTGGCCTCTGAGGACACCTATCTAGCCTGAATAACTATTTGGGAAGAAGTGGTGGGTGGTAGAAGAACACAAGGGTTACAAAGGGGAAGAGGGTGTAGACTTAATTTTACCTTCCCAAAAAACCAATAATATGGTTAGAACCATTCTCTCAGAGGCACTTAAGGTAAGAACTAACATTTCCCAAATTCTAAATAGAGATGCAAAAAAAGAGATATATCTGAGAGAGAAACAGGTGAGAGTGAGCCCCAAGAAGCACTTAAATACAATGTATAGACCCATTTTCATGGTAATGTTGAGGAAAGAACTAAAAAAGACAAATGATGCAAATTCCGGCAACTTTTTGTAGCATTCGGTTTTAAGAGTCAGGGTGATGAGAGTTAACAGAGGAGCAATAAATTCCTTGCCTACTCTTCCTCTTAATTCCCCTTACAACCTAATCCTTCCTCTGCTTTCCAGAAGAGTCTGAGAGCAAAAGACTAGGAATTACCAGGTGATAGTTGGAAAATCTTGTCCACACATCAATGTGACCGAAGTCTACCCTCCAACATCTCTCACCCAAACACAATTTAAAACCTCAATTTTCTACTTTTTAAGTTATATGTATAATATGAAATACACGTACTTAGAAATAAAATTACCTTAATAAGAAGATCCAAGGCTGCGATTCTACATTTAGCAGCTTTATCTTTTGTGTAAACACTGGTACAAGTATTCTAGTTTTAAAAAGAGACATACCAAAATCATCAACAAGATCCTAGTTCTTAAAAAACTTCACAAGAGCTAAAACTATACTTCTGAGAGGAGAAATACCAACATATGACATAGTACAATTTAGCATGCAGTAATTTAAAAATATAATGAGTAAACATACAGATTAAAAATTACTGAAGATATTTATGCAGTAGGCTATGGTAATGATATCAACAATAATCACAAAAACACAAAGTAAATGGACACCTCAGCAGGATTAAAAAAAAAAAAAGTATACTTCCTTGCATACCTCCCATAGCACTTGTTGTCATATGTCAAGAAAGCAAGCATGAAAAATATAAAAAGTTAACTAAAGCAATCCGGAGAATGGTGGGGACTCCACAGGACAGCTCAGTCTCACAAAACCAGCAGGCGCTCTGGACGGAGGCCACCTGGCTCCAAGTTTTGGGTGAGTTTCTCAACTTCTGAGTCTCATTTGTACGCTAGAGTGATTAAGAATACCTACCTCATAGAGCTCTGGTAAAATTAAGTGAGACAAACTGTACACTAAAGAACTTTGTAAACCGAAGCACACTGCAAATGTTAGTTACTCCTACTACTGAGGCAATTTTTTAAAACACAGTGACTTCGAACAGCACAGGCTTGTACTGTGCAGGTCCACTTATACCTAGATTTTCTTTAATAAGTACAGTATAGTACTGTAAATGTATCTTCTCTTATGATTTTTCTTAATAATTTTTTTTGTTTTTGTTAATTGAAAGAATACAATATACAATACACATAACACAATATAAGTGCTAATCAACTATTTATGTTTATTGGTAAAGCTTCCAGTCAACAGTAGGCTAGCGGTAGTTAAGTTTTGTGGGAGTCAAAAGTTAAACACATGGATTTTCAACTGCGTGAAGGAGGCTGGGGGAGGGGTCAATGCCCTGAAGCCCCTGTTGTTCAAGGGTCAACTGTGTTAGGACTCTAAACCAGAAAGACTAGAAATCAAAAGAGAATAAAATTATAAAACTTATTAAAAAAAAGACTGATGATTATTACTATATTAGAGTTAATTATAATAAAATATTTTCTTATAAATTATCCCCAGACTGAATACATGAAATCGTAGAATATCCAAGAACTAGAAGCAATTCAGGACCAACTAAAAATGTGGCACTTGTTGAAAGTATAAACAAGTCTGAGAAAGAACAACTTAATTTATGATTACTAGCTCCATAGTAAATTATGAGGAAACCTGAGGAAAGCAGGTTGGAAGAAAATGGGAGGCACAAGAAAGGCAAACTTTTCAGACTATGGCCAAAGAGAACACATGAACTACATGAAATATGAATCTTACCCAGAGGGAAAATTCTTTAAAATTGTTTTTTAAAGTGTTTTGAAATCTACCCACAATTCAAAAAAACAAATTTATTACGTATAACTTTTTATAAAAGATATTATTTATCCTATATACAACAAATCAAAGTAGTTTTTGATAAGGGCCTTAGCTTATTAAATCTAAAAAAATAACTCACTTTATTTCTAACACAATCAAGCACAATAAGTACACTCCTTGATGAGAAAGGCAAGAATAAAATACAAATGCAAGTTTAACTTATACCATAAATTACAATTGATGTTGGTATATGTTTTTTCTCCTTACCTTAATATCAAGAGAATAAGGTGTGATCTTCTGGCCGATTTTTTCTAAGAAAACACATACAAATTTTAAGACTTCTTCCCTACAATCACGAAACTGTAACAAAAATATAGTGAATATGGGTAAGAAAAAGAGTCACTCCAACATTCAGGAATATACAAGAAAAGGAAAATAAAAATCTTCAACTTACTTCATCAATGCTAAGTGATTTCCGAACAAATACAAGCAAACCGAAATCTTTGGAAAAAACTAAGGAAGTCTGTAATGCTGGACAAAAAAAAAATAAGTAAGGTAAGAGAGATGCCAAAAAGTATTCCTATCATAAACCCACCCTAAATGGGTTGCATATTTCTCAATTCAGTCTTATAAGCAATTAAACACTAACGTAAGGCTGCATTTAAATAGGAAATTCTAGGTGATATTCTATGGAGTTGAAGCAGGTAGAATAATGGCTCCAAAGATACTTGAGCGCTAATCCCGATGTCCCACCTGTGAATACGCTAACTTTACATGGCTAAAGGAAATTAAGGTTGCAAATGGAATTAAAGTTGCTCATCACTGACTTTAAAAAGGAGACATTATCCTGGATTATCCGTAGGCCCAATATAATCACACGGGCCCTTAACAGTGGAGGAGAGAGGAAGAGAGTTGGAAAGAGGAGAGAAGAGATTTCAAGCACAAGAGTCACTGGACCTATGGTTGCTTGGCTTTGAAGATGGAAGCCATGATCCAAGAAATGCGGGTGGTTTCTACACGCAGGGAACATTAAGGAAGGAAAAAGGGACCTTAGTTCTGTAATTGAAAGAACAGAATTCTGCCAACCTGAATAAAAAAGGAAATGAATTCTACAGGAGAGGCTTTAGAAAGAAGTGACCCTGCCTGATGCATTGGGAAACCCATGTCAGGCTTCTAACTGCGGAATTTTAAGATTAACAAACCTAAACCGCTAAGCTTGTAAAATTTGTTACTGCAACAGAAAATTAATACACTCCTCTATAATCTCTCACACGAAAGAACACATACTAAGTATTCAGAATAAACTTGTAACTGTTTTGTAAACAAGTTAACGAAAGGAAAAAAAGGAATTCTAATTTAGAAACGGTGAGACTAGAAAACATTTTCCATGTTAGTTTTTTAAATTTATCTTCCCATTAATAATACACCCTTGACAATAGACTCGTACTATATAGCATGAGTTTTCATGCAATGATATATTTTAAAAGCGCTGAGAAGAAGCGCTTTTACTACAAAGGATCAAAAAGTTCTCATTCAGAGATTGCTAAAAAGTTAACACAACTGCATGACTTTTCGGTTACATTTCTTCTGCAAGGCTTCTCAAAAGTAGGAAACTTTGAGGTTTCAAAAATGAGGGTTTGAAAAAGGTACTGGAGGATTTAGGCGCGTTTAAGGTGAAAGAAAACACTTTGGTTCTCTCTGCCCACTTTGGTAAATTTAAGACATTTTCACCAACTTTATTTTTAAAACATCTTTCCTCTCCTAACAAAAAAAGTAGCATGACAAGTCACATTTTTTCCACAAAACTTTCCACAGAAATTCCGACAATCCAGAATCAAACGGCTGAACTAAACGCTGGGCTGCCGGGCTCCAGCACTAACACGGAAACCCCAAACGCGCACGCGCGTCGGCACCGTCTTCGGCGCGGCAGGGACAGTACCCACCCAGCACTGCGGGGCCGGAGCTCAGCACGCAGTCCTGCCCCAGGCCCCGGATCAGCTGATAACTGGCCATCGCGGCGCTGCAGCGGTCCCCGGCAGACAAGGACTTCTGCAGCTGCAGTAAGGAGCCCTGCACGCCTAACCCAGAGTCAGCCATGATGCCCAAGCCCGGCAATGCGCGTGCGCATCCTCCACAGGGATCCCGAGATGCCGCGGGGCTCGGAGGCGGGGCTCAAGGTCCGGGGGTCGGGTTTCCGGGGTAGGGGCGGGGCTCGCTGTGACAGGACTCTGGCGGGAGACATTGAATGGAGTGTACTCTGTAGGAAGAGCCGCTTGATGTGAATTAAGATATTAGCAGGTCAACGAATGTGCTACACACAATACACTTAGGATGCATACATCGAAGCCTAGGAGAAACAGGAATCCAACAATTCGGCCTCTGGAAATAGATGGGGCGAAAGGTCGGTGAATTGGGAGCAGAGGCGGAAAAAAAAGAGGCTTGGGTCAAGATCTACAAAGTTGTCCCTTGATAAAAGAGTTGTCCCTTGAAAAATCCATGTGTAAGGTCTTTAAAAATGAAGGAGGCTAACGGATATAGAAGAACATTGTTAGCCGACGCTGCAGTGTAAAAAAACCCCTCGTGAGCCTGGTCTCTCCAAACGCCCTAGGTTTCCCGCGAAAACGCCGTCTCGTAGGGGGTCAGACCACCTGAACGGAGGGGGGGGCATCGAGGGAGGCTTGAGTCGGCTGCCGTGGGGCGCCGAAGGAGGCCGTTCAATCCCCCCTGTTGATGCGCAGTGGCGTCTCCCGGAGGTGGAGCCATACGCCAGCGCTTCTGTGATTGGTGGGGCACCGCCGGGGGTGTTGACTACAGTGCCGCCGGCGCGAAACCTGGGCCCAGCCCCTTCGGTTCGCAACACAAGCCCCAGGGTGCGTCTGGGACTCCTGCGTGCGTCGAGGTGGCTGCGCTTCCCCAGCAGCAGCTAGCGGGCACGGGCGGCCCAGCGCGGGTGTCTGTGCGGTGGGGAGGAGGAAAGCCGGAGGCGGACGCGGAGTGAGCCTCCCTTTTCGTTGTGCAGGTATCCCGAGCACCATGTCGTCTCCGGCGTCCACCCCGAGCCGCCGCGGCAGCCGGCGCGGGCGGATCACTCCCGCGCAGACGCGTAAGTGCCTTCCCGTGGTCCGGCCCGCCTCGTTACCCTCGCTTCTCTTCTGGCCTTTTCCCGCCACGCCGGTGTCTGCGCTAGGCCCCGCGGGTTTCTGGCTCGGAGCGGTGTCTCTAAGTCACGCGAAGGAAGATGTGCGGACGGCGAATCTTTGCTCTGGGTTCTGCCGGTTCTAGGGTGCAGACACTTTGTTTTGCGAGGCAGGCAGCGCTGGGCCCTCATTTCCACCCTTGCCAAGCAGTTTTTTTTATTTGTAAACATGTCCGTGCCCATTTTTCTCCTTTTTGTTTGGTTCTTTATTTGTTCCCACAAGATTTGATGGAACTCCAAGAGCCAACGTAAGAATTAATGACCGTCCTCTCTGTTCCTACGTCACAAGCTCGAAGTGAGGATACCAGGTCATCTCCGTATCAGAGACGTAGAGGCGAAGATTCTACCTCTACGGGAGAGCTGCAGCCTATGCCGACGTCGCCTGGAGCTGACCTGCAGAGCCCTGCTGCGCAGGACGCGTTATTTTCCAGCCCTGCTCAGATACATTCTTCAGGTGTGTTTTTGGCGTTCTAAGTTATACTGTGGTTAACATACGGATGATGCTTCTGCCGGTCAGATTTGCTGGTTTGTTAACGGGTAGTTCATGCAACTGCACACGAGCTAGTATGTGCAGCCCAGACTACAGAGATAGTAGGTGTTAGGGCTTCGTGAGAAGAGAAAAAAAGTTTTGGTGCTTTTTTACTAGAAGGTTTAATAGTCCTGGGAGTCTTCACCACCTCAGGTTTCAAGTAACGTTATTTATTATTGTTTGTTTGGTTCGTTATTTGTCGTTGCATGACTTAGATCAACCGATAATATGCTGTACTTTAGGCTACCAGAATTTTATCGTAGATTGTCAAATTTTGTTTTTATAGCAATTCCCCTTGACTTTGACGTTAGTTCACCACTGACATATGGCACTCCCAGCTCTCGGGTAGAGGGAACCCCAAGGAGTGCTGTTAGAGGCACACCTGTGAGGCAGAGGCCTGACCTGGGGTCTGCACGGAAGGGCCTGCAGGTGGATTTGCAGTCCGATGTGGTGAGTACACAGTATAGTTTTCTGATAGTGGCTTTTGGGGAACATAGAATGGGTAATTCCCTGTTAACATTGTTCTATCATATTTTTCTGTATAGCCTGCAACAGAAGACATAGTGGGGAGTGAGCAGTCTCTAGGCCAAAAACTTGTGATTTGGGGAACAGATGTAAATGTGGCAACATGCAAAGAAAATTTTCAGGTAAGCTGTACTTTAATATTTTACGGCTCTGAGAAGTAGGCACCCTCCTACACTGTTGGTGGGAATGCAAACTGGTGCAGCCACTCTGGAAAACGGTGTGGAGGTTCCTCAAAAAATGAAAATAGAGCTACCCTATGATCCAGCAATAGCCCTGCTAGGAATCTACCCAAGAGACACAGGAATGCTGATGCATAGAAGCACGTGTACCCCAATGTTCATAGCAGCACTTTCGACAATAGCCAAATCATGGAAAGAGACCAAGTGCCCATCAACTGACGAATGGATAAAGAAGTTATGGTACTTATATACAATGGACTACTACGTGGCAATGAGAAAAAATGAAATCTGGCCATGTGTAGCAACATGGATAGAACTGGAGGGTATTATGTTAAGTGAAATAAGTCAGTCAGAAAAAGACAGATACCGTATGTTTCCACGAATAGGTGGACTTTGTGAGACTAAGCAAAAACCAGGGGGAGGGGAAGAGGGGAAAGGAAAAAAAGACACAGAGAGGGAGGGAGATAAAACATAAGAGACTCTCAAAGACTAAGAAAAAACTGAGGGTAAGGGGGATGAGGGAGGGGGGAGAGGGGGTGATGGGCATTAAAAAGGGCACATGTTGGGATGAACACTGGGTGTTATATGTAAACCAATTTGAAAATAAACTATTATAAAATTAAAAAAAAATATTTTACGACTCTGAAAATTCTGAGAGAAAGGGTTTATGAACTATATCTAAGTAACCATAACACTTGGTTTTTTATATACATATATATATATATAATGTCTCCAAATACTGACGGACTCATAATTTTTTGCATTTTGAGTAGTTGCTTATTCCTAAATGCATCAAATTTCAACTTTTTCTCTCCACATCAAGAGATTCCTTCAGCGTTTTATTGACCCTCTGGCTAAAGAAGAAGAAAATATTGGCATAGATATTACTCAACCTCTGTACATGCAACGACTTGGGGAGGTAATCAAATAGTCTTATAAATTCAAATTATGTACTTTAAAACAATTAGCTGAACATAACTTGTTTTCCTTTGTAGATTAATGTCATTGGGGAGCCATTTTTAAATGTAAACTGTGAACACATAAAATCATTTGACAAAAATCTATATAGACAGCTCATCTGCTACCCACAGGTAAGAATTTGATTTTGACCTTGATGAATTATAGTAAGCATCTAGAACATCTAGAGGGCTTTTTAATCACTGGAATTCCTGGGCCTCCAGAGCACAAAAACTTAAGAAAATCATGTTTCTTCTCCTTCAAGATGAACATTTCTCATACTTTTACATTTCCAAAATTGAGCTATGTATTGTCAGTGGCATGTCATGATTTAATTGGCTGTGTTTCTTAATAGTACATAAAATAATGGTGAACTTAAAATCGATAGCTCCTTGAGTTGGATGAAATTATCTTAAATGAAAATATTTTATAAATAAATGCATTACACATTTTTGCCACCTGTAACAGGTTATGTTAACTGTATTATAATCTTTTTTTTTAAGCTTTTGGTCAGATCTTATTATTGAAATATCAGCTATATTGATTATGATTGTAGGCTTGAGGCAAGCTGACTTGGTTTTATATCTTGATCTTGCTACATAAAAGCTGTGTGACCTTAGTCAAGTTCCCTAGCCTCTCAGAGGCTGATATTTCATCTGTAAAATGGGAAACAAATGTTAACAGATTTGAGTACAGTAATTATGATTTACCTATTCTGGTAGCATTATGGGAAAAAAATAAGACACAAGAGTATGAGTTCAAATCCTTTTGTTACTAATTAAAAGCCTAAGACATGGTAGTACTTTGTGAAGATTTCATATGCACGATCACACTTAACCCAGATGAGAATATGCAAAGGTGAGATAGCTCAGTCTCGATGTACCCAAGGTTTTGTTAATTTTATGTTGTGATTATATAGAGGTGATAACTTTTGGATGATGCCATGTGTTTTCGTCTTTATGTTTTGCTAATATTAAATGCTTTATTTTTTATATTTAATTCTAAGATGGGAATAGCTTGGTTTCTTTACGTTCATTTTTATAGGAAGTTATCCCAACCTTTGACATGGCTGTCAATGAGATCTTCTTTGACCGTTACCCTGACTCAATCTTAGAACATCAGATTCAAGTAAGACCATTCAATGCATTGAAGACAAAGAATATGAGAAACCTGAATCCAGAAGGTGATGTTTTTAATGGGAAAATACATAAACAAAATCATATTTTAGTATCAAGGAACTTTAAAAGAATTGGTGTATGTGATAGTGGTGAAATGGATTATAAATTGACTGACTATATGGCAGATTCATTTACCTCATGCCTTTGAATCCACTTTTTTTAACTTAGCTGAAATAACATAAAAGATGTTATAACTTTTGACAATTCTCTATCTTAAGAAGAATTTGCCCAAATATAATGATTTTACAGTTTCTAAGTAAGCACTTTTTCAAAATCACTGTAGAAAACAGATGCAAAATATGACCCCTGCGTTGGAGCTTAAGAAAGAAATCTAGGGGTGCCTGGGCAGCTCAGTTGGTTAAGCGCCCGACTTTGGCTCAGGTCATGATCTTGCGGTTGGCAAGTTCGAGCCCTGCGTCGGGCTCTGTGCTGACAGCTCAGAGCCTGGAGACTGCTTCCGATTCTGTGTCTCCCTCTCTCTCTGCCCCTCCCCTGTTCATGCTGTTTCTCTCTCTCAAGAATAAACAAACATTAAAAATTAAAAAAAGAAAGAAATGTAATTTGGAAAGTAACAAAAGAAAAATGTAGAACAGAAGAGCAGTGCAGGAGATGTCTCAGCCAAGGGAGGGCAGGAATTCTAGGCCCAGATGGAAAGAGTTCATGGTGAAAGAGAAATTTGGGTTATAGTAGGGATTCGGAAGGCAGGCATGAAGGGATTCCCTAGACTGCACAAAGGGGGATGTAGACAGAGGTGAACCAGAGCTGAGTGTGAATAGCAAATGCTGGCTGAAGCAGGCAGTTAGGTAAAGTTTGTGAGGGCTGGAAAGCCTGGATCCTGAGGGGCTTTGAATTCCAACTTAAAATGTAAAATGTAAAATTTTTTTACTCTGAAGTCAATAGGAAGCCACTGATATTTTTTCAGGAGAAAGCAAAAGGCTTTTTCACTCTTGAGAAGTTCCCAGTGGGTCAGTCTGGTGTGCAGGATATGTCGAAATTCAGCTAGGAGATTTTAACAGTTGCCCCAGTGTTGAACAGCAGGGTCCTAAGCTGGACAGTGGCCATAAGGATGAAAATACAGGACAAATACAGTATTTGCCGTGTATGAAAATTGAAGTATATAAACTATTGAGAACCAGTAAATACCCCTGTAGGTGAATGTGCAAAAGACACAAATATCAGTAAAAGAAAATACAACAGCCAATAAGCGAGCAAGTATTGGAGCTCACTGTTGAATAAAGGAATATACGTACGTGTGCATATATATGTATATATACGCAGGAGGAAGTAGGAGACTATTCGAGTACGAGTGCTCCAGTTAAGTTTTCAGAGGCAGAGCATTGGTATATGAATTCAAGGTAAGACTGAGGATTATCGTAGCTTCAGAGGAAGAGGAATTGCCAGATACTCAACTAATTTTAAATGTTTTTTAACTTCTATGTTTATTTATATAACTTGTTATGGAGGTTACTTGTTAAAGTAAAAGAATTGGTGGGGAGAGAAGAAAGGAAGATTTGTAGGTAGGTGAAAGGGAGGACAGGGCCGAGTGGAAAGACCTCGTGAATCATCAGTAAGTACTGGAAAGCTAAAACAGTCCACAAGGCCAGCAGTGGCTGACTACAGGCCGCGTTTTGTTGACTACAAATAAACTGACTCGTTTGGAACCAGCAGTGGGAATCATTTCAGTAAAAGTTTTCTTGTCAGGGAAGGTCCAAATTGTAGAGGAACCAGGAGCAGGCATGAAAAATATCCTGTATAAGGGCTTTCTTGTATAAATGGCAGTTAAGATTGGCTAAGTTATGTCGTGCTTATTACTGCCAGGTACTGTTCTTACTAGGCTTGATGTATGCAGGTTATTAATCTTCAACAGCTTCATAAGGGAGGTGCTATCATTACTGCCATCTGTAGATGGGCACAGAGTGGCTAAGGATATCCTCAAGGTCACACAGGTTCTCGGTCCCGATCACAGGAAGGGCATCCCAAGCCAGACCTGAGGGTGCCCAGGGAAACATTCGTGCCTTGGCCACAGCACCTGTCTGTGACCCTGCATCTCCCAGTAGGATTCTCCTGGGCTTCACGGCGTACCCACACCTGCCCTGGCAGGAGTATAGCTCAGGGAGGAGACTACATCTGGCTCGGCTGACGGACAAGCTGATCTCTCTCCCCAACCCCTGCAGACATCGACCAGCTCATCGCCATCAGTGGCATGGTAATCAGGACATCCCAACTGATTCCAGAGATGCAAGAGGCTTTCTTCCAGTGCCAAGTGTGTGCCCACACAGCCCGGGTGGAGATCGACCGTGGTCGGATCGCCGAGCCCTCGGTTTGCGAGCGTTGCCACACCACTCACAGCATGGCACTCATCCACAATCGCTCTGTGTTCTCCGACAAGCAGATGGTGCGTGCCTTCTCGGGGCCTGGGAGGCCTCCCCTTTGGCATGTCCGTTCCACCTCTCTGGATCCTCAAAAAGCCAAATTTAATATGTCCACTAGTAAGGCTCTGAAACCTGGCTTCCTAAATGGAATTCAGCGATTTCATTCCTTTTTAACGCTAGGTTTTGTTATAGGGTTGTGGGCTGGGTACTTGAGACTTACGCCTTCAGCTTCACGATGGCAGTGTTCCAAGATCAGTAAAAATTGAGGCTCTTGGCTGGCTCAGTGAGTAGAGCGTGTGACTCTTGATCTCAGTGTTTTAAGTCTGAGCCCCACGTTGGGTGTACAGGTCACTTAAAAAATCCTTTAAAAAGATTGGTAAAAATTCTTTGCTTTAATTTTGCCATTTTTTGGCTATACTGCTGGTATAGAATGAATTGACAGGTTTTCTGAAGTTTTTCTCACAGATTTTATTTTCAAGAGTTTGGCCTTTCACCTCTTTAATCCTAAAAATTTTAAGGTGAAGTTATTAAGGTGACTTAGAAATAAGTAGGAAAGGGCAAAATCATTTATTTGCTATGATTATGATGGTATAAAAGTACACACAGGGACAAGGACTGTTAAGTTTTTTTGTTTTGTTACAATGTTTAAACAACTTTTAAAATTTTAAGTAAAGGAAATGTGTTCAAAATACTACAAAAGGTAATTTCCCATATGGGGAGTCAGTAAGAAAAATACTAGCAAATGTGAAAAGTATTCAACTTTTTACTAACCAAAGAATTGAAAATTAAGATAGAAATCTTTAATATTGGTACCAATTATTGGAGCAAATATACCTCACCTCATGCCAGCATGGTGCTGAGTTGGAGAGGAAAATGTGGGAACCCTGCTCCCAAGGAGCTTATAGTATAGTATTCTTAGAATGCTTTAAAGATTCCCAAACTGACTTGAAGTAAAACCTTTAATGTCTTAGAGTAGCCTCCAAACTATGTGGCCCAACATCACCACAACACATGTTTTGTACCCACAGACCTCAGTGACAGTGGCTCAACTGTTTCCTTATGCAAGACTCCTCAGCCAAGCCTAAGTTTGCCTTAGGACCTTTCCACTGGCTGCTCTTACCTTTCAGAACACAAGTCTTCCTCTCTAACGTCCTTACACCTCTGCCTAGAGGTTGCTTGATCTGAGAAAGGCCTTCCCTAACCTTGCTTTACAAAAAGCATCTCCTCTACCCCCACCACCTGTGCTCCTTACTCTGTATTTTCTTCTCTCCGTTAGATTTGTCACTATCCGATGTTTCGTACTCACTTGTGTGTTTGTATATTGTCTGTCCTCACTCCACTCTGAGGGAGAGAACTTCATTGGGGACTGCAGAGTCCCCAATTCCTAGCACCCCAGGGTACAGCACATAGCAGAAACTCAGCAAATACCTCTTAGATGAGTGAATATAAATCTATATACCTCTTAGATGTATAAGATAAGAGGTATATAGATAAGATGATTAATAGACATCTAAATACCTCTTAGATGAATGACTAGGAGAGATGCACAAAAGTGCTTAATCATGAACCTGAAAAGTGTATACTTCTCCCCAGGAAATCTATTAGAAGTAACTTCTAAAAACATAATTAGAATTACAGGCAGACATTTAAACCAAGAAATATCCACTACAACCTTGAAATGGTAAAAAAAAAAAAAAAAAAAAAAAAAGGTCACACAAGTCACCAGACACTTCAGCCAAATAGGGTGATGTGTAAATAAACAATATCCTTCCAAAATGTGTTCATGTCACAGTAAAAGCTTTTTAAAAAAAAATTCGCTATCTAGAGGTAAAAACAATGGTGTTTTAAAAATAAATGCAGTAAACATCAAAAGTTGTTCTGAGTGGCACGAAGACTCGCAGTTGTGCGTGAATTACGCTTGTCATTTCCTGAGCTTCGGCGTCCACTGCTCTTTCAGATCAAACTCCAAGAGTCTCCTGAAGATATGCCTGCGGGGCAGACACCTCACACTGTCATCCTTTTTGCTCACAATGATCTTGTTGACAAGGTTCAGCCTGGAGACAGAGTGAACGTTACAGGTAAGAATGTAAATTGTATGAAGGAGATAAGTCTGTCTTGCTTTTTTTTGACACTTTTTAGTCCTTTGGCTTGTTCCTGCCTGCAGTTGTCTTTCGGGTCTTGAGGGAATGAGTTGTAATGCTTTAATCACCTTTTTACCTGCAGGATAGAACCTTTCCATTCATTGTCCCTGCACGTGCTTGCCTCTGCTATCTCAGTGTTCCAGATCTGTGAGTGTATTTTGACTTGATAGTAGGGTTGGTGTCTTGAGGAAACAGCTCAGACAAGGCTGGTATTGACTGGTAAGATTGAAATTATACCAGCAGCTCCAGGAAGCAGTACTCACCAACTCTAGAATTTTAAATAATTTGCTACTTATTTCCCAAGCGCACAGCCCAGGGTTAACATTTACTTGTTATAGAGAAGGTCACATGGCTCCCGTGCAGGAGTCACATTATGGTGTTTTTGGAGGAAGCGGAGATGGAGACTTGCAGGTCGCTGTAGCTGAGGTTCTGATTTGTGGCACAGGCTCCTCCCCTGTTCTGGGGAGAGAGCGCTTGCTCCCCTGCGCTCCGCAAGCGCGCCAGGCTTTCTGTCGCTGCTTCAGAGCAGAGTGAGCACCTGGTTTCTCGAAGGTGTGTTTGGACAGTATGCGCGGTTCTTCATTGAGGGCAGTGTGGGGGTTGAGTCCAGGGAGTGGCCGTGGCTCCTGGGGCAGCCTGTTGGTTCTGTTCAGTGAGCTAGGACTTCTCATCCCACGTCTCCCCATGTGAAGCCCAGCGTTGTCCCTGGCAATCTGTAGTCTATTAACAATGTGAAAGAATGTGTCATTAGGTCTGCTACCCGACTGCTCTGAAATCTCTGGTAAAGTGTGTAGTCTGCTATCTTGATCCTCAACTGCCAAGTGGAATTAATGCGAGGATACAGATGAACGTATCTGGGGCGGCTGTGGGAAGCACCATATAGATGTAACGTAAGTTGTTTGTGCAGTTCTGCGATAATGAATCCTTGCAAGCAGGAGTAAAGATAACTGGACCACTTTAAATCGTATCCATCCCTAATCTGGCTTGCCATGAAGAAGGGTGTGTACTCTCAGAATACTGCATATAAACCGGTTTTTATGTATTGAAAAAGAATTACATTGACCTGTTAGATAAACAAAAAGGACAGCAGTCTATGGAGACTTGAGAAGGCTGTGAATGAGGGCACAGGTGCTTGCTCCTCAAAAAGCCAGCAGGAAAGTGGATTGTCCCAGAGTCAATCTAGGTTGACAGTTAAGAAAGATAAACAGACCCATCAGGTTGGGAAACGCTTCTTCTTGGAGAATAAATGAGTTGGTTTGGTTGAAGGGCTGACTGATCATTTACTTTTATTTGTTTTTTTAACGTTTGTTGTTGAGAGACAGAGACACACAGAGTGCGAGCAGGGGAGGGGCAGAGAGGAGGAGACGCAGAATCTGAAGCAGGCTCCAGGCTCTGAGCTGTCAGCACAGAGCCCGATGCGGGGCTTGAACTCAAACTGCGAGATCATGAGCTGAGCCAAAGTCAGACACTTAACTGACTGAGCCACCCAGGCATCCCCTTTTACTTCTAATGTTCTTAAATTATATTCTTTAAGAAGCACACTGGGGCATGCCTATTCACCTAGAAACACTTTTATTTTTCCTTTATCATATCTTTCCCTTTGACTCTGTAGATTTCAAGTCTATGAAATAATTTTTGAGTAATTTTTAAAAGAGCTTTTAGGATTTCCTTTCTTTCCAGATTTTTGGTACAGGATTTTAAGACTTTGTTCTAAATAATAGTACTTTGTCAAATAATTATTAAGCAGTTTCAGTATACTCAGCTTAAGAGAAATGAAAATACTATTTTGAAATACTATTTATTGAACACAGCCATAAGCCAGCATCATGCTAAAAGCAAAATAATTTCATTTAAATCTCAGAATGATCGTATGCAGTATGGTTATACTCCAGTGCGCAGGGCGACAGAGCTAACAGATGGTCACAGATGAACACATTTTTAGGTCTGCTTTTTTCAAAAACCTGTGATCTTCCCACCTTGCCTCTCCCCCTACCATGGGGAGCTTTGTAGCATAGGCCTGAGTCCTTTGTTCTCAGAGGGCCGTGAAGGTGGTGTGTGTGGAAGCGCACCTCCCCTGCTGGCCGTCAGATCTCTGCAGGGCTCCCTGTTGTCGTACTGGGTTGTGAGCCATTTAGGGGGGGATAAGAGCACGTCTCTTGGTTGTGTCCTCAGGCATCTATCGAGCTGTTCCCATTCGAGTCACCTCACGCGTGAGTAATGTGAAGTCTGTCTACAAAACCCACATCGATGTCATCCACTACCGGAAAACCGATGCAAAACGTCTGCATGGCCTTGATGAGGAAGCAGAGCAGAAACTGTTTTCAGAGAAGCGTGTGGAGTTGCTTAAGGAGCTTTCTAGAAAACCAGACATTTATGAGAGGCTTGCTTCAGCCTTGGCTCCAAGCATTTATGAACACGAAGATATAAAGAAGGTAATAATGGATTTTTAACTTTGATCAGGATTTGTAGTTCTTTGAGGTCAAAAGGTATAAACCTGCCCGCCTTCCCCCAGCCCATAAAGGGTAAGAGCCGTTGCCTGTTCTGCAGAGCAGGTGCTCACGGTCTGATTTAGTTACTGGTTGACAAGAACCACAGCATCATCGGCCATTTCCTCATATCTACGCTGAACTTGGATGTTTCTAAACATAACCGGATGGGGTCAGGACAGGGGTTTGCATGGCCACTGTTCTGGCACGGTGGTGCATGCTTCTATACAGATTGGCTAGTGACCATTTAAAGCACTGTTGTGTTCTTTATACCTTCCTTTAATTTCTTAATTATAATTGTTTTATTCACAGAGTAGGAAAATCCCTCTAACATTTTATGCTAGGTCTCAATTACTATGTATAAGTGACTGTTTAAATGTGTTTTATTTAGGGAATCCTGCTTCAGCTCTTTGGTGGAACAAGAAAGGATTTTAGTCACACAGGAAGAGGCAAATTTCGTGCTGAGATCAACATCCTGCTGTGTGGTGACCCTGGGACCAGCAAGTCCCAGCTGCTGCAGTACGTGTACAACCTGGTCCCCAGGGGCCAGTACACGTCTGGGAAGGGCTCCAGTGCCGTCGGCCTCACCGCATATGTGATGAAAGACCCTGAGACGAGGCAGCTTGTCCTGCAGACCGGTGCCCTTGTCCTCAGTGACAACGGCATCTGCTGTATCGATGAGTTTGACAAGATGAATGAAAGCACAAGATCAGTACTACATGAAGTCATGGAACAGCAGACTCTTTCCATCGCGAAGGTGAGGCCCACACTCCGTGCTCAGCGTGGGCACACTTGGAAATCTAGCCCGCGTTCATCTTGGCTCTAACTTTGGGAAACTCATGAATGCTTTTCAGTACTTTTCCCGCCAGGTTTCAGCTAAGTGCTTTTGAGGAAGCATTTTCTAGCAGATCTTTTTTCATCTTTTATATGCTGTACTCACTCACTAATGTGTGGAATTCGTAGAACTTGAGTTTGTCCTAAATGTCCTGCAAGGGGTTTCGTTTGTGAGAAGAATGCAGTTATGGCTTACGTTTATCTAAAACTCTATCGTTGGCACGAATGGGAGCATGGCATTGTCCCAGGTAGACACGTCACCCTCACAAGGTGATGTTGCATGGCTGTTGGTGACAGTGGACACATGACAGAGGGCACGCCAGTGGGAGATAGTTCACACCGTTCCTGCCAGCATCAGGGGGAAGCTTCTAACTGCACTGTTTTCTCCGACAGGCGGGGATTATTTGCCAGCTCAACGCACGCACTTCTATCCTGGCAGCGGCAAATCCGATCGAGTCTCAGTGGAACCCTAAGAAAACCACCATTGAAAATATCCAGCTACCTCACACGTTATTATCAAGGTATGAGAATTCTACAAATTCGCTTGTAGAATTTTCAGGGTGAGCTAAAATAATAGGGGCGCCCGGGTGGCTCAGTTGGTTAAGTGTCTGACTCTTGATTTCAGCTCAGGTCATGATCCCAGGGTCGTGGGATCAAGCCCCACATTGGGCTCGGCACTGAGCATGGAGCCTGCTTGGGATTCTTTCTCCTGTCCCTCTGCTCCCCTCCCCCTTCAGCAGCTGCTAGTATCAAATTCTTCATTCTGAGGCAAACTTTTCTAATATGGTGGGTCAGGGTTTTCATGGCAAGGGCTGTGCTTCCCTACTCAGCTGTGAGTGGCACCTTACAATTTAGTCCTTCATTTTAATTACTCAACTTTTTTTTTTTTAAGTTTATTTATTTATTTTGGGGGAGGGTACAGGAGAAGGAGAGAATCCCAAGCAGGCCCTGTGCCGTCAGTGCAGAGCCCAACACAGTGCCTGAACCCACAAATCGTGATCATGACCTGAGCCAAAATTAAGAGTGGTATGCTTAACCGACTGAGCCACCCAGGTGCCCCTAGACCTTTTTTTTTAACCGAGGTTTTTTGTTTTGTCTGTTTGTTTTCCAAAACAGTTGAATGCATTTTCCTTTAACTCTTCCAGTCTTCCAAATTACCGTAACATTTCCCTTGGAGGAATCTTACTTCTTTGACCCAGCTATTTGGTGACAAGTCTTTTCCTGGGCAGACCTAAGGCCCAGAAGAGCAGGCACCTGCTGGGACCAGAACAGGAAGAGGAGGATTGAGCTGAAGGCTCACTAGGCCACTGCACAGCAGACACTTAATTCTCCCTTGGCAGCTCTGGCTACACGCACATTCACTGTACATGCCTACGTGGCCCAGGAGCAAGTTTTAAGTTATATTGGTGGGTATGTTGGTGTCCCAAGCAGTAAAACAGTTATTTTACAATATCTTCTCAGGTTTGATTTGATATTCCTCATGCTGGACCCTCAGGACGAAGCATACGACAGGCGTCTGGCTCACCATCTCGTTGCTCTGTACTACCAGAGTGAGGAGCAGGTGGAGGAGGAGTTCATGGACATGGCGGTGCTCAAGGACTACATTGCTTATGCCCACAGCATGGTCATGCCTCGGCTGAGCCAGGAAGCCAGCCAGGCTCTCATCGAGGTAACACAGGTCCCTGTGTAAACCCTGAGAGTGTTTTTGTTGAGCCTGTAGCCAATGGCACTAATGTAATTGGCTGGTCATCCCCTTTAAAACAGTAATTTTGTTAATAACATACTATTTCCTGAAACTACCTTTTCCTCCTGTGTTGCAAAATTAACTTTTCTAAAGGTAAAAGGGGGGAAAGGATTCATTCGTATGTGTCGTACAAACTTTATGTCACACATATGTGAGTTTAATACAGCTCACCTTTGTAACGTTATCCCTGTAATCTTGCCTACCTCACTCATTAAATGAATCCTCAGCAGGGGTGTAAATCAGAGATGGTAGCTGGGCATCTTTTTCACGCTGTCCTCTGATCGGTCCTCCACTGTAATCGTGGCGTGCCCTTTACCCCAGTACACTGTCCCCTGAGTGCCAACCCTTACGCACCTCACTGCCCACTCCCATTCTTCACTCTTCGTAGCTACATCAGGTCCACCTTCTTGATGAGCTTTAAGGCCCAGCACTAGTTCTGACTTTTAATTCCCCTCAGTGCTGCGGTAGTTTATTTAACAACATTAACTGTTCAAAAGTTCAACCACAAAAGTAAGGTTATTGTTAAAAGGATTTTGGGGGGGTTTTCCTGTCTACACCAGGCTTATGTAGACATGAGGAAGATTGGCAGCAGCCGAGGAATGGTTTCCGCATACCCTCGACAGCTGGAATCGTTAATTCGGCTAGCAGAAGCCCATGCTAAAGTACGATTTTCAAACAAAGTTGAAGCAGTTGATGTGGAAGAAGCAAAGCGCCTCCACCGGGAAGCTCTAAAGCAGTCTGCCACCGACCCCCGGACGGGCATTGTGGACATCTCCATTCTGACTACAGGTCTGTGCACTGAGCGTACATGTACTTGGTGTTTCACATTTGAGCTAACAAATCGTTTGAAGCAGCAGAAGTTCTTAACCTTTTTCAGGTCAGGGCCTCTTTGAGTGTTCATTAGAGGTTGTGAGGAAAATACACACTAACGTCTGAGAAAAACTGCACTAGCACACGTGCGTGCACACAGCATTGCACCTGATTTCACAGGGACTCTTGTCTCCTGTTCCCTAGGCACATTTTAAAGAAGTAATTCATTTCTTAATGAGCACTGCTTGCCCTCCAGATTATGTGGACTGTGTTTTAGTGGAAACTAGCAACTACTCACTTATAGAAAATTGAAAACCGCGAATTCAGAATTCACAATATTGAATATATTTTGGTATTCTGCCAACTCTCCCCTAACCTTTTTGTGACAACACTACTAAAATATTTATGGAAATTTGAAATATCTCACTTCCCTATAGCAGAAATATTTTCATTAATTTCTTTTAAATCAGGAATGAGTGCCACCTCTCGTAAACGGAAAGAAGAGTTAGCTGAAGCATTGAAAAAACTTATTTTATCTAAGGGCAAAACACCAGCTCTAAAATATCAGCAACTTTTTGAAGATATCCGTGGACAATCTGACATAGTAAGTGTTTAATTTTTTGCTTACTAGAGTTTTTCTTTTTTTTCCTTAATACTGCTTTTAAGGGTTTTAATTTTTTTCTTAAATGTAGACATGAATTTTTAAAAAGTAAAATCCATAAACCCATCATCAAGAAATAATCATAAAATTTTCTTGTACTCCTTTTAATATATTTTGTATGTGTTTATGTACACTTGTGGCCTTTGGAAAATGAACATAGAGTTACATGGTTTTATAACTTGTTGAGTTTTTTTTTGGCTTTTAATTAAAGATATGCTATTAACATCAGCTGGGATAGTAAATAGACTTAACATTATTTTTAATGATGAAATGCTCAGGGTCCCTTCTGTAAGTGAAGCTGAGTTGTCCAGTGAAAAGAACTCCAGGGTCCAAGTCCAGCCCTTTGCCTTGCTTTCATCACGCCTCTTCACTTGTGTATTTCCTGTGGCTGCCTTGGCACTACAGGGGCAGAGTTGAGTAATTTCTACAGACCATATGGGTGGATGTCCAGCCTGTGTAATTACCATCTGGCCCTCTACAGGAAATAGTTGCCCCTCCTGAGTTAGAACCTATGAAATGTAGGGGCATCTGGGTGGCTCAGGGTTAAGCATCAGACTCTTGGTTTTGGCTCTGGTCATGATCTCACAGTTCGTGGGTTCGAGCCCCATATTGGGCTCTGTGCTGACAGTGTGGAGCCTTCTTGGGATTTTCTCTCTACTCTCTCTGCCCCTTCCCTGCCCGCTCTGTCTCTCTCAAAAAGTAAATTTTTTAAAAAAGTAAAAAAAAAAAAAAAAAAGAACCTAAGGAATGTATACAACCATCAGAAAGGAAAAAGACTGGTAGTTCTTTAACATTGAAATCATTGTAAGGGTGCCTGGTGGCTCAATTGAATAAGCATCCGACTTCGACTCAGATCATGATCTCAGGGCTCATGAGTTTGAGCCCTGTGTCAGGCTCTGTGCTGACAGCTCAGAGCCAGGAACCTGCCTCAGTATCTGTTTCTCTCTGCCCTTCCCCTGCTCAATTTTTCTCTGTCTTTCTTTCTCTCCCTCTCAAAAATAAACATTAAAAAAATATTGAAATCATTGTATTTCTAACAGGTAAGGGAGTACTTGACATGTAAAATAATTGTTTTCATCTCATCCCCAAAGGCGATTACCAAAGATATGTTTGAAGAAGCCCTGCGTGCCTTGGCTGATGATGACTTCTTGACAGTAACTGGCAAAACCGTCCGCTTGCTCTGAAGCTCTCTGGGACAGTGCTGGGTGTGGCTTGGCTGCATTTGGTCGTTGCACTTGCTTGTATATGTATGTGGCATAGGGGCCAATCAGCTGTCACTGCTGCTGTCAGTGGAAATACATTCTTTAAAGTAATTTTTGGCTCCAGAAAAATTTTCTAACCTGGACTCGGTTTTCATAGTAAAATGTGTGTTTTCACTTTCTTAACATTACTGTGCCAATTTACAAACATACAGTAAAGGCTTGGTTTTTTTTAAGTGCCATTATTTTAGCACCTGGATTTTAAATCTGTATGTATATATATAGCAAGATGTCAGTCTTTTTGGAGATGGAAGTCTGGGTCATGGTTTTTGTGCCGGATTTTCTAAAGGCAATCATCCATATGCTTGAGGTTTTTGTAATAGATAAAAGTTAGCTAGGGCATATCATTCAGTGTGAGGTGATGAAGGACCAGAAGCTCAGAAGCTTTCTCCCTGTTTAAACTCTCAAGTGTAATTCCTTCCAGAGGTTTGTTCTCATGGTTCCCGTAAGATCAAAAAAATAAGGTGGTTGGAAACGATTAGGTTCTAGGTTAATTTGTACTTTATCCTAATATGTAAACTTTTCCGTAAATAAATGATTGAATAAGTAATACTGAGTTATCTGGTATTTTTCACTGAGGAAAAAAAGCTTTAATAAACACTCTATTCGTGGAAATTCATGATGGTAAGTGCTTTAGAAATCACAAAAGAAATCCCTATAATAAGTTCTATTGTATTTAAATTTTATTTCAATCTTCTAGCAGGCAGTATTCTTACAGAACCACTATAAGCTGAAATCTTTAGGACTATAATAAATAATCCCTGAAACATTTAAGTTGTTGAATGAGTTAAGCCTTTTAAGTATTCCTTTATGGTTGATCTCTCCTTTCTGTCCCTACCCAGGGGCTCCAGAACCTTCTCTTGACTGATCCTGAGGGATGGGTACACTTAGGGAAAGGGGTGGTAGTTTCCTTACAGCTATTGGCACCAGCCCTAGGGTGCCAATGGAAGTGGGGGGCTGTATAAAGGCAAGGAGGATTAGACAAAGTGGATGGATTAGTACAAGTCCCCATAGGCACAGGTATCCACTGCCCTTCCTGATCCTGTCTTAGGCCCTCCCAGCTGAGTGTGTGGGGGCGCGGCATCAGTTCAGTGGGGCGGGATCAGCCCAGCCCTGGGTGGAGGGAGAATCCTCCTACACCAATCCCATCTACTAACAGCTGTCTGGGAGCGGGAACAGATGAGCAGTTAGGCAGGAAGGTTTGCACTGCCCCCAGCCTCTGTCCAACACAGAGGTAGCAAAATGGCTGAAATGCTCCAACAAGGGGGTAAGGGAAATGGGGGAAAGGAAGAACACTTGAGTTGAGTACAGCTCCCGCAGCCCAGGGGCTGGAAGAAAGCAGACCTTCCTTGTAAGGTGCAGTAGCCCCTAGCAGGGCTGGGCCCAAGGCAAGCTTGGAAGAAAGCAGGCCAGGCGAGGGTGCAGGAACCAGGCACTCCTGAGCAGCATATGCCCTGCCGTGCTCCTCGTAGGGATTGATGGGGAAGCGAGCCGGTAACTCTGCCATTAGCCCTCGCCAGCTGCCGGCCACCTCTTGGCCACTCACAAACCAACATCGCAGGGCTGTTCGGCTCACAGCTGGAGGTTCTGGCCAATGCAGTTTATTCAGGGTTGTGGCCCCAGTTTAGCTTCCAAAATGGAGGCCGCACCTCGGGGGTTCTTCCCCGGGTAGGGAGTGCTTATGCCTGCCACTCCCCAGGCTCGCACCTCATAGAGGATCACAGGAAAAATGCGCGTGGATGTGGGGAGGATCCAGCTTCACGATGCCCGGAAGAAGCAGGTTCTTACGTACCCGCCTCAGACTGGCCTGCTTCTGCCCATTTCTGGTGACGAACTGTCTCCTCGTAGGGCTCGTGGGCCGAATCCCGCCTCATCGTAGAACATGGAGCCACGGAGCGTGAATGCGATGGGGGACACGACGCGGCCGCGCCAAAGCTTCCTCAGCAACTGCTGCCCTCGGGCCGCCGTCCCCCGACGCCAAGGCGAAGGGCCTCAGACCCAGAATTTTGAAGCCACTGGCGCCATGTCAGGGCCGCCAGCGCATGGCGAGCCCTGCAGCCTCTTCCCTCTCGCAGGGCCGCGGGCACCACCACACCCAGCCTCGGGCTGCTCGCTGGTGCTTTCGCGCCGCCTTCCGCGTGGAGGCCATTTTCATCAAACTTTTTTGTGTGTGTGTGAGTCGCCACTCTTATTTGTGCTGTTCTTGCCAGGTTTGCCAAACACCTCATATGTTGAAGGAGACAGTAGTGGTTGGTGATCACCAAAGGATCCAGGCCAACTGCCCATCAAGTGACTTTACTGGTGAAGTTTCCTCAGTGAGCTCACTTGTGTAGGACAACCTTTTACATGTAATCCTCTGCCGCTCTGTAGGTTCAATCTTTTATAAGATGAAGGAAGCAAGAAGTCTTACCTCTTGCCTGAGACACAAAGCAAGAGATGAAGCTGGAATTACAAGTCAAGGCTTCAGACTTTACAAATTTAACTTTATGTAACTATGCCACACTCCGGCTACTACTCAAGTTTTTAACGGTTCAGGGCTTTTGGACACATTGCTTACACTTCGAAAACCAGGCGGAGAAGTTGGGCTGGTGCCTGTCACGTGATATGTACTTCATAAATGTTTTACTGAGGAGATAAGTTTGAATATGTTAAGCTGTGTTGTGACCACATGTTATTCAGACTAGAAATGAGTGTTATTCACATCTGTTGAGTTACTCAGAGATAACTAGTTCTTAGGCTGTATTTGAGCTTGCCACTGACAAGCCGCAAATAGCATACATTATCATTATGGAAATTACATTATGTAGAGTTTTGTGAGGCAAAGTTACCTGAAAGCAGTAGCAAACTGTCCTATGGCCACTGAGAAAGAGTTCTTGACTTTTTCCCTAAATTGTATCCTGAATAAAGTCACAAAGAAGTGCATCTCTGACACAAATATAAACTAATTAAAAACACTATATTGCTGCCACTAGGTAGCTAGAAATCGAGGTGTCGTAAAGTTCCAGAGCTGATTCCTTTATACATTTCTGTAGAGTTGTTAGAATTGATATAGGAATAAAGGCAGGTTCTTTCTCCAAATTCTTAGTCTACAGCAATGACTAGAATGTTGGAAGCCATATTTGAAATTGAATAATGTGTATATATAGTACCTGAAATTGCTTGGGAAATAATGTATACTCAAATAGTTGTTGACTTAAGGTTTTTCTCCCTGAAGTTTATACATTAGCAATTTTTCTTTCTAAACCTTGTAATTCAATACCGAGATGGAAATTATAAGCAATGTAAATGAAATATATACAGTTTGCTTTTAAGGGAATTTCAGTTGAGCCAAGATGTGGCTATCCTGTTCCTGGCTGGTTGCATCATAGTGAATTTAAGTTTATTTTGGTAAATTTCTTGTTCACATCTATGACTTTCCAGTGGTCTTAGGTCTCTGAAAGGAGGAATGGTGATAACCTCAGTGCAGTGCTTATCAGAGGACATTCTTGAAATCTATGAAATCTTAGGATGTGGAATGGAAGAATAAGAGGATGTGTTAAATTAGAGCTCTGCCCCCTGAATTCTTTTTTTTTTTAACGTTTATTTTTATTTTTGAGAGACACAGAGACAGAGTATGAGCAGGGGAAGGGCTGAGAGAGAAGGAGGTACAGAATCTGAAGCAGCTCCAGGCTCTGAGCCACCAGCGCAGAGCGCGATGTGGGGATCGAACTCACAGACCTGTGAGATCATGACCTGAGCCGAAGTCGGCCGCTCAACCAACTGAGCCACCCAGGCTCCCCATGCCCCCTGAATTCTGACAGGTGTTCCGTGAGAGGTGTGCCTCACGACTCAGCTGCAGCACATCATACCCCTCAGGTGTATGGGGAAGGAAAGGTTGAGAGCCACTACCTTGGTCTGAAGACCTTTTCATATCAGGTGGTTTAAGAGAGCACAGGAACAGGCAGTCAGGCTCAACTCCTGGCCCATGGCTTACTGCCAATGTGCAGTGCATTGGACACTGGCACCGTAAGTGCTCAGTACTGTTACTGTGAACAAAATAAGGAGAATGTGGGTTTTTCTTACTAGGACAACTCAGTTTCAGCTTAATTCCTATGAACATGTATGTTTTTTAAAAAACATAACAATATATTCCACTCGAATTTTTCTCTCTGATTTTGACCCTGGAAAATATCCAAACTTGCTAGTTAGACTGGCTTTATTTGGTTTCTGCAAATATACACATGCCATTCTCCTTCCATTATACATCATTGATATAACCAATTTCATCCGAAGGAGTCAAAATTTAGCAAGAATGAAGACATCATAATTTAATGACTCTTAGCACACAAGAAGTCAGGATGTATTTATTTTAAGACAGTGCTGTTACTTACTAAATCTAAGATAGTTTCTTAAAATGCCTCTGCAATTCAATTTTTAAAACTTCTTGAAATAAATTTCAGATGTACACAAAAGTTGTAAGAATAGTAAAAATAATTCCTATATATTCTTCACTCAAATTCCTTTAATGTTAACATATTCTCAAATCTTCTTTTATCATTCTCTATAAATGGTTTTTTAATCACTTGAGAGTAAGTTGCAGAGAGGATACCCCTTTACCTCTAAAACCTTCCTAAAAACCACATATATCCTAAAAACAATGACATTGCCTCATATAAGCACAGAACAATTTCATAACATAATTTTAAAAATGAATCCTGTAGGGAAACCAGGTGGCTCAGTCAGTAAAGCATCCCACTCTCCATCTCGGGTCAGATCCTGATCTCACAGTTCCTGAGCCTCTGCATTAAGGCTCTGTGCTGCCAGTGCAGAGCCTGCTTGGGATCCTCTCTCTCTCTCTATGCCCCTCCCCTGCTAGCTCGCTCTCTGTTTCTCAAAGTAAATAAACTTTAAAAATAAATAAATAAATAAATAAATAAAATGAATACTGTTACCTAATCTACAAATGTTTAAATTTCGTCAGTTGTCACAATCACGTTTTTCATAGTAAAAGTAAAAAATACCTATTTCTGTGACAGGTTCACAAGCTGTATTTCCTTTTCATGTCTAGTCTCCTTCAATCTGGAGTATTCCTTGGTTATTTCTCTTTTCATGACCTTGACGTTTTAAAAGAGTACAAACCAGTTCTTTTTAAAATGTCCCTCAATTTGTGTTTGTCTGATATCTTTATAATTAGATTCTGGGTATCCACTTCTGGCAGGAACCACAGAAGGGACATTGTGACCTCAGTGTATCATATCAAGAGGGTCAGTAAGCCTGACCCTTTACTGATGGTTAACCTTGATCACTTGAGAAAAGTGTCTGTCAGGTTTCTTCATTGTAAATTACTATTTTTCCCCTAGTAATTCTTTTTTTTAATGTTTTTTCATTTTTGAGAGACGGATCGTGAGTAAGGGAAGGGCAGAGAGAGGCAGACACAGAATTCAAAGCAGGCTCCAGGTTCTGAGCTGTCAGCACAGAGCCCGATGCGGGGCTCGAACTCACTGTCCATGAGATCATGACCTGAGCTAGAGTAGGACGCTCAACCGACTGAGTCACCCAGGCGCCCCTCCCCTAGTAATTCTAAGTATCTTGTGGGGAGATAATCCGGGGCTATATAAATATTGTTTCTTATCAAATTTTGTGAGTAAGCTGCACGCATGATCCCTTTAATACTGGAATTGATCTTTTTAAAACAAATCACATTACTGTGATTTGACAATGCCATATAAATTGGCATCTCATTTCTTAAAACCTGTCAAAGGTTTCTGATTCTAATTAAAATAGAAACTCCTAATCATTTGTAGTGAGCACACTACTGGATCTGACCCCTCTCTGCTTCTGGGGACCCCATGGCTCGTTCAGTGATTTATGAAATCTCCTGAGTCCCTTGTTCATAGCATTATCTACAATAGTCAAGACACTGAAACAACCCAGCATCTGTCGACATGTGCATGGTTAAAGTTGTCTGGTACACATACAATGGAATGTTAGTCATAAAAAAAGGGAAATCCTTCCATTTGCAAAAACATGAATGGAACTTGGGGGCATGTTAAGTGAAACAGAGAAGGACAATACTGTATCATCTCACTCACATGTGGAACTTTTTAAAAGGAAAGAGAGGCACCTGGGTGGCTCAGTTGGTTGGGCTTCTGACTCTTAGTTTCGGCTCAGGTCAGGATCTCATGGATAGGGAGTTCGACTCCCCTCTGCACTTAAGGTGCAGAGCTTGCTTAGGATTCTCTCTCCCTCTCTCTGCCCCTCCTCTGCTCGTGGTCTCTCTCTCTCTCCTTCTCAAAATAAACTTTAAAAAAAAAATTAAAAAGGAAAGAAAATAAAAATCATGGGTGTTTAACCTTTGAACTCTGTTGACCTAGTTCTTCGAATAGTAACACCTGCATTTTCACAATAAAATGTTTTAAATATGTACTCTTATGCAACAGAATATACCTTTAATTTAATATTATTTAAGAGACTGAAAATACAAAAGGACAATAGCCAGACTATATATAAAAGTAGAACTTTGGCCCATAACCTCCAGCAACCTGTGCAGGAAACCAGCCCTTCGCGGACAATAAACAGCCCAGGAAGCCAGAGTGCTGTAAGACCTGCAGAAAATCAGATTGCCATCTCTAGTGACGATCCGGCAGCTAAGCTTCCATAACTGTCCAAAATGGCCAGCTTCCCTGGTATTTGTCCCCACTTCCAACTGAGGATCTACAGGAGAAAGTTAAGTATGTTCCTTAACCCATCACAGCCCGCCACGGTTTCCCCTCACCAATAATCAGGGCACAGGTGAAACTTCCCTTTTTCCTACTACGAAACTTGCCTGCCCCTTTACCTGGCTTTGAGTCTCTGACATAAGAAAGTATTGAAAGTGACAGTGACTGACTCCTTCGTGATATACCAAGCTCTGAATAAATAGCCCTAGCTTTTCTCGTTTGGGTGACCTTTGTTTATTTCCACATGTTATTTATAGACTCATATAATTTGCTCTTTGAAAAAAAGTCAGAGACATCTGGGTGGCTCAGTCAGTTGAGCATCCGACTCGGTTTGGGCTCAGGTCACGATCTCGCCATTTGTGAGTTCGAGCCTCACATCTGGCTCCGTGCTGACAGTGCAGAGTGATGGGCTTTTGGGGTGATGGTGGGGTGGTCTGGAGCTGACGGACAAGACACAATTCTTGAAGACGTCTTTGGTCCGAAAATGTGATTTTATTAAAGCACAGGGACAACACCTGTGGGCAGCAACAGCTGCACTGGGCTTGTGACAAGTAACTGATTATATATCCTCAGGCTGGGAGAGGATTAGGGATAGAGTAAGTCTCTAAGGAATTTTGGAAAAAGGTTTCCAGGACCTTGAGAGGCTAGGTGCTGTTAGAAAAAAAGCCATTTATTACTGTTTGGTAAAACCTCAGTCATGAGACCCTTCAGCTGTGTATCAGGAAGCCATAAGCTTGGGAGTATGATTGCCAGCATATATCTTAGGGGAGTTGAGATAAAAGAAGCTTCCAAAGGAATTTGTTTTAATGTTTATTTATTTTTGTGAAAGACAGAAAGAGAGACAGAGTACAGCAGAGCAGGGTCAGAGAGAGAGGGAGAAACAGAATCCGATGCTGTCTACAGGCTCTGAGCTGTCAGCACAGAGCCTGATGCGGGGCTTGAACTCATGAACTGCGAGATCATGGCCTGAGCCGAAGTCGGACGCTTAACCGACTGAGCCACCCAGGTTCCTCCCAAAGGAATTTTTATATGTTAAAGTAGACTCATAGGATCCTGGGGGATGGGATAATGTTAAGCCAAGATTCCCTTTTGCCCCCAGCAAAGCATCATAATTGAGGCAGTTGAGCTCCTACAGGGAGGTTGCTCTGCTGGTTTCAAGGACTTGTCCATGGGCTGGAGGCAGTAAGGGAATTTAATTTTTCATTTGCCTTTGTTTCCCACGTCACCACGGCAAGCACTTGACCCCCTTTCCTTTGTTCTTGGGCAGCCACGAGGGTCTATCCCACGTGGGGGGGGGGGTAAGGGTAAGGGTAGGAGTGCCGTCAGCCTGTACTTTGCCCCGTGTTCTCTCATCACTTGGAATTTTTTCTCTCCTCTCTCTGCCCCTCCCCTGTTTGCATGCTCTGTCTCTCTCTCAAAATAAATAAACTTTAAAAAATAAGTTAAACTATGCTATTTGTCTCTTACCACCTGTGCAATTCTATTGGGTTCATTTTTCCTTTTTTCTTTTTCTTTTTTTTTTTACAAAGTAATCTACAAAGGCGAAATATAGTCCTACACATATTCTGGGGGTCGAGAGTTACAAGAAAATACTGTGTATTTGGATTATAATTTAAAAACACATACATATATTTACACTCGCATGTACATATGGTTAACCAATATACATGTTCATATACATAATGCAATTATTTTGTACTAATAATGTGTAAATCAAAGATATTTCATAAAACAGAGCTATTTGTAGTGAACCCAGACTCTTCAAAGTGTGAGGCTGTTCCTTTTGGGCGTTTTCCTCTGTGTGACCTTGAAGTGTGAGGTCATTCTGCCACACAGTGGCAGGTCATTCTCTGCAAGCTCCTGGGTGCATGCTCAGTGCTGCCCCCTGGCGGTGCTCCTCTTGGCTCTTCAGCACCCTTTCTGCCCCTTCCTTCCTGCCTTTGCCTTTGACCTCCTTGCTCTACAAGCCTCAAGTGCTATTTCCCCTTTCACTGCAGTGGATGACTGGTTGCGCCGCACCTTTTCTTCTTCCCAGTCTCTTCATGTTAACTTTACGATGCGGGGCTGATTTCTAAAAAGGAATAAGAGATTGTTTACTGGGAAGGCCCCAGACTTCAGTAGTGTTTGCTCTATTACCACCTGAGAGCAATTAGACTAGATGGGCGCCCTCCTTTGGCCCAGTAAAATAGCATCAGCCTTGAGACAGGGAGAGACAGAGCATGAGCTGGGGAGGGACAGAGAGAGAGAGAGGGAGACACAGAATCTGAAGCAGGCTCCAGGCTCTGAGCTGTCAGCACAGAGCCCGATGTGGGGCTCGAACTTACAGACCACGAGATCATGACCTGAGCCGAAGTCGGACGCTCAACTGACTGAGCCACCCAGGCGCCCCTGAAATTTCTAATTAGAAGAAATTTGCTTCTGATAAAATTCAAGTCTCAGATGCCCTCTGGTACCCTATTATCTCTCCAAGCACGGACTCCCTGCTCTTTTAATGGGATTTCAAGAGGAAAGTGTGCCACCTGCTGTCTTTCAGCACTCAGAACCTTGAATGCACAATCTTAAAAAATGAAAACAATCCTTAGTTGGAAAAGTATACTGTAATATAACGGTTGATTAAAAATTTTTAAATCAGTTTGAAAATTGCATATACTATCTGTCATGACAATTCCTATAAACTATCTGATGTGATTATTTGTTTATTATTTTAATGTTTATTTATTTCAGAGAGAGAGAGAGCATGTGCAGTGGAAGGCAGAGAGAGAGGGAGATACAGAATCCAAAGCAGCCTCCAGGCTCTGAGCTTTCAGCACAAAGCCTGATGCAGGTCTTGAACTCACAGACTGTGAGATCACGACCTGAGCCGAAGTCAGACGCTTAACTAACTGAGCCACCCAGGCACCCCTGATGTGATTATTTAAAACAGGGTTACAGCAAAAGATTTCCTAAACATTATAGTTAGTTTACCTCTTTGTTATCAGAGACATTCTGAACATTCGAGAGACCACATGGTCAAACTTAAGCTCAGCAAAGCTGTATTTTAAAGTCCCTCCCCCCATGAACCATAGAACTTTGGAAAGGGCTTAAAGTTCTAGAGAATTAAATAAGTAATTAGCAAAACACTCCTCCTCACAACTTTTGGTAATATTACAGAAAAAGCAATATTTGACTGAAGATTCAAATTTAATGACTGTTTCTCATGAGACTTTTGAAAATTACAAAAAAAAAGATACCATAAAGGTAGGTAAAGATATAAAAATTATGGACAATCACAGAAAAGAGAGCTTTAGGGGTACCTGGGTGGTTCAGTCGGTTAAGCGTCCAACTTCAGCTCAGGTCATGATCTCACAGTCTGTGAGTTCGAGCCCCGCGTCGGGCTCTGTGCTGATGGCTCAGAGCCTGGAGCCTGCTTCAGATTCTGTGTCTGCCTCTCTCTCTGCCCTTCCCCTGCTCACACTCTGTCTCTCTGTCTCTCAAAAGAAATAAATGTTTAAAAAAAAAAAGTGAGAGCTTTAGAGCCAGATATAGTAATTACTTGTACTATAAGTATATAAACATCTACAAACATTTATAACAATTGTGCCTTATGACCCAAACAATTCTCTCAGTGCCTTTGTCACTAAGATTATGAAATCATTCATTCCTGGAGTTAACATTAAATTTTTTTTAATGTTTATTTAGTTTTGAGAGACATAGAGACAGAATATGAGCAGAGAAAGGGCAGAAAGAGAGGGAGATACAGAATCCAAAACAGGCTCCAGGCTCTGAGCCATCAGCACAGAGCCCGACGCGGGGCTCAAACTCACAGACCGTGAGATCATGACCTGAGCTGAAGTCGGACGCTTAACCAACTGAGCTACCTAGTGGCCATCACTGGAGCCACCCACCCCTGGAGTTAACATTAAAGTTTGCTGTCAAAATGCAAAATGTTTCTATAGGGTTATCCATTAAACCACTATCAAATGTGAAATTTTACTTTGTATGAGTTTAGAAGTTAGTGAGGCTTCAGAAGAAAATATGTCGGGTAAGCAAATTTTAAAGTATGTTAAACAATTGGCTTACTAATTCTCAATATCTGATTTCCAGATTGCAGATAATCCTATATAAACTCTAGTTCTTATGGTCAAAGAACAGTTTAATGAAATAGGCTATGAATGTGGAGTTCTAGGTACTTTTCAAACTGCTTTTACATATTAATGATTCTTTTAGGATGAAAATGTTTACTGTCATGTTAGTAGCTGTTATGAAAAAACAATAGAACTTTATCCACCAGGAAAAGTCTAATTCATGGTGTTGATAAGCATGTTTGATTAAAATAATAATATTTCATTTTTAAATCTTGTATCTCCTGCATATGAAGACATGAAGGCTCTCAGATAAACTTAAAAAACAACCACTTTTGGGGCGCCTGGGTGGCTCAGTCGGTTGGGCGGCCGACTTCAGCTCAGGTCATGATCTCGCAGTCTGTGTGTTCGAGCCCCGCGTCGGGCTCTGTGCTGACGGCTCAGAGCCTGGAGCCTGCTTCCGATTCTGTGTCTCCCTCTCTCTCTGCCCTTGCCCTGTTCACGCTGTGCCTCTATGTCTCTCAAAAATAAATAAACATTAAAAGTAAATTAAAAAAAATAAAAAAAATTAAAAAAAACAACCACATTTTAAATGTGTTTCCTTAACGTATGCTTGAATGTTTCGAAATATTTATGTTCACACTATGTACTAAATAAACTTTCATACTTTGCCTTTTAAGACTTTTCCCTTTTACACAGTTACTTTTGAAATCAAAAGACTTTGGAGATTAAAGGGGAAGATTCAAAAAGGATTTTCCATATACCACTGAATAACAAACATCATGTATACAGATGGTAAATAGTGGGGGAGGAGGAAAGAGGCCATGTGTGATTTGTTGGAAATACTTCCTGGGGAAGCTATAGTTTAAAGAAAAGATTTTTGGAGCAATTTTATTTGCCTATTAAAATTATTTTTTAAAAGTACAAGGTAGGGGCACCTGGGTGGCTCAGTCGGTTAAGTGTCAGACTTTCAGCTCAGGTCATGATCTCGCAGCTCATGGGTTTGAGACCCATGATGGGCTCTGTGCTGACAGCTCGGAGCCTGGAGCCTGCTTTGGATTCTGGGTCTCCCTCTCTCTCTCTGCCTCTCTCTCACTCCTGCTCTATCTCTGTCTCTCTCTCTCTCTCAAAAATAAGTAAAATTGACAGCATTTAAAAAGAAAAGAAAAAAGAAAAGAACAGAACAAGGTAATATCTGTTTTAAAATTTCAAACAGTACCAAAGAATATATAGCAAAACATGTTTTTTTTTTTTTTCCCACCTGCTTCCCCAGAGTGTTCTTCCTACAGGGCTACCAGTTTAACAGAAGGTTTGAAAATAAAGAGGAATTAAAATTTTGTGGAAGACAGCATTTGAAAAGAATAGAATGCACAAAATTTGAAACACGAAGATATTGCCAAGATTTCTTGTCTGATTAGATTCTGAAAACACAATCCTTGCATCACTAGACTTGACAAGGCTTCCAGGCTTAACCAGAAAGGATTTCTGAGTGATGGGACAGAAATGGAAACAGCCCTGCATACCAAGGAGCTCGGACATTGGAACCAGGAGGTGGTGATTGGGCTCTATCACTGCTGAACATCCTAGGAAGACCCTTTGACTTCTCAGAATCTCTTTCCTCCTCCCTAAAATATTTTACTATCTGCTTGTCCTGAGACCTGAAGCAACTATTAGTTGTCAATAATTGTTATGGTATAACTTGCCATAAAGTATCACTGTGACTGTTCGTACAAAATAATTCCATCTAAACACTTGCAGACATAAGAAATGACTTACAGGGGCACCTGGGTGGCTCAGTCGGTTGAGTGTCCAACTTTAGCTCAGGTCATGATCTCACGGTCTGTGAGCTCGAGCCCCGCATCAGGCTCTGTGCTGACACCTCAGAGCCTGGAGCCTACTTCGGATTTTGTGTGTGTCTCTCTCTCTGCACCTCCCCCATTCATGCTCTGTCTCTCCCTGTCTCAAAAATAAATAAACATTTAAAAAATTTTTAAAAAATGACTTACATACAAGATTACTGTATATTGCTTATAACTGCAAAAAATTAGAAACAGCCCAAATACACATTAATAGGAACTCATTAAATAAATAATATATATCCATACAATGGAATACTATGTAAATAATACTATAAAAAAGAATGAGGCTGCTCTCAATGTACTTACATTGAAAGACCTCTAGGAAATATTGCTAAGAAGAAAAGGCAAGGTCTAAAATGTATTTAATGATCATTATCCTTCTTGTATATAAAAATTTCTGGGGAGGAGTAAGAATCTACATTCTAATTTGCTGGAATGCATGAGAAATCTCTGGAAGAATATATAAAAACCTAATAAAAGTAGTTACTTGGAGGGTTGATGGGGCAGATGGTACACAGATGGAAGTAAGACTTTTTCTATAGTTTCTTATAGTTCAATTATGAACATTTGGAATGTATTAGCCATTCAAAAACAAAGGAAATAATTTAACTGGACATAGTGTGATTTTATTTGATGACATAGCTATTCTTGCCATTATAGAGTCACTCGAATACTTAAATTGACTTATAAATACAACCAAACTTACAAAGAGGCTGCAAGGATCTAGATATATTGACAGTGACAAATGTCTATGTAAGATTTTGGAATATCATTTCTTGTACTTCTGGGACATCGAACGATCTTTTTTAAATATGTTGTTGTAAACATATTTCATGGTAATGTCATGTTACAGTGTTCTTAGTATATAGTCATTATTGCTGCTGAAGGTGACTCCATGGAAGATCACTTAATGATCTACCATAAAGTTGAAAACACCAAGGCATGATCAGCACTAACCATGCCTTCCTTGTCTTTTGACAAGTGGCTAGAGCTATACAAAAAATACCATTACAGCCTACTAGTGTTCAAACACCAACTCTGTTGCCAATTGGGTGTCCCACAATTCAATTCAATTCTGACACTAACTACTAGAGTTAACACAGACCTCACTACAAGACTGTCTCTATTTCAGAAGTCGTTTGCAAGCTTTGGGTGTCCCCAAGCCACCTTGCTACACATTCCAAAATGCTGTGTTTCCACCCATCTGGGTGGACTGCAATTCAGTTCTGATACTACCTACCAGATTCCACAGGTTAATGACAAAGTCTGTTGCGAGACTGCCTCCACTTCGGATGCCAGCTGCAAGTCTTGGAGGCCACCTGTACTTCTAACAAGCAGCTATACATGTGGGTTTTCCCTCAATCCTTTCAGGTTTCATGATTCACTAGAACTACTCACAGAACTCACTAAAAGTGCTATTCTTATAACTACAGCTTTATTATAAAGAATACTGTGATGGTTAATATTATGTTATCAACCTGACTAGGCCATGGATGTTCAGATATTTCATTACACATTACTGAGGATGTGTCTGTTAGGGTGTTTCTGGATAAGATTAATGATTAATGTTTTAATTGTTAGACTGAGTAAAGCAGATTGCTCTCCTTACTGTGGGTGGGCCCTGTAGGGAAGGAAAATTTTTCCTTCTACTCTTCTTATTAATTTTTCTAATGTTTACTTTTGAGAGAGAGAGAGACAGAGACAGAGACAGAGCATGAGTCGAAGAGGGGCAGAGAGAGAGGGAGACATGAAATCTGAAGCAGGTTCCAGGCTCTGAGCTATCAGCAAATAGCCCAATGTGAGGCTTGAACCTCATGAGATCATGACCTGAGCCAAAGTCGGATGCTTGATGGACTGAGCCACCCAGGCACCCCTCCTTCTATCCTTCTACGTTCTTTGGCTGCTCTAATAATTGAGTTGACATAGGACAGTTTAACAGGAAAAAACAAGATTTCATTTCATACATTTGGGAAACCCATAGTAATATTAAACTCAAGGGCAGGTTGAGGAGTTGAGGTTTCTATACCATCCTGACCGAGGGGGTGGGATAGGAACCTGGAGCTTCAAAAGAGAGGAGGTGATTCATAGGATGATAAGAAGAACAGATGTATAATAATTACATGCTTGATTTCCCATACAGACAGGTCATTCAAATTAAAGTTATCTGATAATAGCTCTCTTCCTGAGCCAGCCCCCCTCTGAATCCTTTTAGGTAGTTAATGGAGAGGTAAATGTGTTTCTTGAGTCGACTGGGTCCTCGTTGCCTTTAAAATTATTCACATTGGGGTCATGTCATCTGTTCTCTCTCAGCCACATTTAATCAGTTGAAGACCTGAATAAAACAAAAGGTGGATCGTCCCATGAGTAAGAGGGAACTCCTCCTTCTAGATTGCTTCGAACTGGTACATCAGTCTTTTCCTGCCTGCAGACTTGAACTGAAACATCAGCTCTTCCTGGGTCTGCTGGCCTTCACCCTGGAACTTACATCATTGGCTCTCTTGTGCCTCCAGCTTGCTGACTCAGATCTTGGGATTTCTCAGCCTGCGTAACCATGTAAGCCAATTCCTTATAATAAATTTCTTTCTTCCTGTATATATATCTTATTGGTTCTGTTTCCCTGGAGAACTCTGACAGATGATACAGATAGTAACAGTCAAATGAAGAGACACATATGGCAAGGTGTGGGGAGGTGGGAGAGTGGAGCTTCCATGTCCTCTTCTCATGGAGTCCAGCGGTCTAGGAGTCTCCGTGGAGCTTTGTGTCCAGAGATTTTTATCAAGGTTTCATTATATTGGCATAATTGACTAAACAATTGGACATAAGGTTGAACTCAATCTCCAGCCTCCTTTCCATCCCCAGAGGTTGGGCTGTCCCAAAGTTCCAGCCATTGAGTCATGTAGTTGGTCTTTCTGGTGACTCTTCCCCATCCTTAAGGTACCTTAAAGAGTAACCTCATTAACACAGCAAAGGCACTCCTAACATGCTGGAAATTCCAAGAATGTCTGAAGCTCTGTGCCAGGAACTGGAAACAAAGATCGTATATAGGCTTTATTCCATCACACTAACAGACTCACTGTTTCCTCTGAGGAGCCCTGCCATGCCAAGAGCTTTTGATGATGTCCTATAATAGTACATTCTGAAGGAATTTGCCAGGAAGGTGGATAGTATCATTATCTACTTCAGGTCTATACACTTAAAATTATGTACCTTAGGTGTGAGCTCTAATATTTTTGAATGATATTAATAGTATGTGAAAATTGTTTTTCTAATATCTTTATTTTCACATGTTATCTGTTCTCATCTCAAGAGCTGAGAACTTCTCAGGCAAAAAAAATTTTTCTAATTTTCTTATTCTTTCATTTTCTTTCCCACAGTATTATTTATTAATAAAATAGTAAGAACTCAAATACTTGTAGAGAAAATATTAAATTAGTAAACCACATTTTATTAATAGTACAATAGTCTCTCTAGTATGGACTGTGAGAAGTGAGATGATTCATTTTCAGAAATACTGAATAAAAGCCATGTTGTCTAGTTAACGATAGGTTTACAACCTATTAGAAATACGTACAACCCCCCACCTCCACCCGGACAATGGAGAATGAAGTGTTCCAAACCATTAGACAATTCACTTCCTGGTTCTTCTTCCCCTCTCCATTTTGCAGGCTTATTTTTCACGGGCTTTGCAATGAGCATACAGCAAAGAACTGAAGTCTCTGCGTCACCTCAAGAAATGTACATTTGTTCCAATCAGATTGCTTTTTGCCTTACATGGGCACAGGCGACTTCTGTGTAAGGTTGTAATTTCTGTAGTACTCAGCCAAAGAGGAATCAGGGGAGGGACTTGCACACTAGGAGATAAATTGCCCTCTCTGCCAATGTGCCTGTCCATCACCCGCTCTTGTAAGAACATTGATTAAAGCCTTGCTTCACTGTGCTCCAAGTCTCCACATCCCTCCTTTTATTGGGTCAGTGGGCTTATTTCTCACATAGATCTAGACTGATTTATTCATAAGTGGCTTGGATTAACACTTGCATCATTATTTTTCTAAATTAAAAAATATTTTATTTTAGAGATGGAGTATGAGTGTGAGTGGGAGAAAGGGGCAGAGGGAGAGAGAGAGAGAGAGAGAGAGGAAGAAAGACAGAATCATAATGAGGCTCCATGCTCAGCACAGAGCCCAGTGCAAGGCTCAATCTCACAACCTTGGGATCATGACCTGATCTGAAATCAAGAGTCAGACATTTTACCAATTGAGCCACCCAAGCACCCCTTTAATTTTTTATGCCCAACATGGAGTTTGAACTCACAATCCCGAGATCAAGAGTTGAATGCTCTTCTGATTGAACCAGCGAGGTGCCCCAATAATTGTTTAATTAAAGGCAAGATAATCTTAAGGCCAGAAGTCACTAAAGATCCACTTAAAAAATTATGTTATTGGAAAATCATTTATAAATAATAAAATTATTTGTGTTTATGGACACACTACTAAGCATTCTCTGAGTGTTCATGTGCACCTGACATGATACCACTTAGATACTGTATGAGAAGTGTCACTATAATCATCTGGTATGCGGTACACTTTATTTTCTACTAAAATTCTAGGAAGGTTTTCTCTTGTGAAACACAGCCAACCAGTCCTCTGATTTCCCTGATCATGACCTAGTACACAATCCTGTGACTTGCTCAGCCAGGTAGAAGTGGAAGGAGTAACCATGTTTGTGGTGATTAGAAGTTAATAAATGTCCTGGATCCTCAGGATGCATTGTAGTGAAAAGACTTTCCTGAAAGGGTCCTATATAAAATCTTGCTGTCAGGTCTAGTTTTCAAGCATGTTCTGCTGGTTAAAAATAAATAATTTTAAAGGAGGAAATAAAAACCTAACATAATGCAGGGAGATGGAAAATTTGATAGGAATGACTGAGTCTTCTTCAATCAGTCAGGTTACTTTCCAAACTAAGATCTCCAACTATAGATTTTATCAGCTTAATTTAAATGAGGGCAGCCTAGAAGCTTATTTATTTAAAATATTGAAACATATTAGTCACTGAAATTAAAATTTTGATTTATAATCAAATTAATAATTTAAAGTATTTCTTCTTTATAACATACTCAGAAATTTGAGAATTTGTGGACTTATAAGAGAAGTATTAGAAATCTTACAACATACTATGTGCTGTTAAGCTCATTGAACTATTTTATGATGACCATATATTGGCAGCTCTTTGTAGCAACATACAATTAAAATTTTAATATCTAATGTCGATTATATAGGCAGAGCTATGTAGGTTGTATTATCTGACCCAATTAGTACATTCCTAAAAATGTATCCTGTTGTAATGGTTCAGCATAAGCAAAATGTGCTAACTATAGACTTGTCAACAATAGTGAAATATTGGAAGCAGCTGACAAATCTGAATCATTAAGAGGATGGCTTGATAATGTGATACATATTTTAAAACTTTTAGAATTACATCTATGAAGACCGACTGGAAAAAAATTTTATTTGAAAGCAGCAAGTAATCCATAGCATATAAGAGAACATGTTTATGTGAAAGACGTACAAGAAAATCAAAAGTGTATGTGTTAAAGTAATAGACTTATAAATAACTTATTAGAGTAGAATTATTAAGAAATATTTAATGTTGCTATATCTTTTCTTTTTTTAAAAAAAAGGAATTTGATTATCTAGGAAATGATTTTATGTCAGACCCCCCCCGCCAATGAATTCTATGTAGGCTTACCTGAGTCAGTCCCCTACTGACATACAGAGTATGTATACATACAGAGTTCATGTTGTTTCAGTAGCTATCCATTCTTCCCAGCTAAGGAACTGAAAACTTCGAAAATTACCTCTATTCCTAAGAAACCCCTTAGGTAGTAAGAACACAACAACAACAAGGGAGTAAAAACAAAATCTGTATTATCTTGGGGTTCAACATCTCTTGTTTATTTAGGTTTAAGAATACTTCAGATGCTGAATATGAGGAGGAAGAATGGACCACTGAATTTGGACTTAACACTGTGATGATGAATCAGTATTCTATCAGATGGGAGAAGGAGAATTTAGAGTGCTATGAATTTTAACCTTGGCATTGTGGTGAAAATGCTTATTTTCAGGGTTCTGGTTCTGAATAATCAGCTCTCAGTAGGTGGTCAAGAATGACTTTACTTTCTCCTAACAGCTTTGTCATGTCTGGACACTTCAGAAAAAACAACAACATCCAACAATGTTTGGAATGAGCAGCAAAAATGCGTAGACCTTCCCGTGGGAGTTTCCCTTAATGGAACGTAGTCAGCAATAATCCCTGTCCAGATCCCAGGTGATCTGATCATCATAACTGAGAATAGGTGAACATTTATGGGCTTTGGCCAGAGGTACTGCCAAGAGACAGTGGGCAGTGCTGATACCCAGCTGATGTGTACAGGGAGGAAAGGGGTCCAAGTGGAATTAATGGCCAGCAAAAAGACCCTGGAATCTATGTTGTTTTAGGGACAGTGAGGAAGCCCATAGGTTGGATACAAAAGAGCAAACAGGAGAGGAGTAGGAGACGAGGGTGGGAGATAATGGGGTAGCCATGGGAACAGACCATATAGAGCTTCAAGGCTCATTTCAATTAGCTGGTAGTGCAAGAACATTGCATGAGTAAAATGGAAGCCACCAGAGAACTTTTTAAAAAATTGATTTTTTTTTCAGTGTAGGTTAACAAATTCACAAAATTGAATTTCCCATATACTTCCCTGCCCCTAAACACACCCAGCCTCTCCCATTATCAACATCTCCCACCAGCATCATACATTTTTCTTACAATTGATAAACCCACATCGATACATCATAATCACCCAAAGTCCATATTTACATTAGGGTTTATTCTTGGTGTTGTACATTCTACAGATTTGGACAAATGTATAAATGACATGTATCCACCATTATAGTATCATGCAAAGTATTTTCACTGTCTTAAAAGTCCTCTCTACTCTGCCTATTCATCCTCCCCTTCCATAATCTCTGGCAACCACTGATCTTTTTACTGTCTCCATGATTCTGACTTTTCCAGAATGTCATACAATATGTAGCCTCTTTAGATTGGCTTCTTTTATTTAGTAATATGTATTTAAGTTTTCTCCATGTCTTTTCATGATTTGATAGCTCATTTCTTTTTTAGTGCTGAATATTTTTCCATTGTCTGGATGTACCACAGTTTATTTATCCAATTCCCTACTAAAGCACTTCTTGGTTGCCTCCAAGGTTTGGCAATTATGAACAAAATTGCTATAACTATTCACATGCAGGTTTTTGTGTGGATATAAGTTTTCAACTCCTTTGGGTAAATAACAAAAAACACAATTGCCTGTTATATGGTAAGAATATGTTTAGTTTTGTAAGAAACCACCAAATTGACTTCCAAAGCGGTCTTGCCGTTTGGCATTCCCACCAGCCATGAATGAGAGTTCCTGTTGCTCTACATCCTCGTCGATATTTGATATTGCCAGTGTTCCAGATTTTTACCACTCTGATAGGCATGTAGTGATATCTTATCATTGTTTTAAATTGCATTTCCCTGATGGCATATGATGTGGAGTATGTTTTCATATGCTTATTTGCTATCTGTATATCTTCTGTGATAAGATATCTGTTAAGGTCTTTTGCCCATTTTTAAGTTGGGTCTTTTGTTTTCTTGTTGTTGAGTTTTAAAAGTTCTTTTTATATTTTGGATAACAGTCCTTAACAGATGTGTCTTTTGCAAGTATATCTCCCAATTGGTGGCTTGTCTTTTCATTCTCTTGATGGTGTTTTTCACATAGCAGAAAATTTTAGTGTCAATGAGCTCCAGCTTATCGTTTGTTTCTTTCATGGATCATGCTTTCTGTGTCATATTTAAAAAGTCATTGCCAAACCCAAGGTCATCTGAATTTTCTCCTGCTATCTTCTGACAGTTTTATAGTGTTACATTTTATATTTTAGTCTGTGATCTATCTTGAGTTAATTTCTGTGAAGGATGTACATATGCGTCTAGATTCTTTTTTTTTTCATGTGGATTGAGTTGTTCAAGTATCATTTGTTGAAAAGACTATCTTTGTTCCACTATATTGTCCCTGCTGTTTATCAAAGACAGTTGCTCATATTTATATAGACCTATTACTGGGGTATCTAGTCTGTTCCATTAATGTATTTGCTTATTCTTTCACCAATACAACACTCTCCTGATTACTGAAGCTTCAGAGTAAGTCTTGTAGTTGAATAGTGTCAGTTTTTCAACTTTGTTTTTTTCCTCGAATTTTTCTCTTTTATTTATTTATTTTTTAAAGTTTACTTATTTATTTTGAGAGAGAGCATGCGGGTGGGAGAAGGGCAGGGAGAGAGAGAGAGAGAAGAGAGACAGAATCCCAAGCAGGCTCTGTGCTGTCATAGTGGAACCTGACATGGGGCTTGAACTCACAAACCATGAGATTATTACCTGAGCTAAGATCAGGAGTTGGATGCTTAACTGACTGAGCTACCCAGGTGCTTCTGCTTTTATTTTTTCTTAAACTTTATTTATTTTGAGAGAGAGAGAGTGAGAGCAGGGAGGGGCAGATAGAGAGGGAGAGAGAGAGAATCTCAAGTAAGTTCCACCCCATCAGCACAGAGCCCAATGTGGGGGCTCTATCCCATAAACTGTGAGATCATGACCTGAGCCAAAATCAAGAGCTGAACACTTAACTGACCGAGCCACCCAAATGCCCCTGTTTTTCTCCTTTTATATTGTGTTGGCTATTTTGTTTTTTTTTTCTTTCAACATAAACTTTATTTTTTAAATGTTTATTTATTTATTTTGAGAGAGAGGCAGAAAGAGAGAGGGGGAGAGAGAGAATCCCACATGGGGCTGGATCTCAAACCATGAGATCATGACCTGAGCCAAAACCAAGAGTTGGATGCTCAACCAACTGAGCCACCCAGGTGCCCCTTCCCACATAAACTTTAGAATCAGTTTATCCATATCCACAAAACAACTTACTGGGATTTTGACTGGGATTGCATTGAATCTATACATTAAGTTGGGAAGAACTGACATCTTGACAATATTGAGTTTTCCTACCCTTGAACATGGAATATCTCTGCATTTATTCAGTTCTTTGATTTTGTTCATCAGAGTTTTTAAATTTACTCATATAGATCTTATACACAGTTTGTTAGATTTATACTTAATTTAATTTTCAGGATGCTTACGTAAATGGTATTGTGTTCTTAATTTCAAATTCCACTTGATCATTGCTGATATTTAGGAAAATGATTGACCTTTGTACATTAACCTTTTATCCCACGACCTTGTGATAATTGTTAGCTTCATATTTTTTGTTGAGTTTTTCAGATTTTCTACATAAATAATCATGTATTTGGCCAACAGTTTATTTCTCTTTTTTCAAGTATAATGTTGAGGACGAACAGTGAGGAAGTGATCCTTGTCTTATTCTTAATCTTAGAAGAAAATCTTATAGTTGGTCACCATTAATTATCAGGTCAGCTGTTGGTTTTTTGGTAGATATTCTTTATCAAGTCAAGGAAGTTCCCTTCTATTCCTGTTTTACTTAGAGTTTTTATCAGGAATGATTGTTGAATTTTATCAAACGCTTTTCTGCATCTATTGGTATGATCATGTGCTTTTCTTTTTAACCTGTTCATGTCGATTACATTAATTGAATTCTGAATGTTGAAACAGTTTTGCATTCCTGGGATAAACCCCACTTGGTTATGGTGTAATTCTTTTTCTACATAGTTGGTTTCTATTTGCTAAAATTTTGCTGAGGTTTATGCATTTATGTTAAAGAGATATATTGGTTTGTAGTTTTCTTCTTGTAATGTCTTTGTATAGTTTTGGTATTAGGATAATGCTGGCTTCATAGAATGAAATAAGAAGTATTCCCTCCATTCTATCTTCTGAAAGAGATTGTAGAGAATTGGTATAAATTGTTTTTAATTTTTTAATGTTTATTTATTTTTGAGAGAGAGAGAGAGAGCACATGCAGGGGAGGGGCAGAGAGAGAGGGAGATACAGAATCCGAAGCAGGCTGCAGGGTCCGAGTTGTCAGCACAGAGCCTGATGCAGGGCTTGAACTCACGAACTGTGAGATGATGACGTGAGCCAAAGTTGGACACTTAACTGACTGAGCCACCCAGGTACCCCTGTTCTTTTTTTTTAATTGTTTTTAATGTTTTATTTATTTTTGAGAGAAAGACAGAGAGTGAGTGAGGGATGAGCAGAGAAAGACAGAGACACAGAATCTGAAGCAGGCTTCAGGCTCTGAGCTGTCAGCACAGAGCCTGACATATGGCTTGAACTCATGATCCGCGAGATCATGACCTGAGCTAAAGTTGGATGCTCAACTGACTGAGCCACCCAGGTGCCCCAGGTACCCCTGTTCTTAAGTGTTTGATAGAATTTACCGTTGAACCCATCTGGGCTTGGTGCTTTCTGTTTTGGACGATAGATATAGACCTATTTATATTGCCTATTTCTTCTTCTGTGAGTTTGGCAGATTGTGTTTTTCAGGGAATTGGTTGTTGAATTTGAGGCATAGAGTTAATCTTAGTATTTTTTTATTATACTTTTAATGTCCATTTCTGATAATAGTAATTTGTGTTCTCTCTCTCTTTTCTTATCAGTTAGTCTGGCTAGAGGTTTATTGATTTTATTGATCTTTTCAAAGAACCAAATTTTGGGTTTGTTGATTTTGTCTATTTCTTATTTTCAATTTCATTGGTTTCTGCTCTAATTTTTTTATTATTTATTTCTTCTGCTTACTTTAGATTTAATTTGCTCTTTTTTTTTTTTTGGTTTTGTGAGATGGGAGCTTAGATGACTGATTTTAGCTCTCTTCTTTTGTAATACATGTATTCAATGCTATATATTTCCCTCTAAGCACTGCTTTTATTGTATCCCACAAATTTTAATAAGTTGTGTTTTCATTTTCATTTATTTAAAATATTTATAAATTTCTCTTGAGATTATTTCTATGACTTGTGTTATTTAGAAATGTGTTGTTCAATCTCCATGTATTTTGGGAATCAGTGGAGATTTTTCAGCAAAGGAATAATTTAATCTGACTTATACTTTAAAATGATCACTCTAGCTACTATGTTAAGAATGAGCTATTTGGGGGGCACCTGGATGGCTCAGTCGGTTGAGCATCCGACCAGCTCAGGTCATGATCTCGTGGTGCGTGAGTTCAAGCCCCGCATTGGGCTCTGTGCTGACAGCTCAGAACTTGGAGCCTGCTTCAGATTCCGTTTCCCTCTCTCTCTGCCCTTCCCCCAGTCATGTTCTGTCTCTCAAAAATAAATAAATGTTAAAAACAATAAAAAAAAAAAAAGAACGGGCTATTTGTGGGAAGGGTAGCACACACAGAGGCTCTTGGAATAAGCCGGTGAGAGACAATGGCGGCTTGCAGCAGGGCAGGAAAAGTGGACACCAGGAAGAGGGTAGCATTTCAGATATACTTGAAAGGTAAGTCCAGCAGAACTTCCAGATGGACTGAAAACATGAAGGAGAAATGAAAGACTTTTTGGAGAAAAGCAAAGCATATAGACCATTTAAAATCATAAGCCTAGATGTGATCACTAAGTGGACATGGAGAGAAAAAAACTGCCGGAGACTGAGAACCAGCCCTCAATGCTCTGATTCATACAGAAAAGGAAAAATATCAGAAAAGGAGACTCAGACGGAATGGCCAGTGATGTCTGAGGAAGACGAGGAGTATTAACCGTGTCTTTTATTTTCTGTATTTTTTTAAATGTTTTCTGAAATGCTTTTTCATTTTTGAGAGAGAGAGAGAGAGAGAGAGAGAAGGAGACAGAGCATGAGTGAGGAAAGGGCAGAGAGACAAGGAGACCCAGAATCCAAAGCAGGCTCCAGGCACTGAGCTGTCAGCACAGAGTCCAACATGAGGCTTGAACTCACAAACTGTGAGATCGTGACCTGAGCCGAAGTCAGAGGCTTAACCGACTGAACCACCCAGGTGCTCCTATTTTCTGTATTTTGATGCTTTGATATCCTTTGTCCTTGCTGGGACTCGAAGTATAGCCCCTACAGGGTTAGCTAGTTCCTAAAAATGGTAAATATCTCTCTGGAGAGCATGCCTTTCAAAAGCAAACCAGGGTTTACACCTCCATCACCTCCATTATTATGCCCCATCACCTCCTTTCTTTTGCTCTCACACTCTGGATCACTACTCCCTGCTTTAATCACTCCCAAGCAAGGCATCAAACTAGGGACATCCCCTAAGTCCTGGAACCCACTGAAATTATTTAAGGTAGCCAATCCTCAGTGTGCTTATCCTGCCTTGTCCGTTATTTCTTGTGGAATTCCCTACATTCCCCCCTCAGCTACTCTGCCTCCTAAGTGACCCTGGTGCTTCCCTGTGTGGCCCAAATGGTACGCCATGCCTACTTTTCCTACAGAACTGTGAGTATAAGAGATTTCTTCCTTTATGACAGTCATTTCTATATCTATGTGTCTTACCATATCTGATTAAAATGAATCAGGGGCACCTGGGTGGCTCAGTGGGCTAAGCATCCAACTTCAGCTCAGGTCATGATCTCATGGTTCATGAGTTCAGGTCCCACATCAGGCTTTGTGCTGACAGCTCAGAGCCTGGAGCCTGCTTCAGATTCTGTGTCTCCCTCTCTCTCTGCCCCTCCCCCTCTCACACTCTGCCTCTCTGTCTCTCTCTCTCTCTCTTAAAAATAAACACTTTTTTTTATAATAAACATTAAAAAAAATCATGGTTACCCTTAAAATACCAAGAAAGTGTGGTGAGACTGAAGCCAAATGAAAAAATTAGTCTCCAGATAACATAATGGTCAATTATGCTATCATCTACTTACAGGTCAAGTAGGATGAGCACTGGGAATTAACCTTCAGATTCCATAATTAGACAGCATTTCAATATTCAAAAGCTTTTAAGCTTTAAGGCTTTTAAGGGAAACATAACAACAGTGGAGAAAGGTAAGCTTTGGAGCAAAGGCTTTAAGTGGTTGAAATTTGTGGGGCACCTTGGTGGCTCAGTCAGTTAAGCATTCAACTTTAGCTCAGGTCATGACCTCATGGTTCGTGAGTTCGAGCCCCACGTCAGGCTTTGTGCTGACACTTAAGAGCTTGGAGCCTGCTTCAGATTCTGTGTGTCCCTCTCTTTCTGCCCCTCCCCCTGCTCACACTCTTTTTCTCTCTCTCAAAAATAAATAAACACTGAAAACAAATTTTTTAAATAAATGGTTGAAATTTGTCCCCAACAAGAGAAAAAAGACCCCAGCTACAAAAGGGCAACACAGAAGAGAGATAGCATTACAATGTTGAGAAGAAAGAAATATCCCCAAAATGAGTAATGAGGTTTCAGTGTTTATATGTGTGTAAGTGTGTTTCAGTCACAGGTACTGAGCTTCCACTTGTGGTAAAGTCTATGAATGTATTGGTTTTTGAGGCCTTACAACTTCCTGAGGCAACAAGTTAGTTGGCTTCAATTGGATCTGACTTTTAGGTTGCAGACAGAACATGTCTGCGTTTTCCTCTACTACTTCCCTAGCACAGATAAAAATAGGTAGAGCGCTTTAATGAAGGGACAAGAAAAATTAATCAGGAAAGGATTCAGGAAAGTAGAATTTGAATTTGGCCTAAGGAAGGATAGGAAATTGAAAGGTAGAGGAGAGAGGGGAAATCTAAGGTAGAGATACAACCATGAAAGTGACGATTAGCACATAGCAGTAGCACACCTGAGAGATGGCTTGATTAAAGTGCAGGGTGTCCACTGGAGAGTGATGAGAAATAATACGAGAGAGGTCACTGCAGGCTGGATTTTGGAAGTTTGTGAAGGTCAGGCAGTGGTATTTGGGCTCGATCTCTTTGGCTTGGTTGTTAGTGGACAGTTGTTTGCTGTAACTTCCTCAGGCAAACTTCAACTTTTGATGACAGCACTTCTTTCTCTGCTGAGCTTACAATTCTCCAAATAGCTCTTCAGGTAGCCATTATGAATTGATTAGAATTGACAATAAATATGAAACTCATTGCCAACACAGTGGTAAGCAAAAGGGAGCAAATGTAGATTTTCTCCATTAGGAAGCACAGAATAAAAGCAATGTTTAAGAAATATTGATACTTAGGATAGTTCAGCTGAGAGGCTGTTGCAATCTAGATATGTAATAAAATGCTAAGGTTGGTAGAAATTGAGACAACAAGCTTGAAGAAAGTGTATTCAATAATTTGATGATATTAGGGGTTGTTTTCCCCACAGTGGTAAGAAATTCCAGTTAGGTTATTGTGTCAGGCTGCTTTCTCAAAAAAAAAAAAAAAAAAAAAAAAGAGTGAGAGAGAAAGAGAGAGAGAGATACTTCCTCAGGCTTTGTCAAATCATGGTGACTTTACACAAAGATATGGTATTAGTTTTTATTGCTGTATAACTAATTATTACAAACTTGGTGGCTTAAACAACACATATTTATTTTTTCACAGCATCTATGAGACAGGAGTTGGGGCATGGCCCAACTGGGGCCTGGGCAGAGTTTTAATCCTCATGTTAATTCAGTGTCTCTGGTCTCGTTTGATGGCTCGACTGGGGAGTGAGCTGCTTCCAGGCTTATGTGGTTGTTAGTTCAGCATTCAGTTTCTTGCTGAATCAGACTGAAGGCCTCAGTTTATTGGTGGCCATAAGCCAGAGGTGGCCCTCAGTTTCTTGACACATGGCACTCTCAAAAGCGAAGCTTGCAACAAGGCAGCATGCCTTTTGAATCCAGCAAAGGAAAAAGCTTCCTTGTAAGATGATCATTACAGTTGTAGGTATCATAATTGCATAAGTAATACCCCATCATTTCACTGTATTCTCTAATGATTAAAGACAAGTTCCAATCCAGCCACTATGGAAAACAATATGGAGGTTGTGCAAAAAATTAAAAATAGAACTACCGTGTGATTCAGCAATCTCACTTCTGGGTACATATCCAACGGAAATAAAATTACCATCTTGAAGAATATCTGCACCTCTGTGTTCATTGCAGCATTATTACCAGTAGCCAATACACGTAAACAAGCTAAGCGTTCATTAACAGTGTTGTGTGTATACCTACGATGTAGTATTTTCCCTCTTTAAAAAAAGAAGGAAATGCTGCTTTCTATGACAACACTGATGAACTTAGGGGACATCGTGCTAAATGAAATAAACCAGACACAGAAAAACATTTTGTATGATCTCAATTATATGTGCAATCTTAAGAAAAAAATTATAGTAACGGAGAGTAAACGGTGATTGCCAGGGGCTGGGATGTAGGGGAAGTGGGGGATAGTCATCAAAAGTGACAAACTTCCAGTAATAGGATGAATAAGTCCTGTAGAACTGATGTACAGTGCAGTGACTATAGTTAACAATAATGTATTGTATATTTGAAATTTGCTAAAAGAGTTAATCTTTTAGATTTTTTTTAAAGTTCATTTATTTGTGAGAGACATAGAGACAGAGCGTGAGCAAGGGAAGGGCAGAGAGAGAGGGGAAGACGTAGAATCTGAAGCAGGCTCCACGCTCTGAGCTGTCAGCACAGAGCCCGACATGGGGCTTGAACTCACGAACCATGAGATCATGACCTGAGCCAAAATCGGACGCTTAACCGACTGAGCCACCCAGGCACCCCTAAAAGAGTTAATCTTAAGAGTTCTCACTACACACACACACACACACACACACACACACACACACACACACACACACAAGGGAACTATGTGGATGATGGATTGTGGTAATCATTTCACAAAGTATAAATATATCAAAACATCACATTGTATACTTTAGATATACAGATTCTTAATTTATCAACACCACCTCGATAAAGCTGGGGAAAAAAAGACAAGCCACAGGTCCCATTCGGGCTCAAGGAGAGGGGACAACACTAGGGAATAAACACCAGAAGGTGGGATCAGGGGGTGTCTGAGACTACCCACCACAGACACTAACGGCAATGAGGGAACCAGAAGCCTCATGGGAGTTGTACTTCTACTGTTGGAAGAAGAGGAACAGTTATTTTGGCAACTAGAGGGATCCAACATGGATCTAAGGACCTGGTCACCTTAGTGCCTTCCAATTGCCATTAAAGGGATTCTGTGACTTTGTGTCTATGTGTCTTCTCGTGTGTCATTCTTTTCTTTCTGCTTCCATCCAGAGTTGTTTTCGGCATGTTCTTGGACAGATGAGGAGAGAGATAGAGATAGAAAGAGAGAGAGATGGGAGTCGCCTGGGTGGCTCGGTTGGTTGAGACTCTGACTCTTGATTTCGGCTCAGGTTGTGATCCTGTGGTTCATGAGCCCTGGATTGGGATCTGCACTGACAGTGCGGAGCCTGCTTGGGATTCTGTCTCTCCCTCTCTCTGCTCCTCCCCTGCTCATGGGCAGGCACACACATGTGCATGCACTCTGTCTTAAAATAAATGTAAAATTAAAAAAAAAATAGAGATGTTCATGTTTGACAAAGGTGTTTGTTGGGCCAGATCATCACATAGGCCGCTGGTGAATCTACAGAATGGACACCCTTGATTCATATATTACCCCTAGCTGGCAGGAGGTGGTTTAACTGTTGTAGCTGAACCACTTTTGTTCAAGGAACAGCATAGGGTGTCTTTCCCTAGGGCACATGATTGGGCATTTTAAGAAGGGATTAGGAAAGGACACATACCAGTTATCCAGTGGTTATACAGAAATTAAAAGCCTATAAATAGCTAATTTATCATTTATTAATACTGTCCTTCTTTCTAAAAAATGAGAATTTATGGCAGCTTACAGAGATGTATTAAGCACCACGATAAGGAATCAAATAAGTGTGAAGTATGATGAGGGAGAAATAAGAACATAAAGGATTGATTGGTGAGGTCGGTACATACGTCACATACCATAAACATTCATCGAAGATGTGCTAGAGATTTGGTTTTGAGTTTCTTCACAGCCGGAGCCAGAGGAAAACACAACACGCCCATAAAAATTATTTGCCTACTAGTAAAAAGAATAATTTTCTCTGATGGTGTAAATCATCATAATAATGGCAACCATTTATTATGTACATGTAATGGGCCAGACACTATGTTTATGTTAAGTATAAATAAAACATTCCCCCCATTTCACTGGTGGGAAATTGGAGGTTAAGAGTTTAAATGTATTTTCTAAGGCCACAGAGTGAACAAGAAGTTGGACTTAGATCTCTCTGGTTCCAAATCCATCATTTCTTCAGTGTACAGGGCTGGGCTGAGTGAGCTGTGATGGGAACGTGCTGGGGACACCTGCAGCCATTGCTTATCTTGGCCTTTCCTTCCTCTTCTCTGTCCTTGAGACTTTCACACTGCCTCCTGCTTCATGCTCCCCACAAACACCAGACTTTGCTTGCACAGTTGTTCTTTGTTTCCAACACTCCAGACATCTTTTGATTTGCTTCTGTCTCCAATTTCATTTCCATATTGATCAAAGTTTTTTATTAGATTAGTCCATTTTTAAAAATTTGATTTTATTCTTCTTTCATCTATTTTTCTTTTCTATTTTCTTCTGTTTATTTTTTGGCTCCTAAGAAATTTGAAGTAATTTTTTCCTCTTCTTTTTCCTGGTTGTCATTGAGGCTTGTTGCTTTATACACTATTGTGAATATGCAAAAATTGAGCATTTTGGTTTTCAAGTTATACAAAATCTGACTTCCTCTCATGTACTGAAATTTACTCTTCAATGAACAATAGAGAGATGGTAGGAGTGCTATTGGCTTTGGAAGTCTTGTTTACAAAATGTGAAGACAATATTTACATATTTTAAGGGTTTAACATTTCCAATATTTACAATTGGTAAAGTAGAATTGACTCTGGTCAATGTTTTGCTAGCTGTTAATTTCGATTCTGTTTAATCTTGGGGATGACACTGTTTAATCTTGCCATTATCCATCCTTCTGCCCTAATAAGATGGTAAATATATGTCAACAGAAGTTCACCAACATCCAAATGTAAGTGGACATTTGTGAAAAATGTATAATGGTTATTCAAACAATGTTTGTAAGAATAGTTAACACAAAATAAGCAGGGAGAATGTTATTTCCTATTGCCGCACAACAAATAGTCCCAAAACTTAGTAGCTTAAAACAGCAAACATTTATTATCTTATTTTCTGTGAGTCAGGAATCTGGGCATGCCTTAGCATAGAGGCAATGAAGGTGTTGGCCAGGACTGCAGTATCATCTGAAGACTTGACCAGGGCGAGGTCCACTTTCAAGTTCACTCCCATGTTTGTTGACCTGCAGGATTTGGTTCTTCACGGCTGTTGAACCATGGGCCTTACTTCCTCCAAGCCTGTTGGCCAGAGGTTGATATCAGTTCCTTGCGACCTGGGCTTCTCTGTAGGGTAGTTTTCTGTATGGCAGCTGGCTACCTACCCTTGGGGGAAGCAAGAAAGAGTGCTGCAGATGGAATCTAGTCTTTCTAAAACATAATCTCAAAAGTGATATCCCAGCACTTCTATCTTATTTTATTCATTCAAAGCCAGTTAGTAAACCCACAAAAGGCAAGGGGATTATAAAAAACAAGGGCATGAACACCAGGAGGGGATCATTGGGAGCCATCTTGGAGGTTTGCCTACTACAGAGAGTGAAACTAACATCAAAAGAATGCTGCCTAGCCTCACTTCATATTATAGGACAGAGCTTGGACTGACAAGGAAGAAAAAGCAGCTGGCACTCCAAGTTCAGAAACTAAGAATAGGGTCTTTCTTTTCCCAAAGTTTCAGAACATGGGAGAGATGGGGTAAATAAGTACCCCATCTAAGAACTAAGAACCACTAAAAGCAAAAACTTCAGACTCCTGACTGCTACTACAGCAGCATCAGATTTACTATTAGGCCCAGCATTTTAAGGGCAACCAGGAATGAAAAGAACACTGACTTGGGAATGAGAACTTCATCAGAATCCCAGCTTTCTTGTAACTGCTGGTAAGACTCACGTTCTTAGGAAAGTCATTTAAGTTCTTTGGGGTTTCATTTCTTATAAAATGGGGATGACAGTATGAAATATTACTACCTGCATTTGTGAGGTAGGTATTGAGAGTCATGATAGTTACATAATACTAGATGGCAACATTTCTACTGTGTCGCTATAGTGAAAACTAAGGATGCAAAATCTTTGTTTTTTGAAACACATAAAGTGTTCTACTTAAAAATTTTATTTTATACTTTTGAAATAACTTTTCATACTTAGACAAATATTTTAATGTTTCACTATCATGTATTATATCAAAAGTAAAATATGAATGATATAAATTCATTTAATTCTAAAGGATTCTTAAATTATTTTGTCCAACCTCTCTGAATCATTTTCAAACAGAGGAATGGCCAATGCCCTATTTAGTCATGACTTTCAATAAAAACTTTTCAATAATATACTTCACTTAATTCAATATATCAAAATAAATATTTTACTAGTCAATAAAAAATATTGTTAATGATATATATGTATATATAAGTATATATGTATATTTGTGTATATATATGTATATTTATATATATATATTGGTTAACATATTAAGGTTTTGCAAACCTGCGCGGTCTTCCTTACAGCACATCACGCACGAGCTCTTAGCACACATGTCTGCCGTATTGGGGACTGCAGCCCTACTGCACATGCCTTTTCATAAATTATTTAAAAAAATAAAAAAAAATTTTCCCCCCTCCCTTTCCCCTTCCTCTACAGAACATGCCTTAAAAGAAATATTTTCCCTTTGTCTCTTTGCTCTATATTATGGTGACTGACGCAACTTGGTCTCCAAATGAACTTTAAGTTTTGCTTTGAATCAACGTATAATCTTGGGAAGCCACCCAAACCTCAGCAAAGCCCTGTACACCCTTGGGCTAGGTGGCTTGAGCGATTGCCGCCGGGGGCGGAGCCTATGGTGACGTAAGCCGGGAAGCCGCGGGGCGGGGGGCGGGGCGACGCGTTCCCGGAAGTGGCGCGTTACGTCGCTGTGCGTGCAGGCGGCTGCGTCGGGCTGCAGGAGAAGATGGCGGTCTCCACAGGTCGGTTCCCGGGCTGGGCTGCCTGCTTTCCCACTCCAACCCGGCTCTGCCTCTCCGCCTGCTGCTGGCGGCCGGGCACTGATCGTGTGGGAGAATCCAGAGTGCGCCTTCTCGAACACCGTGCTCCCCGTGGAGCGAAGCCCGGGAGCTGGGAGGGTCCGGGCGGGTCGGGCGCCGGCGCGGAGGGCCCGGGGCGGCCGTCGGGGGTGGCGGGTCGTGCTTGCGCGTCGGCCGCGCGCCCGCGGGCTGGGGGCGGGGTGGCTCCGGCGCGGGCGCACACGCAGGGGCTAGCGGGTGCGGGTCAGATCGCTGAGCCGAGGGCAGTGTGGGAGGGAAGAGAGGAGGCCCAAGGTGGGCAGTGTCAGCCTCCGGCACGGAAGGCTTTCGGGGTAAGGGGCGTCTTGGATCGAGTGGGGTCCCGTTCTCTTGGACTTGTCTTTATATGGGTGGAGGAGGAGAGGACTAAGGAGAAGAGGACTGTTGCTGTTTGTAATAAGGAGAAAGAATGATCATTCTTACCTGACTGAATACGTGTTGTATTTTTATTCATTTAAGTGCAGAAGTGTAGTGCGAGAAAAATAAAAACATAGAACAAGAAGACACTAATCGAAGTAGTTTGCTGCTTAGACTGTTCAACTCCTCTCTCGTACTGAATATAATGTTTGGTTTTCTATGAGCACAGACTTTGAAGTTAAATATTAACACTGAAATTTTCGAAACTTGACCATTTTACAATATATTAAAATGAAAATGTTAAGTTTTGCTACTTAAACATACGTCCGATCTTTCATTTCTCGTAATTATGATTGAAACCAGGCCGTAGAACAGCGTGATTTAGTATTTCCTGCCATCATTGCATAATAAAATTTTAAATGTATATGTGCTAAAAAAATGGAAGGTTGCAGTATATGTTATTGGAATTTGTAAGGTTATACCTCGGGATACATTTCAATATACATTTTAACGAAAAATTATGTCCTTTAAGTCTAATCTTTATTGTGTACAGGTGTCATAGGTGATAGGATCTTTAACAATTTTAGCATGGGGGAATATTTTGGTGTACTTGAGGTCTGAGCGAACTAGTAAAAACAAGGATTATTTTAAAAATGAGATTTTAGTGTTAAATTTTACCGTACTTGCTATCTGAAATCCACTGTGCTTTCGAATGGGGCCATATCCCTCTTAAGAGTTGTACCAGTGTGGGTTTTTGAAAATTTAGTAATAAAACAGTACATTTTAATTTGGTAGTTTTCATTTTGTGGATTGCATTGTTTATTTAAACATGTTCCCCCCCCAACATTATACATATGAGAAAGTGTGGAAATACTTTGAAAAGAACAAATATTAGATGATAGTAATGGGGATACTTTTCGTTAAGCCCTTTTAGTCATTTTTTTAAGGAAGTCGAATATAAATTGTGAAGACATTGCTGATTATTGGCATATTTCCTTATACATTAGAAGCCTGGGTTTTCTAGTTTCTATTTCAGCATGACAGTTGTTATATTTCCCCTGCTTTTACTATTTATGAAATATGAAACCTTAGCATAATTACTAAGAATATATTTCAGGCATTTAAGTTTTCTTCACTGACATTCATTTTGAAACTATTGCTAAAAATTTGTCTTGGTCAATTTCAGTATTTTATTTATTCATTTTAGGGGCCTTACATTACTGACAGTATTGTTGAACTGAGAGGGAGATGAGTGCAGAAGCAGCTTTGGATTTTTTAAATTATACTTTGTGTTAGCTATACTTTTGTATTCTTTGCAGGGAAATAGTACCTGTATATTCGTGAAATACAATGTAGCGTGAAATTTAAAATGAGATGAGCGAGGTCATGTAATAATGTACATGTTTTGAGGTGCTTGACTGGCTCATTCTGAGGAACCTGGGCTTCTTTATCTAGGGGCTGTGAGATGGAGCCCTATTTTGGGTATGGAGATTACAAAAAAAAATAAACTTTGAAAAATAATTAAAAAATGTACGTTTTTTATTTAAGACAAAATAATTTTGATAAAAAGTTATTTGATAGGCCAAAAAGAAGAGATACTGACAAACATTTTTTGATCTTTATTAAGGTATTATATTTTAATGTGCATTATCTAAGTCATATACTTTTATCCTTCCTCTTACTAGAAGGAAAATTGGGGAGAAAAAATTCCAGTGAGGCCGAGAATTTTAAGCTGAAACATACTTTGCCATACCATTTGATCCTCTTATTCGTTTTATTTGAGAGGGGAGGGCGCAGAGGGGAAGAGAGAATCTTAAGCAGGCTACACACTCAGCTCAGAGCCCGATGCGGGCTTAATCCTAGGAACCTGGGATCATAACCTGAGCCAAAATCAAGAGTTGGACACCCAACCGACTGATCCACCTAGGCGCCCTTAGTCTTCTGATTTTGTAGATGAGAAAAATGAGGGCTAAAAAATTACAAGATTTTACATAGTTGGTTAGTGATGGATTCAAGGTTAGAATTTGCAGGGGGTTTTTTTTGGTCTTTGTTTTGTCCTCAGTCTAGTGTTCTTTCTGTTATGAGGAAATGCGAATTTGAAATATTTGTTAATCATGAATCTTACTCCCTTCAGGCTTGAGAGTGGCTTTCACGCTTTTCTTTCTAGCAGAATCTTTGTTTCAGACTTAGATGTTTCTTGTGTATGGAAATTGGGCTATGGTGGGGACCCACTAGCTAGGTCCCCTATTTCCAAGAGGCATAGTCACCTTTGGAGGTTAAGAGGATTTCATTGGACATAGCTTAAGAAACACTACTTTAAGCAATAGAAATTTATTAGTACGTTTATTACCTTTGATTCAAAAATTTAGTTAGATCCCAGCAGTAATAAAAGACTCACTGTTACTTTGTCAGATGAAAAAGTATGTACAATACTTTCTTAAAAAAATAAATTTTAAATTTTAGAATAATTTTAGTGTTGTGAAGATAGTACTGAGAAGATTATACATTAAAGTACCTGATGTTCATTTTCTGTCTCAGGATCCCATCCAGGATACATTGGTAAATGAAAATTTAAAATTTCTTATCGCTTGAAGAAGATGTGGTTTATATATACAACGGAATACTACTTGGCAATGAGAAAGAATGGAATCCTGCCATTTGCAACAATGTAGAGGAAACTGGAGGGTATTATGTTAAGTGAAATAATTCAGAGAAAGACAAGTATTGTATGTTTTCACTCATATGTGGAACTCGAGAAACTGAACAGAAGACCATGGGGGAAGGGAAGGGGAAAAACTAGTTACAAACAGAGAGGGAGGCAAACCGATAAGAGACTCTTAAAGACCGAGAACACACTGAAGGTTGATGGGGCGGGGGAGGGGAAAATGGGTGATGGGCATTGAGGAGGGCATTTGTTGGGATGAGCACTGGGTGTTGTATGTGAGCGATGAATCATGGGAATCTACACCTGAAACCAAGAGCACACTGTATGTTAGCTAACTTGACAATAAATGATATTAAAAAAATAAAAAATAAAATTTTTTTATCACTTAAGTTACTCTAGTGGAGTTCTAATCTCTGAATGCAGATAATTGTAAAATATATTTAAGTAATGAGAGGCTCAGAAAAGAACAGATTTTTTTTTTTTTTTTACTTTGATAGTAGGTCTGTGTAAGCCATAAGGTTGAAAAACGAAACCAAAAATAAAACTAGCCTCTTCAGAAGTGGGCAGCATTGTGTGTACTGGAACAAGAACTAAGTTGGCAGTGCTTTCTGCTGCCTCTGATAGATTACTGTGGCATGCTAGACATGCCACCGAACCTCCAAGCCTTGCTTTCCCCATCCCTTCTATGAAAAGGTTGGACATGATTTTGTTTTCCCTATCTTCAAGATGAAGATATACGGGTGGAACTTGGGAGTAGGAACAGAAGAGATACACATGTGTAAATCATAACACAGAACCTGGGAACTGAACGTTATAAGAGCCAAATTGCAGTAGTCTAGTACATTTCCCTCTTGAGACTTTAATAACTGACCTGATAGATTTTTCGATGTCTGTTAGAAACCTGGCTACTCTTGATATGTGTTTGCTCTTGACAATATGATTAAATAATACCACCTTACTATACAGGCAGTCATCTCTTTGCACAGTACTGCAGGGTGGTAAAAATGACTGTGCAGATCGAAACTGTTCAAAGCAGTCTTACTAGGTAAGAAAAACTATTAGTCTGTGGCTTTTGAAAATGTTTGCTCAGATATTAAAAACTCTTCCTGTGATTATAAGTATATTGGAAAATGAAAAGAAATAGTAAAACTAATATTCAGTACTGTAATTTAAAAGTGAGACATTAAGAATTGGAATGTTTTATTTGTAAAAACCTTGTCAAGAGTAGTTTGAACAATGCTTGACTTTTTCTTCTCATCATAAACTTATGATGTGGAGCAAGCATCTTTTCTGTGCTTTGATAATTGTCAGACTCCTCAGTTTGAATCACTTCCAGTAGTTTATCCATTGTGCTTTCAATGTTTGGAAATAATCTCTGAGATTTTCTTTATTGTGAGCTTTTCACTTCCTGTGGAACGTTGTCATCCTTTTCTTATAACCGCTTTCCTCATTTACATCCGCAGCTCACATTCACAGTTTGTGTGGCTGCTCTTCCAACACTTTTGGTTGGGTATTTTTTCTATAACTGCATTTACATTTGGTTCACATTTCATCTCAGTGTTAACCAGTTTTTTTTTCATTGTACTTTCAGTTTTCATTTCTTTGCTGTACTCTGATCTTTGTTGGCTAATTTTTCTTTTTTGGCTATTTTTATAGAATGTCACATGGGCTTACTACTGGCACACAAGGAAGCAACACTCCTCTAAGCTTTGCTGTCTGTATGTGACTAACAAATGTGCAATGACCCATCACCAACAGACTTTGAAAGATGTGAAGTGATTGGCCACTGCTTAGGATGCTCATCTATGACTTACGTAGTGATTTGTGTACTGGCGAGCTAGCAACCGAGTTGTACTCAGTGCAGTCACTCATGATTAGTAGACCGTGCTGACTGAAGCTGCATTCGTGTTGTTGGGGGACCGATTGCTAATCGAAAGTCATGCAAATGAAAACTATGGCAAGGAAAGATTATCCCTTCGTGGAAACATCGACTGGACAGTTACTTGGGGAGCTGTTTGACCCAAAACTTCAAAGTGGATATGTGAGGCTTGTAGACTAGAATAAATGGAGTTCAGGATTCAAAAGTTTGTTTCAAATGTATTTGACTTTTTAAAAAAGAATGTATATATAAGTAAATTTCTTTTTTTATGTTTTATATTAGAGAGAGAGAGACAGAGACGGAGCTTGAGCAGGGGAGGGGCAGAGAGAGAGGGAAACACAGAATCTGAAGCAAGCAGCTGTCAGCACATGGATGCAGGGCTCGAACTCACGAACGGTGAGGTCATGACCTGAGCCAAAGTCAGACGCTTAACCTACTAAGCCACCCTCGTGCCCCAAGATGTTTTTATAAATAAATCTGAGATACTATGGTAAGATGGAACTGTAGAACTGGATTAGGGAGTGATTTATTCTTATTTACAAGGTCTTAAGCTGATTTGTATAAGAGCAAATGTTATATTCAGTTTAAGTTAGAACTCAGCAAAGTTTCAGTTCACAGGAGAGAAATCCTTGAAGCCTGTGTAGGTCTTTACATATGTTGAAATAATAATTCTAATGGAAAGCGTATTATGGATCATCTCAGCTTCATTTTATAGATGAGCAATGGAAATCTAGATATGAAATGACTTTCACAATATTATTTAGCTAGATGTTGAGGCCAGAGCTAGTTTCTTGATTTCAGGTTCTTTGATACTGATTCTATATTACACTGTATAAACTTTGTTTGCTTTAATTTTGTGGGAACCTAACAATGTGATTTCATAAATAAATGCCATTAAGGATCAAGACAAGACAGTTGATAGAGTCTAATGGCATTATAAGTATTTAACACTACATGTTCTTTTAAGATGTAAATGATTGTGTTGAAAGAATAACAACAAATTTAAGAAAATTGATATATATATTTTAAAATGTTTATTTTTTAGAGAGGCACAAGCATGAGGGGAGCAGGGGAGGGACAGAGAGAGAGAGGACAGGGGATCTGAAGTAGGAGAGACCCAATGCAGGGCTTAAACTCACAAAATTGTAAGATCATGACCTGGGCCAAAGACATATGCTTAACCAGCTGAGCCTCCAAGGTGCCTCAAGAAAATTGCTATTAACAGCTAAATCTTGTTACACATTTACACAGATCTTTTTTTGAGAGCACAAATTTGGTATTGCAGACAAATACGTACTTAGTAATTGTTTCCCTTAATGATTCTTTTATTTTTTTTTCCCCTTCCCCCAGGGTCTTCTGTTAAGTTTCTCAAAATCCACATATGAGTTATATCTATCTTTCTCTGACTTATTTCACTTAGCATAATACCTTCCAGTTTCAACCACGTTGCTGCATATGGCATGAATTCATTCTCTCTTATTGCCAAGTAGTATTCCATTGTATATATAAACCACATCTGAATCCATTTATCGGTTGGTGGACATTTAGGCTCTTTCCATAATTTGGCTATTGTTGAAAGCGCTGCTCTACACTTTGGGGTACATGTGTCCCTATGAATCAGCCCTCCTGTATCCTTTGGATAAATACCTAGTAATGCTATTGCTGGGTCATAGGGTAGTTCTATTTTTAATTTTTTGAGGAACCTCCACACTGTTTTCCAGAGCAGCTGCACCGGATTGCATTCTCACTGACAGTGAAGAGGGTTCCCATTTCTCCACATCCTTGCCAGCATCTGTAGTTTTCTGAGTTGTTCATTTTAGCCACTCTGATTGGTGTGAGGTGGTATCTCAGTGTGGTTTTGATTTGTATTTCCCTGATGATGAGTGACATTGAGCATCATTTCATGTGTCTGTTGGCCATCTGGATGTCTTTGGAAAAGTGCCTATTCTTGTCTTCTGCCCATTTCTTGACTGGATTATTTGTCTTTCAGGTGTGGAGTTTGGGGAGTTCTTTATGGATTTTGGATACTAACTCATTATCTGATATGTCATTTGCAAATACTTCTCCCATTCTGTTGGTTGCCTTTTAGTTTTGTTGATAGTTTTCTTTGCAGTGCAGAAGTTTTTTATCTTGATGAGGTCCCAATAGTTCATTTTTGCTTTTAATTCCCTTGCCTTTGAAGATGTGTGGAGCAAGAAATTGCTGCAGCTGAGGTCGAAGAAGTCGTTTCCTGCTTTCCTCTCTAGGGTTTTGATGGTTTCCTGTATCACATTCAGGTCTTTCATCCATTTTGAGTTTATTTTTGTGTCTGGTGTAAGAAAGTGGTCTAGTTTCATTTTTCTGCATATTGCTGTCCAGTTCTCCCAGGACGATTTGCTAAAGAGACTGGCTTTTTTCCATTGGATACTCTTTCCTGGTTTGTTGAAGATTAACTAGACATACATTTGTGGATCCATTTCTGGGTTCTCTCTTTTATTCCATTGGTCTATGTGTCTGTTTTTGTGCCAGTACCATACTGTCTTGATGATTACAACTTTGTAGTAGAGGCTAAAGTCTGGGATTGTGATGCCTCCCGCTTTGGTTTTCTTCTTCAATATTACTTTGGCTATTCGGGGTCTTCAGTGATTCCATACAAATTTTAAGATTGTTCTAGCTTTGAGAAAATGCTGGTGCAATTTTGATTGGGATCGCACTGAACGTGTAGATTACTTTGGGTAGTATTGATATTTTAACAATATTCTTCTAATCCATGAGCATGGAATGTTTTCCATTTCTTTGTGTCTTCTTCAATTTCCTTCATAAGTTTTCTATAGTTTTCAGCATACAGATCTTTTACATCTTTGGTTAGGTTTATTCCTAGGTATTTTACGGTTCATGGTACAATTGTAAATGGAATCAATTTCTTGATTTCTTTTTCTGTTTCTTCATTGGTGTATAGAATAGCAACTGATTTCTGTATATTGATTTTTATCCTGCGACCTTGCTGAATTCATGGATCAGTTCTAGTCGGCTTTTAGTGGATTCTGTCGGGTTTTCCACATACAGTATCATGTTGTCTGTGAAAAGTGAAAGTTTGACTTCTTCGCCAATCTTGATGACGTTTATTTCATTTTGTTGTCTGATTGCTTATGCTAGGACTTCCAACAGTGTTAAACAACAGTGGTGACATCTCTGTTGTGTTCCTGATTTCAGAGGAAAGCTCTCTGTTTTTTTCTCACTGAGGATGATATTAACTGTGGGCTTTTCATAAATGGCTTTTATGATGTTTAAGTATGTTCCTTCCATCCCGACTTTTTTGAGGGTTTTTATTAAGTAAGGATGCTGTATTTTGTCAAATGCCTTTTCTGCATCTATTGACAGGTTCATGTGGTTTCTTATCCTTTGTTGTATTAATGTGATATATCACATTGATTGATTTGTAAATATTGAACCAGCCCTGCAGCCCAGAAATGAATCCCAGTTGGTCATGGTGAATAATTGTTTCTATATGCTGTTGAATTCAGTTTGCTAGTATCTTGTTGAGAATTTTTACATCCATGTTCATCAGGGATACGAGCCTGTAATTCTTTTTTGCTGGGTCTCTGTCTGGTTTGGGAATCAAGGTAATGCAGGGTTCATAGTATGAGTCTGGGAGATTTCTTTTCATTTCTATTTTTGGGAGAGCTTGAGAAGGATAGGTATTAACTCTGCTTTAAATGTCTGTTAGAATTCCCCTAGGGAGGCCATTTGTTGTAAGACTTGATAACTGATTCAATTTCTTCACTAGTAATGGGTCTGTTCAAATTTTCTATTTCTTCCTGTTTGAGTTTTGGTAGTGTGTAGGTGTCTACAGATTTGTCTATTTCTTCCAGGTTGTCCAGTTTGTTGGCATATAATTTTTCATAGTATTCTCTGATAATTGCTTATATTTCTGAGGGATTGGTTGTGATAAATCCATTTTCATTTGTGATTTTATCTACTTGGGTTCTTTTTTCCTTTTGAGTAGTCTGGCTAAGTGTTTATCAATTTTGTTTATTTTTAAAAAAAACTAGGGGTGCCTAGGTGGCTCCGTTGGGTGAGCGTCTGACTTAGGCCCAGGTCATGATCTCGCGGTTCATGGGTTTGAGCCCTGCATCGGGCTCCGTGCTGACAGCTCAGAGCCTGGAGCCTGCTTAAGATTCTGTGTCTCATTCTCTCTCTGTCCTTCCCCCACTCGCACTCTGTCTCTCTCTCCTTCAAAAATAAATAAACATTAAAAAAAAAACCTAGCTCTTAGTTTCATTGATCTGTTCTACTTTCTTTTTTTGATTCTGTGTTGTTTATTTCTGCTCTGATCTTTATTATTTTTCTTCTTCTGCTGGCCTTGGGGTTTCTTCGTTGTTCTGCTTCTCGTTCCTTTAGGCGTGCTATTAGATTTTGTGTTTGGGATTTTTCTTGTTTCTTGAGATAGGCCTGGATTGCAATGTATTTTCCTCTTAGGATTGCCTTTGCTACATCCCAAAGTGTTTGGACAGTCGTGTTTTCATTTTCATTTGTTTCCATATATTTTTAAAATTTCTTCTTTAATAGCCTGGTTGACCCATTCATTCTTAGTAAGATGTTCTTTAACCTCCATGCATTTGGAGGTTTTCCAGACTTTTTCCTGTGGTTGATTGCAAGTTTCAGAGCATTGTGATCTGAAAAGGTGCATGGTATGATCCCAGTTCTTTTATATTTATTGAGGGCTGTTTTGTGATTCAGTATGTGATCTGTCTTGGAGAATGTTCCACGTGCACTCAAGATGAATGTGTATTCTGCTGCTTTAGGATGAAAGGTTCTGAATACACCTGTCAAGTCCATCTGGTCCAGTGTATCATTCAGGGCCATTGTTTCTTCATTTATTTTCTGTTTAGATGATCTGTCCATTGCTGTAAGTGGAGTATTAAAATCCCCTGCAATTACCACATTCTTATCAATAAGGTTCCTTATGTTCATGATAAATTGTTTTATATATTTGTGTGTTTCTGAATTGGGTGCATAAACATTTGTTAGCTCTTCTTGATGGATAGACCCCATAATTTTGATATAATGCCCTTCTGCATCTCCCGTTACAGCCCTTACTTTAAAATCTAGTTTGTCTGATATAAGTATGGCTACTCCAGCTTTCTTTTGGCCTACAGTATCATGATAGAGGGGATGATGTCATCCCCTCACTTTCAGTCTGAAGGTGTCCTCAGGTCTAAAATGGGTCTCTAGTAGATAGCAAATAGATGGGTCTTTTTTTTTTTTATCCATTCTGATACACTGTGTCTTTTGATTGGAACATTTAATCCTTTTACATTCAGTGTTATTATTGAAAGATATGGATTTAGAGTCATTGTATTATTTGAAGGTTTCATGCTTGTAGTGGTGTCTCTGGTCCTTTGTGGTCTTTGCAACATTTTGGTCACAGAGTCCCTCTTAGGATCTTTTGTAGGATCACTCTTGTTTTAGTGGTGATGAACTCCTTCAGTTTTTGTTTGTCTGAGGAAACCTTTAGCTCTCCTTCTATTCTGAATGACAGGCTTGCTGGATGAAGGATTCTTGGCTGCGTATTTTTTCCTATTCCGCACATTGGAAATTTCCTGCCACTCCTTTCTGGCCTGCCAAGTTTCAGTAGATAGGTCTACTACTACCATTACATATCTATCCTTGTAGGTTAAGGCCCGTTTGTCCCTAGATGCTTTCAGAATTCTCTCTTTATCTTTGAATTTTGCCAGTTTCACTATGATGTGTCATGCAGAAGATTGATTCAGGTTATGTCTGAAGGGAGTTCTCTGTGCCTCCTGGACCTCAGTGTGTTTCATTCCCCAGATTGGGGAAGTTCTCAGTTATGATTTGTTCAAGTACACCTTCTGCCCCTTTTTCTCTCTCTTCTAGAACTCCTATGCCGCGGATATTATTACGTTTCATGAATCACTTAGTTCTCTAATTCTTCACTTGTGGTCCAGAATTTTTTCTCTCTTTTTCTCAGTTTCATCTTTTTCCATAATTTTATCTTCTATTTCACTTATTCTGCCCTCTGCCTCTTCGATTCTTGCTGTCACTGTCTGTAGTTTATTTTGCACCTCATTTACAGCATTTTTTTAATTCATCATGATATTTTTTAGTTTGTTGATCTCTGCAGTAATAGATTCTCTGCTGTCTTATGCTTTTTTTAAGCCCAGTGATTAATCTTATGACTATTAGTCTAAGTTCTTGTTCAGTTATATTGTTTGTATCTGTTCTGATCAATTCTTTAGCTTTCATTTCTTTCTGGAATTTCTTTTGAGGGGAATTCTTCCATTTTGTCATTTTGGCTAGTTTTCTCTCCCTTATTTGTTTTTAAAGCCTGTTATGTGTCCTGCACCTGTGAGCACTACTATATTAAAGAAGGGCCATACACTGTCCAGAGCTTGGTTCTTCAGGAGGTGTTTTTTGGGAAGTGTTACTTGCTCTCTGTTGTGACTTTGGTGGTTTTATCCCCCTACTCACAGTGATGTTTTGGACCCTCCACCAGGTGTGCTTTGATTTGTTTGTTTAAGTAGCCCTGGAAAAGAAAAGAAACAGAACCCCAAAAACATCAGCTACAGCAAAACAATGGAGTGGGGGCATTGTTGCCTTATCCCATACAAAGAGAGAAATGATAGGGGCAGGGGAAAAAGAAAAGAAAATTGACCAGGCAGAGAAACTATATGGTTTAGTCCAGAGACAGAGAGAGGAAAATAAAGGAGATATAGAACAGGTATAAAGAGAATAGATTAGATATGTCTGCTTAAACAAACCAACGACCAGAATAACCAGACTAGATGAGGGGAAAAAAAAAAATATATATATATATATATATATATTGTAAGAATTGTCCAACAATTAAATCAGGAAATGCAAATCGCTGGGTGCCTCGGAGCTGGCGGCAGCGCTAGTCTGGAGGAGGGGCCATCTGGTTGGTCAGTCCTGCTCCAGCAGATGCAGTTACCAGGTGCGGAGGGGCAGGGTTTGGTGTAGCTGGTCCCGCCTCCCCTGTGGGCCTGCCATCCTTTCCCTGAAGCCCAGCCTTGTTGGTGATGGGGAGAAAGATGGCGACACCCCAGTCAGGTGCTGACTTCCGCACCTCCCGGCTCTAGGCTGGGATCTAAACCCGGATGTCCCAAAGGGTCCCACTCTGTGTGCCCCGGCTGTGGGGAAGTGCCACCCCGCCGACAGATGGCTCCAGCTGGCGCAGGCAGTCTTTGTCCTTTGACCAGGTATATACCTTCTTCCCACCGCACTCCAGGGAGGGGATCGCTCTCTCCCACTGCGGACTGTGCCTCTGAACCAGTTACCACACCCCCGGCTGGTGCCCCTCCTCCCCAGGTGCGAGAACAGGGCAGCCAGCCCCAGTCAGGAGAAGCCCCGCGGTTAGAGCTTGGATCTTCCTCCCTCCCGTCGGTGGTTTTTCTCTTGTCCAGATACAGTCCTAAGGTTCCCCAGCCTCTCTCTCTCTCCGCCCGCAGAAGGGGGATGCCTCCCATCTGTGCGTACGCAGCTCCGTTGATCTCTCCAGTCTGGGGTCACACACCTATGGCCCGCTGGTTTGCCCCTGTGGGCCCCTGGAGACGTCTTTGTCACTCTGCAGCCCCCATTCTTGGAATTCAAAGTCTTTTGACCTCAACACTGCTGCGTTTGAGGGACAGGGACCTTTGGGTCCCCCTACTTCTCCGCCATGTTGGATCTCCACGTCATAGTTTATTCTAAAGAAAATGTCCTTTCCAACTTCTGGAATAAACATTGTTAGCTGCTTTCCTGGAGAGTGTTAAGTAACTTCTATATTCTCCCTAGGTTTGCCTATCTCATTCAGCTATCTATAGTGTATCTGAGCAAAGTCTTCTCCAATAACTTATTCCATTGTATTTGAATGTTGAGTGTGTCTACTTTCATGGTTGTCTTCACTGACAGAAATTCTGTATTCCAGAAGTTTTTCCACCTATATTTGAAGGTATGGTAGACATGCTTAAGATTAGTATAATATCAATTTGAAATTTTTTGGATGTTTTTATTTACCACGTTTCATCACTTTCTAGGATACATTTTAATGTCAGAAATAGGTATATGTCATATAGTTTAATGGTAGTGTTTTTCATTGAAAAAAAATTATTTATTGGGTCACGTGGATAGTACAGCTGGTTAAGCGTCAGACTCTTGATCTCGGCTCAGATTCTCACAGTTCGTGAGATCAAGCTCTTTCTCGGGCTCTGCGCTGAGAGCTCGGAGCCTACTTGAGATTTTTTCTCTCCTTCTCTCTCTGTCCCTTCCCTGCTCGAATGCCTGCTGTCTCTGAAAATAAAGAGATAAACTTAAAAAAAATAAATTTTGTTTATTTTTTGAGAGAGAGAGTGAGTGAGTGCAAGCAGGAGAAGGGCAGAGGGACAGGGAGAGAGGAATCTTTCTTTTTTAAAGTTTTATTTATTTATTTATTTTGAGAGCGAGAGAGAGAGAGAGAGAGAGAGAGAGAGGGAGGGAGAGGGGCTTGATTTCACAACCATGAGATCATGACCTGAGCTGAAATCAAGAGTCAGACACTTAACCAACTGAGCCACCCAGGCTCCCCTCTAATTTCTTAATAATCTTTCATCATATAGTGTATGCTGTCTTAGACTTGATGAAAGCAAATATTTAAAATTTATACAAAACATTTAGTGAGGTGAATATATACCAGATTTTAATGTACAAGGTTCTACAAATATGTTAACATGTTTTCATTTCTTTAAAAAAATTTTTTTTTAATGTTTATTTTTGAGAGCGAGAGAGAGACAAAGTATGAAGGGGAGGGGCAGAGATAGAGGCAGACACAGAATCTGAAGCAGGCTCCAGGCTCTGAGCTGTTAACACAGAGCCCGACATGGGGTTCCAAGTCATGGACTGTGTGGATCATGACCTAAAGTCAGATGCTTAACCGACAGTCACTGAGGTGCCCCAATATGTTCTCGTTTCTTAATTGAATATTGAGAAGTTGTTATAACTTTAAACTTAAGTATATTCTAGTGAAATCATTTTTAATTTCCTGCAATTTCTTGAAATATTTAGAGGCTAAAGTTAAAATTAATGTACATGATAAATCTTTGCTTCAGCAAAAGAATATTCTTATTTTCGGGGCACCTGGGTGTCTCAGTCAGTAAAGTGTCTTACTCTTGATTTGGATTCAGGTCATGATCTCAGGGTTTGTGAGTTTGAGCCCCGCAGCAGGCTCTGCGCTGGCAGTGTCGAGACTGCTTAGGATTCTCTCTCTCTCTCTTACTCTTTCTCTCTCTCCCAAAATAAATAAACAGAATATTCTGATTTTTTTCCTGTGACTTATCTGTAAATATTTTTAATATTAAATCAGTATTTGTGTCAGCTCATACTGTCTGGTGAATAATCAGTTCTAAGGTGTTTTAAATGTAATTTGTATGCCATGATGTCAATAATTCTGTATTCTTGACATTTTTGACATCATTCTTGATGATAGTATTTATAGTGGGATTGTAATTGTTGGTTTTGAAAAAACCAGTAGGGGTTACAGACCCATTTAGAATTGTGGAACGGGTTTTCCTGGGCAAAGAACTGTGAATAGGATTAATGATTCAGTCAGATTTGTTCCTTTGCCGAACCAAAGGTCAGAGCTAATTGAATGACAGGCCTACCCAGCTTGGAATTCCACCAATGGTTGCCTGGAAGAGATAGTAAGTATACATAGTTCAAAATACAGTGTAATAAAGTGATCACACCGGATGACTTCATTTACTTTTCTAAAATATTCTTCTGTTAATTACAGTGCAAGGTAAAAAGGCCTAGTGAGTTAGTTAAAGCTCCAGTTGTAGGTTATCTTTGGGTCCATATTGATGAACATTTGACAGTTTCTGATAAATATGACCAATGTATATGTGTTGTTATTAGATCTGTTTTTTCATTTAGACAGTTAATATAATTCATGTACTTTATTTTTTTTAAGTTTTTATTTTAATTCCAGTTAGTAAACATGCAGTGCCGTGTTAGCTTCAGGTGTACAAGGTAGTGATTCCGCAGTTCCGTCTGTCCCCTGGTGCTCGTCATGATGCGTGCACTCCTTGATCCCCATCACTTACTTCCCCCATCCCCACGCCCACCTCCCATCTGGTAACCGTCCGTTTGTTCTCTCTGGTTAAGAGTCTGTTTCTTGATTTCTCTCCCTCTTTGTTACTTCCCATTTGCTTATTTCTTTTTTTTAAATGTTTATGTATTTTTGAGACAGAGACAGAGCATGAGTAGGGGAGGGGCAGAGAGAGAGGGAGACCCAGAATCCGAAGCAGGCTCCAAGCTCTGAGCCGACTGCACAGAGCCCGACGCGGGGCTCGAACTCACGGACCATGAGATCATGACCTGAGCCGAAGTCAGCCGCTTAACTGACTGAGCCACCCAGGTGCCCCTATTACTTCCCTTTTGCTTGTTTATTTCTTAAATTCCACATAATAAGTGAAATCATATGGTATTTGTCTTTCTTTGACTGAATGTTCTGCTTAGCATAGTACCCTCTGGCTCCATGTTGTTGCAAATGGCAAGACTTCATTCTTTTTTGTGGCTGAATAATATCACATTACCTCTCCCTCCCCCCCCCCCTCTCTCTTTTTCTTTATTCATCAGTTGAAGGACACTTGGGCTATTTCCATATCGAAGCTATTGTAAATAATGATGCCAAAAATATAGGGGTGCATGTATCCCTTTGAGTTAGTGTTTTTGTTATCTTTGGATAAATACCCAGTGTAGTGCAATTTCTGATCATAGGGTAGTTCTATTTTTAACTTTTAGAGAACCTCCATATTGTTTTTCAGAGTGGCTGCAGTTTGTATTCCCACCAACAGTGCAAGAGAGTTTTTCACCATACCCTCATCAACACCTGTTGCCTCTTTTGTTGCCAATTTTGGCCATTCTGACAGGTGTGAGTGATATCTAATTGTACTTCTGATTTGTATTTTCCTGATAGGAAGTGATGTTGAGCATCTTTTCATGTATCTGTTGGCCATCTGTATGTTTTCTTTGGAGAAATGTCTCTTCATGTCTTCTATCCATTTTTTTTTTTTAAAGTTTATTTACTTAGCTTGTGTGTGCTTGGAGGAGGGGCAGAGAATCTCAAGAAGGATCTGTGCTGTCAGTGGTGTGCTCCATCCCACCAACCACAAGATCATGATCTGAGCTGAAATCAAAGTCTGAAGCTTAACCGACTGAGCCACCCAGGCACCCTCTTCTATTTTTAAATACGATTACAGTAAAATCTTGGTTTACAAGCATAATTCATTCTGGAAAGCACTTTTATATCAAAGCAAATTTCAAGGACCATTGGCTCAGTTGTGATTATGTGACATTTCCTTGTCATATACTGCTCGTATTGCGAGACATTGCTCATTTATCAAATTAAAATTTATTAGAAATGTTTTCTTGTCTTGCGAAAGGCTTCGCAGAACAAGTTACTCGCGTTCCAAGGTTTTACTGTATTTGTTTTTTGGGTGTTGGGTTTTTTAAGTTCTTTTGTATGTTTTGGGTCCCAACTCTTTATTGGCTACACCGTTTGCACATAAAATCTCCCATTCCATAGGTTGCCTTTAATTTTGCTGACTGTGTCCTTTGTGTGTAGTTTTTTATTTTGATGTAGTCCCAATAGTTTTGCTTTCACCCCCCTTGCCTGAGAAGTCCTATCTAGAGAAAAGTTGCTACGGCTGATGTCAAAGAAGTTACTGCCTGTGTTCTCCTCTAGGATTTTTATGGATTCAGGTCTCATATTTAAATCTTGAATCTATTTTGAAATTATTTTTGTGTATGGTGTAAGAAAGTGGTCCAATTTCTTTCTTATGCATGTTGCTGTCAAGTTTTCCCAACACCATTTCTGGAAGGGACTTTTTCTCATTGGATACTCTTTCCTGCTTTGTCAAAGATTTAATGACTATATAATTGTGAGTTCATATCTGTGGTTTTTTTTTATTCTGGTCCATCGATCTGTGTGTCTATTATTATGCCAATACCATACTGTTTTTTGATTACTACAGCTTTGTAATATAACTTGAAAACTGAAATTGTGATTCCTCCAGTTTTGTTTTTCTTTTTCAAGATTGCTTTGGATATTCAGGGTCTTTTGTGGTTCCATACAAATTTCAGAATTGTTTGTTGTAATTCTGTGAAAATGTTGGTATTTTGATAGGGATTGCATGTAGATTGCTTTGGGTAGTATAGACATTTAAACATTGTTTGTTCTTCCAGTACATAAGCATGGGATGTCTTTCTATTTCTTTGTGTCATCTTCAATTTCTTTCATCAGTGTTTTATAGTTTTCAGAGAACAGGTCTTTCATCTCTGTGGTTAAGTCTATTCCTAGGTATCTTATTATTTTTGGTGCAGTTGTAAATGGATTGTTTTCTTAATTTCTTTTTTGTTTGTTTTGTTTTCTTAATTTCTGTTTCTGCTGCTTTATTACTGGTGTATAGAAATGCAACATTTCTTTACATTGATTTTGTTTCTTGTGACTTTACTAAATTCATGTATCAGTTCTGGCAGTTTTTTGGTGAAGTCTTTTCGGGTTGTCTCTGTAGAGTATCACGTCATCTGCAAATAATTAAAGTTTTACTTCTTCCTTACCAATTTGCCTTTCATTTCTTTTTGTTGTCTGAATGCTGTGGCTAGGACTTCCAGTACTATGTTAAATAACAGTGGTGATACTGGACATCTTGTCTTCTTCCTGACCTCAGGGGAAAAGCTCTCAGTTTTTCCCCATTAAGGATGATATTAGCTGTGGGATATAATTCATGCATTTTAAAATGATTTTATATAATATTTTAAATATATGACATACTTACCCGAATGTAAGTTAATCTAAGTTTTTGCACTGCTAAACATTTTTCTCCAGACTCTTCCACCTGCCTTTCTCACCTTTATCTATCTATTACTAAACAGCAAGTAACTTGAAAACTTAGTGACTTCAAACAGTGATTCATTGTTTCTCATGATTTCTCACTGACTAGGTGGTTCTGCTAGTCTCACATGATGATGGGCTGGGCCTGTTGCCCAGGTGCCTTGGTTCAATGAGTGGCCATTCTCTGGCCTATTTGACTTTTTCATATCCTGGTAGTGTCCACATTGGTGGTTGGCTCCCGAGAGGGCTAAACAGAACCTACCAGGCCTTTGAGAACACTATTCCCACAACTGCACTAGCATCACTTCTACCATATTCTGTCAAAATGAGTGGCAAGGCCATACCAGATTCAAGGGGATGGAGATCACCTCCATCCCTTGATGGGGGTAAGGGGATGTGCCTGGAGGGAGAAAAATTGTTCATAGCTGTTTGGAGGCAGTCTACACTCCTTGTGTTATGTTCTCGAGGGTGAATTTCACAAAGTGGAATTTGAAGTCAAAGCATATGAATAAAAATTCTTGTTACATTTTGTCACATTACCTCTTGAGCAAGGTGGACTTGATTTCAAGGGATGTATAATTATGTATAAATAAAAATTTCCCATAATTCTACCAGCATTGTGTTTAGCATGTTTTAAGTTAAATTTTTGATGGGTGTATGATTTCATCATTTTCAGCATGCATGTTGTTTTCACAAACTTTCTTTTTGTTTTGCTTTCTTGTTTTATTATTTGTATTTCATGTCTAAATGTATATAATCCATTTATTGTCATAAATATGTATATGGCTATTTACTGCTTTTTCAAGGAACTGGTTATTTATATTAGCAGGTTTAATAATTTTTTTTTCAAATTCTTATTTAAATTTTAGTTAACAAACAGTGCAGTGTATTGACTTCAGGAGTAGAATTCAGTGATTCATTACTACATACAACACTCAGTGCTCATCACAAGTGCCCTCCTTAGTACCCGTCATCCATCTAGCCCATCTCCCATCCACCTCCTTCCCACCATCCTCCATCAATCCATAGTTTGTTCTCTATCACTAAGAATCTCTTATGACCTGAGCTGAAGTTGGATGCTTAATCAACTGAGCCACTAAGAGATTCTTAATGATAGAGAACTAACTGTGGGCAGTGGGCTCTGCTGACAACTCAGAGCCTTGTTTCCCTCCCCCCACCCTTTCCTTCCCATATGTTCATCTGTTTTGTTGCTTAAATTCGCATGAGTGAAATCATATATTTCCCTTTCTCTGACTGACTTAATTCACTTAGCCTGATACATTCTAGCTACATCCACATCATTGCAAATGACAAGATTTCACTCTTTTTGATAGCGAAGTAAAATTCCCTTGTATGTATTTAATACCACATTTTCTTTATCCGGTCAATCAGTCGGTGGACTCTTGGGCTTTTTCCATAGTTGGCTATTGTCGATAGTGCTGCTATAAACACAGGGGTGCAGTACCTCTCTGAATCTGTATTTTTGTATCTTTTGGGTAAATACCTAGTAGTGCAGTTACCTTGATTGTAGGGTAGTTCCATTTTTGACTCTTTGAGGAGCCTCCACACTGTTTTCCAGAGTAGTTGCACCAGTTCGCATCCCCACCAACAGTGTAAGAGGGTTCTCCTTCCTCCTCATCCTCACTAACATCTGTTGTTTCCTTTACTGTTAATTTTAGCCCTCTGACAGGTGGGAGTGATATCTCTTTTTGGTTTTGATATACATTTCCCTGATGATGAATGATGTTGAGCGTGTTTTCATGTGTCTCTTAGCCATTTGGATGCCTTCTTTGGAAACATGTCTATTCATTTCTTCTGCCCATTTCTTAACTGGGTTGTTTTTTGGGTGTTGAGTTTCATAAGTTTTTTAATAGATTTTGGATACTAAACCTCTATCAGATATGCCTGTTGTTGAATATCTTCTCCCATTCCATAGGCTGCCTTTTAGTTTTGTTGATTGTTTCCTTTACTGTACAGAAGCTTTTTATCTCGAAGTCCTAATAGTTCATTTTTGCTTTTGTTTCCCTTGCCTTTGGTGATGTGTCTAGTAAGAAGTTGCTGCAGCTGAGGTCAAAGAGGTTGCTGCCTGTGTTCTCCTGTAGAATTTTGATGGTTTCCTGTCTCACATTTAGGTCTTTAATCTATTTTGAATTTATTTTTGTGTATGGTGTAAGAAAGTGATTTAGTTTCATTCTTCTACATTTCACCTTCCTGTTTTCCCAACACCATTTGTTGAAGAAATGGTCTTTTTTTCTATTGGATGTTCTCTCCTGCTTTGTCAAAGATGAGTTCACCATATACTTGTGGGTCCATTTCTGTGTTTTCTATTCTGTTTCGTTGATCTGTGTGTCTGTTTTTGTGCCAGGACCATACTAGCCTGATGACTACAGCTTTGTAGTATAGCTTGAAATTTGGAATTGTGATACCCGGACTTTGTTTTTTCTTTTTCAGGATTACTTTGGCTATTTGGGGTCTTTTGTGGTTTCATACAAATTTTAGAATTGTTCTAGCTCTGTGAAAAATGCTGGTGTTATTTTGATAGGGATTGCGTTAAATGTGTAGATTGCTTTGGTTAGTATAGACATTTTAACAGTGTTTATTTTCCCAGGCTATGAGTATGTAATGCTTTTCCATTTCTTTGTGTCCTCTTCAATTTCATTCGTAAGTCTTCTGTAGTTTCTAGAGTGTATATATTCTGTTTCATATGTGCAATATCTGTTTTGGAGCTCCCCACCATTAGTCTGTTGATTTCTGCACTAATTTCACATTATCTTAGTTTCTTTGACCGATGAGAAGAATCTTAATATCTAGGGAAACTATTCCTTCTGTTTTCTTTTTCTTTAAAAATTTTCTCCAAACTCTTGCCAGAAGAATATTAGGTCAGTTTGTCAAGTTCCAGGAACAATGCTAGTTGAATTTCAGTTTAAATCGAAAGAGTCTATAGGTTAATTTGAGTACTTAACCTTTGCAGTGTTTGTCCTGTAGGCAGATTGCTTTATTTATTCAGATTTTTGATGTTCTTTATTTATATTTTATAGTTTTTCTCCACTGACATCTTACATATTTTCACCCATTCTTCACCCTGGATGGTTTCTGTGCTTTATGGTGCATCTGGCGAGTTTCTTTTAGGAGACTTTCCTTGTCCCTTCTTTTGGGGTAAGTTGTCCTTTCTAGATGCCCCCAGAGGTTTTTTCACATTGTATTGTGCTGTCTCTTTAATCATCTTCCTGTCATAGATTGTAAACTTCTTGAGAGCAAACTAAGCTTTTGGTCTGCTTGGTTTCAAGCGCCTATCAGTAACTGAATCTGGTAGTAGTCAGATACCTATGAGTGAAGGCGTGAATTAATACAATTGTGAATGGATGACAAAATATAGGACTCCTGATACTTTGTGATTTTATGTGTGTTCCTCTACATGATGTTTTCCTAATTGTATTTTTTTTGTTCCATTAAGGTAGATAATAATGTTAAAACCAAACAAATATTTAACTTTTAAATTTCTGAAAAATTGTAAGGTATTATTCAGAGAGCTTTTATAAATGCTTTTATTAATATATGATTTTAAGCACTGCAAAACCATAAGTTTCTTGCACTTAAATTTTAACACTTTCTTTATAATATTTTTGCTTATATGGCAAATTTCAACAATGAGCAGTTTTCAGAAAATATGTATTTTCAGTTGTACATACTCTGTAATCTCCCTACCTTTTTTTTTTACTCCACAGGGCTTTTATTTATTTATTTTTTTAATTTTAGAGAAGGAGAGAGAGCACAAGCAGGGAGAGGGGAAGAAAGAGAGAGAGAATCTTTAAGCAGGTTCCACAATCAGTGGTGAGCTGGATGGTGAGGGCTTGATCCCACAACCCCTGGAATCCTGACCTGAGCCAAAACCAAGAGTAGACATTCAACTGACTGATGCCCTCAACCCAGGCAGCCCTTCCTTTGTTTTTTAAGTTTTCTGGATTTTGGGGTGCCTGGAGGCTCAGTTGGTAGAGCATGTGACTGTTGATCTCAGGTTCATGAGTTCAGGCCCCACATTGGGCATAGAGCTTACTTTAAAAGAATAAAAATGAATAAAATTTCCTGAATTTTTTTTTTAATTTTTTTTTTAACGTTTATTTATTTTTGAGAGACATAGAGACAGAGTGTGAGCAGGGGAAGGGCAGAGAGAGAGGGAGACACAGAAACCGAAGCAGGCTCCAGGCTGTGATGAGCCAGCAGCACAGAGCCCGACGCGGGGCTCGAACTCACAGACCGTGAGATCACGACCTGAGCTGAAGTCGGCCACCCAACCAACTGAGCCACCCAGGCGCCCCAATTTTCTGGATTTTGAGATGCAGCGTACAGTGACAATTTGTACCTGTGTTGGGAAAGCTGAATTTTATTTATTTATTTATTTATTTGTAACTTTTTTTATTAAAAGAATTTTTTTTAATATTGTTTTTAATTTTTTTAACGGTTTTTATTTTATTTTTGAGAGACAGAGAGACAGAGTGTGAGCAGGGGAAGGGCAGAGAAAGAGGCAGACACAGAATCAAAGCAGGCTCCAGGCTCTGAGCTGTCAGCACAGAGCCCGACGCGGGGCTCGAACTCACAGACTGTGAGATCATGACCTGAGCCGAAGTCAGACGCTTAACCTGACTGAGCCACCCAGGCGCCCCTAGAAGAATTTTTTTAATGTTTACTTATTTTTGAGACAGCCAGAGACAGAGTGCAAGCGGGGAAGGAGCAGAGGGCAGACACAGAATCCGAAGCGGGCTCCAGGCTCTGAGCTGTCAGCACAGGGTGCGACCGAACTCACGAACCGTGAGATCATGACCTGAGCCTAAGTCAGACACTTAACCAACTGAGCCACGCAGGTGTCCCAAAGGAAAGCTGAATTTTAGTTTTGACTAAGCTACTAGCTTGCAGTGAGGTCTTGAATAAGTTGCTTTGTGTCTTTGGTCTTTGTAAAATGTAGCTATAGCTGCCCATCATACCTCAAAAAGACTTTTTTTTTAATATTCAGATAGGTGGCAGTATGAGAAAGTAACTTGAAAAATATAAAATGCTGTGTTATTTCCCTCGACAGGAGTATTTTGCTTTGAGTACACCCAGTATGAGATATATGGAAAGATTATTTTTTTTCTGTAATGTTTATTTATTTATTTTGAGAGAGAGAACAGGAGCACCAGCCCATGCATGAGCAGGGGAGGAGCAGAGAGAAAGGAGAGAATTCGCTGGCTCCCGTGCTGTCAGCACAGAGCTGGAAGTGGGGCTCAGTCTCATGAATTCTGAGATCAAGACCTGAGCCAAAATCAAGACTTGGATGCTTAACCGATTGAGATACCTGGCACCCTTGGAAAGATTCCTTTTAATGAAGTTCAGGACAGTATGTATTTGACCAGAGTTGCTTCCACACTTGGTCCTTGACCATGTGAGATGTGTCCTTGAGATGTGTCCCTCATCCCTATCAGATTTGCAAGGATTGGGGACAAATTAGCAGGAGGTAGGAAAGGAGTTCAATCAGGACTATGGGTTCCATGAGTAGGTAGTGGAGAATACTGGCTAAGAGCTTCAACCCCGACTCCTCACTGACTCGCCGTGTAATTAGATTGAATTTTATGAAATTTCTCTTTCTGTTGTTTAAAAAGATGCCTGAATAGCAGCACTTTGATTTTTATAAGGTTCAGCCTAATAATTTAAGTCTTAGTTTTCTTATCTGGTGAAATGGTGGTGTCGCATCAGCTTATAAGGTGAGATGTAATGAAGGACTTCTGCCTGTAAAGCTTTTGGCAGATGTTGGTCTCATAGGAGGTGCTCAGTCAACTTTTTAATCAAGTCAGTTTAATCAAGTCAGCTTGTTTGAGAACTCAGAACCCCCCCAGCAGGGCAGAATCAAAACTAAAATCAAAGCCGGGGCTTTTCATGAGTTTCATCTTAACAGCGTGTCCACTCAGGTTAATTGAAACCCATGCCCAAGAACTCTGCAGGGGACAGGGCAACAGCCTGGCCGCATCCCACAGCACACATGCCCCATACACTCTCTGCCCTAACCTTGGTCAGACCCTCTGGGTAGTGGGATGAGGAGAAGGGACCCATAGCTGACCTGGGACCTGGGTGTTCATGAGGACCAGCTAAAGGAGGGTTGAAAAGCACATAAGACAGAAAGGTTTATTCCATTTCTGTGGGTATTTTCCTTTAATTTTTGAATAAGCGATGATTCCCTTAGTCAAGTCTCCCTACCCCTGCCCCCTAAGCAAGACTAATATTGTTCATTGGGGCGTTTTAAGATGGCACTTGCTTATATTTGCCAGAGAAATAAGTTCGTAGGTAGGGGAAAAAGGAAGTTACAAAACTATGAGTCTCATGAACTCATTTTGGGGGAAAAAGCATGGACACCATATATTTTGTATGGAAAATAATCTGAAGAGAAATACACTAAAATGGTAACAATAATTATTTTTGAATTTTAGGCGCTTTTGTACATCTTAGACTGTTCACCATCAGGTAGAACTGGAATTTATACTGTCCTTTCTAAAACTATACTACCTCTTGTCTTTTTTTTGTGTTTTCTTAGAACTTTATTTAGATGATTAATTGCAAACTGATAGTAAATTTGTTTTGCTGTTGTTTCTCATGTTTGTATGGTTAGATAGATAGATTTATTACTATTGAGGGTCTTAGACTTTTTTCCTTGTAACTTGAAACATTGATGAGTTAAAGTTGAGAAATCTTTTTTCTTAATATACATTGCGTGGAGGATTCGTTCTAGTCATTCTAGTCTTTATTTGGCTCTCTATATGCCTGTATGTATCATGGGAATTAAAGGCAAGTGATGTGCAATTTGATATCCTTCACATTTAAAACTAGAAGCATGTTTTCTAGGTTGTTTGCATTCAGAGTTTTGGTTACGAATGTCATTATTTTTGGTCTTACTTCCCAGGAGTGCAGGTTCATTGTAATGTACTAAAGAGGAAAGTTGATTAGTGGAGAAGCCTAGAGAAGGTTTTTGACTTGGTTTGTCAATTAATAGTTAAGTGACTTTAGGATTATCACCCTGACTTTTACTGGTGATAATTTTATTTCCTCTTAAGTGTTGAGTTTTGGACTGGATGATCTTTGGTATTCTTCTGGACCAAAAATTGACAGCATTAAAAAAATTTCAGCTAGAAAGGGTCGGTCAATTTATGGGTTACTCTTTTTTTTTTCTTTTAATGAAGATCCAAGACTAACAGAATAAAATAGTTTAAAGTTAACGCACACAGACATATGGGAAAAGACAAGTGGAACTATAGAAAAAGGCTCATACGGCAGGAGCTTCAGAGGGCAGCTTACGTACACACTTCATAGAGCAACATCCCCATCTTGTGGCTTTTATTTCTTCAGAGACGTTAGTAGTTGGATGAAATAAAACCAGACTACTCTACCCTGAATTTGAAAATATGGCTCAGTGTTTTTTGTATTCTGTTTTTGTCTTATACTTTAAAAGCAAAATTGTCTTAGCTGCTATAATTTTTTAAATGTTGGTATTGTCAGTAATTATCTATTAATCTTACAATTAATTTCCCAAAATGCAATGTAAAGAAATCGTGAAAAGTTTATCAGTAACTAGATTTATCACTTTTATGGCACATATGAACCTTAATTTTATAGTTCACTTTGTAGTTTTGGGTACTCATAAAGGTCACTCGATTGAATTTTTTATAAATAGGCAACAAAATTCAATGCAAATTTAGAATAGTTCTTGGAAAATGACTTCATAATGGTAAGGATACTCAAGCTGATTTAAGGTTATTTTAAAAAGGAATTCAGTAGCAATGTATTGAGGAGGTCTTGCCTATATAGCTACAGGAAAATAGCAGCTGTCCTAATGTTAGGTGAATGAAAACTTACAGCTTAGGGTAAAATTTCTAGGGGCCACCCTACAGTTTTGTACAAAGAGCTTTTATTTTCACATGGCATAGATGGAGGCAAATGGAAGTTTTATGTAATTCTGTCTAATACAAACACTAAAATGAGCATCATAGGCAACATTTGTTGTGTTTAAGATGGATTACCTTGTTTAATTTTCACAGTGATTCCATGAGGTAGGAAATATTGTTACCTCACTTTTACAGATGAGAAAACAGGGCTGGTAAACATGTTTTGGTAAACATGTCAAGTGGTTAGCAGAACTGGACTTGGGCAGGCTGATTTCTGGATCTGTGACAGGATGTGCTTACTCGTGTAGTTTGTGCTGCTGTGCAACTTGACGTAAAAGTGGCTTTGGTCTAGAAAACTGATTTTAACACTGGATCTGCCTCTTTCAGTGTGTGACCTTGAGTAGGTCACATCACTTCTTCATACCCCAGTTTCCACAACTGTAAAATGGGTGCTTTTAGGATTAAAGGTGATAATTTATTTAAAATAGAATACAACGTATGCTCAACAAATAGTTATTAATAATCATAGTAGTTGTAATAATGACTATTTTTGTTTTTTGTGATTTATAAAAGCTCTGTATTTCTGTAACCCAAGATCTTCAAGCATGTTTTTAATGATGCACAGTGTATAAAATGGCTAGTGTTCTTTTAATTTACAGTATTTTTATTGCTTTTTTGTTATATGTCCAGAAGGGTTACTGTGAATTAGTAAGTGAATGGTGTTTTGATTTCACCAAGAGAGAGAAGTTATACAAAATGACGGCCACTTGGAAGACATGTCACCAAAAAAAAAAAAAAAAAAAAAAAAAGAGATGTCACTTCTTTCTGCTTCATATTCGTGTATGTGCATGCATGAGAGAGATAGTGCACGACCACACGTGCACAAGCTCCAGAGCCAAAGAGAGAGGCTTCTGAGGGCATTTACCTAAGTTTTTCAAGACTCGTGTGGTGGGGCTGGAGGATGTTTCAATCTGGATGCTTTTGAGAATGTGAAAGACCACAGGTCCGTCCTTTGGAGAGGTGAGACCAGTAATTGTAGAAAAGGTGATCATGTGGAAGAATCGTGGTTGGATTCCAGGGGTTGGAAGTCACAGTGGTGGTGAGGACCAGGTCTGAAAATGAAGGAGTGAGAACTGTGAAACGCTAGGTTCTGGGCAGAGAAGAGGACTTCTGTGTTAAGATGTTAGAAATAAAGTAGAGGCGATGAGGTCTAAAGAAGGGGAAGTCTGAGAAGGGCTATCGGATCATGAAAAATTTGCTGGGTTGGGCCCAGAGGTGAAGGGCGGGTCCTAGGAAACTGTTATATCCATAAGGAGAGTTATTCTTGTATCAGGGAACTCCCCAAGTGATGATGAAGCACCTTGCTGACGTGGGAGAGGTAAGACCCTTCTGGTTAGGGATGAGAACAGGAAAGGAGACTGACTGGGGCCACGGATGGGGTTGCTTGCGCATTCTTGAAAAAACAATTGTACCTTCTAGTGCTTTTTTAAAGATAGAACATAATTCTGGTCTTTAAGAAGCATCAGAGAGTACATGTTAATGCATTTGAACTTTATGGCCATGCCCATTTATTTGATGCAGTGTTCTAGACTTGGAACAGAAATCTCAGTTATGGAAAATATTCCTTTTTAATGATTTCCTTGTGATTGATTTATGCCAGGGTAACATTGATTTATTAGGAGTTATATACATGTTCTGTACTGCAGTTAATATTTGTTACAGTGTTTTCATTTTGAATGGATGTTAGATTGAACATTTTCTGGGGCAGAAATGCTTAAAGGTAATTTTGACTTTTTGGTAAATAATTTGCTAAAGTTTAAATGGGAAAAAGCTGTATTCGAATATATGCAACTTCTGTAATTATGAGCTTTTTACATTTACATTGACATTCTTTTGTATAGGAGTTAAAGTTCCTCGTAATTTTCGCTTGTTGGAAGAACTTGAAGAAGGACAAAAAGGAGTAGGCGATGGTACGGTTAGCTGGGGCCTCGAAGATGATGAAGATATGACACTTACAAGGTGGACAGGCATGATTATTGGGCCACCAAGGGTCAGTGCTATAAATTACATATTTTTCCTGTTAATATTTATTGTCTAAGTTAGAGTACACATTTTATTTAATATTGATATTAAAGTAATTATCACTTCTAACTGAAACAATTCCTTCCTTTTAATTCATTTTGTATACATTTATTGATGCTTCCTGTGTGTAGGGTATAATGCTTGATTTTATGGAGGACTGGGGGGAAAAGATTGATGTGGTCATTGCCGTCAAGGTGTTTGCAGTTGAGTAGAGAAGAAAAAATAATTACAAATGACAGATTCTAAATATGGCAGAGAAAGTTCACTACGGGACTTTAGAATATGTTTCTTCTAGCTGGAATAATTGAGGAAGGCTGAACAGTGGAGGAAGTTGCCTTTGGAATGAGCCTTAAAGAACTGACTGGTAGGATTTCAGAAGGTGGTGATGGGGATGGAGAACATTCCAGATAGAGAGGAGAAAAGGTGAGGAAATGGAGGGGATACTTGGAAAGAGCAAACAGTATATTTTGACATAACCTGTTACTAACCTGCTCGCTAATGTGTGTAACCAAGGGTTTCCAAATTGGTTTGTATTGAATGCACACTGCTATTTGCCCTCTTGATATTTGACTTGCCTTGTATATACTATAGGCCTCAGTTTCTTCGTTTAATAAAATATAGAGAAAAGTCTATGATTTTTGCATATTTTCTAGCATTGTTGGCAACAGACCCATTGTGTTTTATTTTATTTAGGTCTTTCTCAAGCTTATGAAGTTTTATTTTTACTCAAAATCTTTTCCAGACTGGGAAATCTTTTTCCACATTGTATTCCTTACTCAAAGATCCTATTTACTGCACTCCTGGCAGTGAGTCTTTGAAATATGATTGCATAATGTTTTTGACTTTTGGAAAGAGTACCAGGTTGAAGGTTTTCTTTTTTAATCTTTCGTTTTATATACTATTGGCTACCTGAGGAGAGAGCATTTCAGCTGTTTTGGTGTTGGATAGAGTTTAGATTGCCTTTTGATTTTTACAAAAGAAAAATGGATCAAGTAATCAGCAACGTTAACTTTAGAGAGTGAATCACTGTCTGTTTTATATTTTCTGGTATTTCTTTGCAAAATTTGAGCACACTGCTAACCTGACAGACTCCCATTTCCTTCCACTGCTTTGATTTTTTCATAAGATACTTGAGGAAGGAAATGTAATTTGATGGTTAAGATTCTTCATGTGTTTTATAACTTGGTATTTATAATGAAAATCTTGATTTTCACTGCTTGTGAACATTATTACCATGATCTGGTTAAAAAAGAAAGTGCTTTAATTTATGAACTTTTTTTTTAAAGTTTTTATTTATTTATTTCGGGAATGACAGAGACAGTGTGAGTGGGGGAGGGAACGAGAGAGGGGGGAAGACAGAGAATCCTAAGCACGCTCCGTGCTGCCAGCACAGAGCCGGACATGGGGCTTGAAACTGCAAGATCATGACCTGAGCCAAAACCAAGAATCGGAAGCTTAACCAACTGAGCCACTTAAGCGCCCCTAATTTATGAACATTCTTAATGAATAGTTTGAAGATTTGACAGTCTGAATTTGGTAGAATATAAATTCGAAATTACTGAGATTTAGTTTTTCTCCTACCACTACCTCCAATGGACTTTAGGAATGTTTTAGAGTTTGTGTGTGAGTTCCTCAGTGATTTTGTGGGCTGGCCTGGAGCATGGTTTCCAAATATGGAAGAGCAGCTCCCACTTGATCTCACACCAGACTAGCTGCCTTTCTGGTATCACCCAACTGCAGGAAGCCCCTGTGTCCAGACTGTGCCCAGTGCCTAGTGAAGGCTGCTCTGGCTTGTGGCGGTATGTTCGGTTTGCTGGAAACGTCTGTGTAGACACAATGCTGCCAGTGGACATGCTGAACTGCTGTTCATTGAGACTTGCTCTTTCTTTCTTAGAACTTTCTTTTTTTAAATTTTTTGGACTTTTTAACTTTGGCGGGGGAGAGAGAGAGAGAATGAGAGGGAGAGAGGCAGAGAGAGAGGGAGGCACAGAATACGAGGCAGGCTCCAGGCAATGAGCTGGAGAGGCACAGAGCCCGATGTGGGGCTCAAACCCACAAACCTTGAGATCATGACCTGAGCCGAAGTTGAATGCTTAACTGACTGAGCCACCCAGGTGCCCTGGGCCTTCCCCTTTCGGAGGGTAGTGGTCTTGGAGCCTCTTCTTACTTCCTTTGGAAGCCAGGAAGGGGCAAGAGGAGAGCACCTGACAAAGGCACAGCGTCTTTACAGCCAGCCAGTGATTTTTCTGCCTTCCGTCACCATCTCTTGACTTCCTCTGTCACTGAGACCCATTGAGGGTGAATGCTTGTGCACTCATTCAGTTGCCTTTTAATAAAACCTGCAAGAGTTACTGTCTTACCTAGTCGTTTTCTCTTTAGGAGGCGCCGTATTTAGAGCAGTTTGTCCCTAGCTTCAGGTATCTACATCTAACCAGCATAGTGAGAAAAATTTTTACCTCACCATACTGTTACTTGTTGAGGGGTTTTTAAAATTTTTAATGCGTTATTAGACTCCCTGATTTTTTTATGTAATTTTAGTACTTTGTTTGGATTTATATGATCAGCAATTTTGTTTTTTCTCATATGCTTGTGTTTTAAATTTTCTGAAGCAATATTTTTTTAGCATTAGAGGTTTAGTAACTTATCCAAGTTTTTTTTATATGTAAATGGAGCTACTATCCCTATTTAATTTGGAGAATTAGACAAGTTTAATAATTAGACAATAGGAAGGTACCTGACTATAATATATATCTTGTATATGTTCCTTTTTTTTTTTTACTCTTTTTTTATTTTACTATTGATTAGAGAACAGAAAGATATGGCTGTTGTTTTTTTGTTTTTTAATTTGGAGTGATAAAATTAGACCAAGGTGTCCAGAGTTGAGACGATGTTTACTCTAAAAGGCTAGCTTAGAGTTTTTTAACTTAATTTTAAAAGTTGAGGTATAATTTACATATAATGAATTGCACAAATCGTACCATGAGTTTCTACAAATCTACCTTGTTGCCTATACTCCTGTCTGGATATAGACTATTTCAGTCACCTGGGCCCTCTCCCACCACCACCCAGCTACTACCTCCTCAGCCTAGAGCTGTTCTGCGTGTTGTAGAATTTCATATAAGAGGAATCATGCAGTGTGTGTGTTTACCGGTCTGCTTATTTTGACTCTGCACAGTGTCTCAGAGATTTAGTTGTGTGTTCCATACAGTAGTAGTGTTTCTTTTTATTACTGAGTAGCATTTTACTGTATAGATATATACGATAATGTATTTATCAGTCGTGTTCATGGTATTTGGATTTTATCTACTTTGTGGTTATTTGAAATAAACCTGCTATGAACATTCTTTTTAAAAGTCTTCTGTGAACATACTTGTTTCCTTTTTTTTTTTTTTTTGGATAAAATGCATAGGAATGGAATTGTTACATCATAGGGTAGGTAGGTATACACTTATTCACTTTTATAAGAAAATGCCAGATTGTTTCCTAAATGGCTATGCCATCCTCTACTCCCAGTAAAGTGTGAGAGTTCTGGTTGTTTCCACATACTTTGAGTGTTTTTAACATTACAGAATTTCTTGGGGGCTATTAAGTTTATTTATTTATTTTGAGAGAGAAACACAGAGAGACCAAGTGGGGGAGGGGCAGAGAGAAAAGGAGAGAGGGAGAATTCCAAGCAGGCTCTGCTCTGGCAGCATGGAGCCTGACATGGGCCTCAAACCACGAACTGAGAGATCCTGACCTGAGCTGAAACCAAGAGTTGGGTGCATAAGCAACTGAGCCACCCAGGCATCCCTATTATTCTTATTTTTTAATGCAAGTTTTGTAGACAGGTTAATGTGCATCGAGATCGAAGTACAGCAGACTGGATAAATTCCTTGAAATCTCTCTGATGTCAGTCCTTTCTGTACATACTCAAACTGCGGGGCATGTGCTGTCAAACTCGGTTTAACAAGTTTTTGATGCAGGTATTTCTTTTTAAAGCGTTGAAATAATTAGTAATACATGTACAAGATTATTTTATATATTTTAAATTACAGTAGTTTAATATCCCAGATCTGACCTCCACTTGGGAATAGCTCTTACTTAAGGGAAAGGAAGCTGTGGATCAGTTTGGGTAAGTGAAATCTATAGATGGTTAGTTTATCAAATAAATTTGAGTGTAAAAAAAGTATATTATTGATCATAAAGTAACATCAAATACATTCATATTGTGCTTTTCCTCTTTATTAAGCAGTTGAATATTATTATTATTTTTATTTTTTTGCCTTCCAGACAAATTATGAAAACAGAATATATAGCCTGAAAGTAGAATGTGGACCTAAATACCCAGAAGCTCCTCCATCAGTTAGATTTGTAACCAAAATTAATATGAATGGAATTAATAATTCCAGTGGAATGGTAAGTTAAAATAGTCATTTTATTTCTATAAAATAGTATATAGTCAAGAGAAAGTTAAATACAAAACGGACCTTTGTTTAGCTGAAAGTCTAAAAGAAATATATCTTATGTTTTTCTCTTATAAATAAACCTGTCCTTAAAAACCTTTGTGTACCTGCGTAGATAGATGTGATGACAACAGTTCTCTCCGGGTTTTATTAATTGCTTCAGTAGTCATATTTTAGTTGAATTCCGTATTTGGTGAAAAGGTAACATTCTCTTCGAGAGGGGGGCTTTGAGGAACAAGTATGTCTGTATTAGAACAAATAGTCATGGTTGAGCATTGTTGTCTGTTTAAAGCAAATAAACCAAAATGACATGTTCTACCTGGAAGTTAGTGGAAAGGCTGAATTTCCATTATGATTAGGTTGCTAAGGCTCATGTTAAGACTTTTAAATCTCGACTCTTGATATGCTATGTTGACAGTACCCTCACATGCAAAATGCATAGTAACATAATTGATAATAAAATGAACCTCATCCATCTTAGGAAATAGAATGTTACCAATATCTGTAACTTCTTGTGCGCTCCTCCTCATCCCATCCCTGTGGTCCTTTTCCTCACTAGTGGTAGTTAATATCTTAAATATATTCTTTCATATACTCCTTTAGTTTAATAATTATACCCAATGTATCATGTGTGTATACCTAGCTTCCCTCCCTCTTTCCTTCTTACCTGTTTATTAATATACCTGCCTTAGTCTCTCATCTATTAAAAACCATGAGTTTATGCCAACACAGTAGGGATTATTCCATATTTCATCTGTTCCACATTTGTAATTCCCTCTGGCAACAAATCGAATCCTGGACACAGAGAGCTAGCCCTCAAGCCCCAACCTGAGTCTAGTATGCAGACCCTCAGCTTGGCCACAGAATGGCTGGTGCCTCCTTGCTGGATGTACTGGATGAAAGCATGATCCTGCCAGGAAGAAGGTGGACAGGTCATTGGAAATCTCAGCTCTGAACCTGCTGGTCACTTAGAAATCTCTTTACCTGATGCATGCCAATTAAAAGCGGAGTTCTGAGAGTCCTTCCTGTCAGTCTGCAATCTTTGTAATTTATTGGAAACATTTAGTCCATTTACAGTTAATATAATATTGATATGTTTAGGTTTAATAAGTCATCTTATTTTATGGTTTCTATAGTTTTCCGTGTGGTTTTTCTTTTCTACTTTTGAAATGGTTGTTCTCAAATTTTTTCATTCTATTTTTGTTTTTTTCAGTGGTTATTCTAGAAATTACAGTGTGTATACTTAAGTATTTTTATGACAGATAATATTAAGAGATGTGATAGAAGCAGGATTATAAAACATTTTGAACACACAGAAGGATATTATTTAGGGAATTTCTATACGATGCACTGCATTGCCTTACGAGGAAGATAGTTTTGTTAAATTTCTCTACCAGGCGTAGTTATTCTTCTCAACTGCTGGTTTGCTTTCATATTATAGACACTGTAAATTAAGTAATTAATGGTGGGTTCTGCATTCTTGTGAGAGAACTAGGAAATTCAGGATTAAATTTCAAACATGCCTCTAATAAGTTTATCTGATCTCGTGGGTGTCTTGTCCATTTTTTGACATTTTATTTCCCTCTCTGCTTTTCTTCCCTTGTCCATCCATATCATTAAGTCCTGTCAGCCTTTGTTGAAATTGTAACTTAAGTCGAGTCTTATTTTTCTATTTACATTGCTACCAAATGAATATTGACCATCACCTCTTGTCTTGTAACAACCTCTGTTTTACTTTTTTACTTCCTCCAATCTTTCCGAAGCAAACAGCCAGAAGGATATTTCTAAAATACAAATTATGTTATGTCATTTCTGTGCTTTAAGATCTTTTAATGACTTCAACCACAATGTGCATGCTTTTTGCCTTGGTTCATTGGGACTCACAGGGTCCACACTGCCCTGCACACCTTTCATTTTGCCTCATGACCATTGCACTGTTCTTCCTGTCTGGATATCTCTCCCACTCTGGCTAATCCTTACAGAGCCTTCTCTTTTCAGTGTGAGTATTACTTTCTTCAAGAAGTCTTTTCTTGATTCTCCAATCTGAATTCTGTCCCCTTTTTTACTCTGATAATCTTTTCCTTTGTAGCAGTTTCTATAAATTTGTTACCACTTTTCTCTTTGTTTTCATTTTTGGTGTTTTTAAAAGAAATATTTTTAATATATAGACAAGTTGGGGCGCCTGGGTGGCTCAGTCGGTTAAGCGTTCGACTTCGGCTCAGGTCATGATCTCACTGTTCCCAAGTTCGAGCGCCGCGTCGGGCTCTGTGCTGACGGCTCAGAGCCTGGAGCCTGTTTCAGATTCTGTGTCTCCCTCTCTGTCTGTGCCCCTCCCTTGCTCATGCTCTGTCTGTCTCTCTCTCAAAAATAAATAAATAAACATAAAATATATATACATATATAGACAAGTTTTAGAAAATGGTATAACTAACATCGTACATTTTCCCTTCTCAAATGTTAGCATTTTGGTCTTGTTTGTAATAGCCTTTTTTTTCTTTAAAAAGTTTTTTTTAATGTTTATTTATTTTTGAGAGAGAGAGAGAGTGTGAGCGGGGAGGGACAGAGAGAGACACAGAGTCCGATGCAGGCTTCAAGGCTCTGAGCTGTCAGCACAGAGCCCGATGTAGGGCTCAGACTCACAAACTGAGATCATGACCTGAGCTGAAATTGGACGCTTACCTGACTGAGCCATGCAGGTGCCCCTCTAATAGCCTTTTTTTTTTTTTTTTTAAAAAGAAAGACTACATTATAAGTAGTTAACTCTGTGTACCTTTCCCCAGTTTCCCCTTTTACTTTCCTCCAAGGTAGTCCCATCTTGAATTGGGTGATTTATCATTTCCATGCATAATTGTTATGCTTTAACTATGCACTTGTGTGTATACTTCTCTGTTGTATCAGGTTTGTGTGAATCATGTCAGTAATTTTAAGCTTCATCCATGTTGGGTCAGTTAAATTAGGTTGTTCCTTTTAATACTCTGTTTTTCATTTGCTGGGCATTTAGGCTGTTTTCAGTTTGCACTGAAAAGAGATTACTACAGTGGACATTCTTATACAAGTATTCTTCTACCCCAGGGCAGTGCTTCTCAAGACTTGGGTGTTTAATGGTTGGTTTGTTTGTTCCAATATGTTGTAAATCAGTACTTTTGTAAAATACACTAAAAATTACTAAGAAAATGAAATAAGAAAGAAAATATGGTAAAACCTTGGGTTGCAAGTAACTTGTCCTTGAGTGTTCCTCAAGAAATGTTCCTGCAAACATTTCTAATAAATTTTAACTTGATAAATGAGCAATATGAGTAGTATGTGACACCGAGTGTCACTTGATCACCACTGAGCCAATGGTTCCTCTCTCTCTTTCTCTCTGTCTCTTGCTGTGGGATTGTGGGTGATCGTCTCCCATGCTTGGATGCTCAGTCTCTGGCTGTGGTGTTTGGCAGAAATCCATGATTTTTCGGAATGCTGGAAGGTGCCCACAACTGGCACTAGTGTGTTTTTTGTCATTTCAAAGCACCTGTGGACAGTCCTTTGCTTTTCCATACCAGAGTGAGCTTAGGAATGCTTTGCTTCATTCTAGGTCAGGCTGCCTGCAGATAGAGACCCTTTCCTCTGCTGCCTTAGTGCCAGTTACATTACATACAGTAGATGACTGCATGTAATACTGTACTGTAGTCAGTACCTGTTAGTGATAGTGAAAGTCGTCCTACACAATAACCTTCCTCTCTTGTCTCTCTCACACCAGCTATGAAGGTTTTCAAAAGTAAGTGCAGGTTAATTTATTTTTCTTTATATTTTGTATTTTCCTTATTATTTTATATTATATTATTATAATCATTTTTATATGAATATTTTTGGATTGTGGAATGAATCATCTGAGTTTCCATTATTTCTTATGGGAAAATTTGCTTTTATATACAAGTGCTTTAGATTACACACATTTCCGGAACGAATTATGCTCGCAAGCCAAGGTTTTACTGTATAAGCTCAGATTTTTTAAACAAAAATTTCTCGGTCAAATTACCATAGAACTCTTGAAACACTTGCTCTCCATTTCTGTGTCTGTCGTGTGGTGGGCCAGTAGAAAATAAGCTCAAGGCCTGGCGTCATTCCGTGGAACGTGCTCTGAGTAGCACTGCTCAGAGGATCCAACCTAGAAGTGGCGTGTCTGCTGAAGTGCAGGGCTTGCCTTCAGCTTGACCGAATGTTGCCAGCTTACTCTCCACAGGGTTGTATCTGAGTCTGTCTTGCCAGCTGTGTGGAATAGTATCCTGTGATTGTACATTCTCACCAACACTTTGTATGGTCAATCTGGGGTGGGGATTTGGAAACAAAAAGAAATAACTGATTTTAATTATTAGAGCAGAGGTGTGTGTATAGAAGGTTAGAAATAGAGTGAGTACACTGGACATCAGTTTTTCTCTTGACTGATCTTTAAGAATTTAAAATACTACTTTCATTACTGGTAGATAGATACCCAGAACTTCACACTGAGCAGTGCGCCAGGATTGGTCACGTGCCAGGATAATTTTGTTTCATTTCGAGGCTGTTTAAATGCACCTAATGAATTATGGGTGTTGCTTTAGTAATTTTGGCTTATGTTTATTTAATACAACAAGCCAAGATTATTCCTTTTGGGTGGTTAGCACAGTAAAGCGTAAATTATAGTGCTTTATGCTGTGAGGTCTCACGTTTTGCAAGTTATTGTATATTATAGAATAAGATACAGATTTGTTCTGACATGATATTTATTTTCCCATGCTCTTTTCTTCCTCCTCTCTCTTCTTCATCTTCTTTTCCCCATTGTGTGTGTGTGTGTGTGTGTGTGTGTGTGCCCTGTTGGTATTTCACAGGATTTGCAATCACTTAGGTTTATTTAACTGTCATGTAACTTTACAGCTGGAAGTGTTTGTTTCTGCTTTGGAAAAAGCTTGGTATTCTCTCCACTTGAAAACTCTTACTCGTTAGTGGAGTCTATTTAAAATAAGCTAAGGGGCTTGCTACTCCTTAATTTAAAGCATTAGAGGAAGCACTTTAAGTACATCTTAACATTATAACATCTTTCTTATTGCTTCAGTTACTTGTATGAGAATTATTTAAGAATTATTTTTCTCCGCAGTTGATTGTGATATAATTTGCATACCATTCACTTCATTCAAAGTGTATATAATTGTTTTTTAGTTTTCACTATTACCACAGTACAGTTTTAGAATATTTTTGTCCCTCTCAAAGGAAACCTTCTACCCATTAGTTGTCACTTTCTATTCCACATCCTATACCCGGATCTTTCTGTCTTTATAGATTTGCCTATTCTGGACTTTTCATGAATATGGAATCATATAATACGTATTTTTTGGCAAGTAGCTTCTTTGACTTATATTGTCAAGGTTCATCCATGTTGTAGCATGTATCAGTACTTTATAACTTTTTATAACTTTTTGTTGCTGAATAATAATTCATTATATATATATATAAATTTGTTATCTATCTATCTGTCATCTGTCGATCGACGTATCTATCTATATTTATCACATTTTGTTTATCCATTTCATCACCTGGTAGACATTTGGGCTTTTCTGCTTTTGGCCATCGTGAATTATGCTGCTGCAAATATTTGCCTATAAGGTTGTATGGGCAAAACTTACATTTCTGTTGGATGTATACCTAGGAATGGAATTGCTGGGTCATATGGTGGCTCTATGTTTAACTCTTTGAGGTATGGCCAGACTGTTTTTCTTTCTTCCTTTTTAAAAATTAATTATTTTTTAAAATTTACATCCAAGTTAGTTAGCATATAGTGCAACAATGATTTCAGGAGTAGATTCCTTAATGCCCCTTACCTATTTAACCCATCCCCCTTCCTACAACCCCTCTAGCCACTCTCTGTTTATTCTCCACATTTAAGAGTCTCTTATGTTTTGTCCCCTTCTCTGTTTTTATATTATTTCTGCTTCCCTTCCCTTATGTTCATCTGTTTTGTATCTTAAATTCCTCATGAGTAAAGTCATATGATATTTGTCTTTCACTGACTGACTAATTTCACTTAACATAATACCCTCTATTTCTATGTACGTAGTTGCAAATGGCAAGATTTCTCTTTTTTTGCTTGCTGAGTAAGACTCCATTGTGTGTGTGTGTGTACACACACACCCACATCATCTTTATCCATTCTTCCATCGATGGACATTTGGGCTCTTTCCATACTTTGGCTATTGTCGATAGCATTGCTATAAATATTGGGGTGCATGTGTCCCTTCAAAACTGCACACCTGTATCCCTTGGATAAATACCTAGTAGTGCAATTGCTGGATTGTAAGGTAGTTCTATTTTTAACTCTTTGCGGAAACTTCATCCTGTTTTCCAGAGTGGCTGCACCAGTTTGCATTCCCATCAGCGTGCAAAGACATCCTCTTTCTCCACATCCTTGCCAACATCTGTTGTTGCCTGAGTTGTTAATGTAGGTCATTCTGACAGGCGCGATGTGGTATCTCATTGTGCTTTTGATTTGTATTTCTCTGATGATGAGTGATATTGAGCATCTTTTCATGTGTCGTTTGGCCATCTGGATGTCTTCTTTGGAGAACTGTCTATTCATGTCTTTTGCCCATTTCTTCACTGGGTTATTTGTTTTTTGAGTGTTGAGTTTGATAAGTTCTTTATAGATTTGGGATACTAACGTTTTATCTGATATGTTATTTGCAAATATCTTCTCCTATTCTGTCAGATGCCTTTTAGTTTTGGTGATTGTTTCCTTCACTGTGCAGAAGATTTTTACCTTGATGAGGTCCCAATAGTTCATTTTTGCTTTTGTATCCCTTGCCTCTGGAGACGTGTTGAGTAAGAAGTTGATGTGGCCGAGGTCAAAGAGGTTTTTGCCTGCTTACTCCTCTAGGATTTTAATGGGTCCTTCATTCATTTTGAGTTTATTTTTGTGTATAGTATAAGAAAGTGGTCCAGTTTCATTTTTCTGCATGTCGCTGTCCAGTTTTCCCAGCACCACTTGCTGAAGAGATCGTTTTTATTCCACTGAATATTCTTTTCTGCTTTGGCAAAGATTAGTTGGCCATATGTTTGTGGGTCTATTTCTGGGTTCTCTCTTCTGTTCCATTGATCTGAGTGTCTGTTTATATGCCAGTACCATAATGTCTTGATGATTACAGCTTTGTAATACAGCTTGAAGTCTGGGATTGTGATGCCTCCTGCTTTGGTTTTCTTTTTCAGGATTGCTTTGGCTATTCAGGGTCTTTTCTGGTTCCTTACAAATTTTAGAATCATTTGTTCTAGCTCTGTGAAGAATGCTGGTGTTATTATGATAAGGATTGCATTGAATATGTAGATTTCTTTGGGTAGTATCAGCATCTTAACAGTATTTTTGCCTCCAATCCAAGAGCATGGAGTGTGTTTCCATTTTTTTTGTGTCTTCAATTTCTTTCATAGGCCTTCTATAGTTTTCAGTGTATAGATATTTCACCTCTTTGGTTAGGTTTATTCCTAGGTATTGTATGGTTTTTGGTGCAGTTGTAAGTGGATTGATTCCTTGATTTCTCTTTCTGTTGCTTCATTATTGGTGTATAGGAATGCACCGATTTCTGTGCATTGATTTTATATCCTGTGACTTTGCCGAATTCATGGAACAGTGCTTGCAGTTTTTGGGTGGAATCTTTTGAGTTTTCCGTATAAGGTATCATGTCATTTGCGAAGAGTGAAAGTTTGACTTCCTCCTTGCTGATTTGGATGCCTTTTATTCCTTTGTGTTGTCCGATTGCTGAGGCTAGGGCTTCAATGCTATGTTGAATAACAGTGGCAAGAGGGGACATCTCTGTCATGTTCCTGACCTTCAGGGGAAAGCTCTGATTTTTTTCCCCACTGAGGATGATATTAGTGGTGGGTCTTTCATATATGACTTTTATGATCTTGAGGTATGATCCTTCTATCCCTACTTTCTTGAGGGTTTTTATCAAGAAAGGAAGCTATATTTTGTCAAATGCTTTCTCTGTATCTATTGAGAAGATCATGTGGTTCTTGTCCTTTCTTTTATTGATGTGATGAATCACATTGATTGTATTGTGGATATAATACAGCCCTGCATCCCAGGTATAAATCCCACTTGGTCATGGTGAATAATTCTTTAAAGTATTGTTGGGTCCGGTTGGCTAGTATCTTGTTGAAATTCTTGCATCCATGTTCATCAGAGGAATTGGTCTGTAGTTCTCCTTTTTAGTGGGATCTTTATCTGGTTTTGGAATCAAGGTAATGCTGGCTTCAAAGAATGAGTTTGAAAGTTTTCCTTCCATTGCTATTTTTTGGAACAGCTTCAAATGAATAGGTGTTAACTCTTCTTTAAAAGTTTTGTAGAATTCCCCTGGTACCCATCCCGCCCTGGACTCTTGTTTTTTTTGGGAGTTTTTTGATTACTAATTCAATTTCTTTACTGGTTATGGGTCTGTTCAAATTTTCTATATCTTCCTGTTTCAGTTTTGGTAGATTGGATGTTTCTGTGAATTTGTCTATTTCTTTCAGATTGTCCATTTTATTTGCATATAATTGTTCATAATTGCTTACTGTTTGTATTTCTGCTGTGTCGGTTGTGAACGTTCCTCTTTCATTTTTGATTTTATTTATTTGGTTCCTTTCCTTTTCCTTTTCCTTTTTGATCAGACTTGCTTGGGGTCATCAATTTTTAATTCTTTCAAAGAAGCAGCTTTTGGTTTCATTGATCTGTTCTATTGTTTTGTTTTGTTTTTGTTTGTTTGTTTGTTTTTTTGGTTTCGATTGTTCTAATCTTTATTATTTCTTGCCTTCTGCTTTTGGGTTTTATATGCTGATCTTTTTCCAGCCCTTTATGGTGTAAGGTTAGGTTGTATATCTGAGACCTTTCTTTCTTTAGGAAAGCCTGGATTGGTATATACTTTCCTCTTATGACTGCCTTTGCTGTGTCCCAGAGGTTTTGGGCTATGGCGTTATCATTTTCTTTGGCTTCCACGTACTTTTAAGTTTCCGGTTTTGGGCTGTGGTGTTACTTTTCATTGGCTTCCATGTATTTTTAAATTTCCTCTTTAACTTCTTGATTAGCCCATTCATTCTTTAGTAGGATGTTCTTTAGTCTCCAAGTATTTGTTATCTTTACAAATTTTTGGGGGAGTGGGTTGATTTCAAGTTTCATAGCATTGTGGTCTGAAAATATGCACAGTATGATGTTGATCTTTTTGTACTTGTTGAGGGCTGATTTGTGTCCCCGCGTGTGATCTGTTCTGGAGAATGTTCCATGTGCACTGGAGAAGAATGTGTATTCTGCTGCTTTAAGATGAAATGTTCTGTATATATCTGTTAAGTCCATCGGTCCAGTGTGTCCTTCAAAGCCATTGTTGCCTTGTTGATTTTCTGTTTAGATGATCTGTGCATTGCTGTAAGTGGGGGTGTTGAAGTCCCCTACTATTATGGTATTATTATTAATGAGTTTCTTTACGTTTGTGATTAATTGATTTATATATTTGGGTGCTGCCATGTTTGGAGCATAAATGTTTACAATTGTTACATCTTCTTGGTGGATAGACCCCTTAATTATGATAAAATGGCCTCTTCATCCCTTGTCAGTCTTTATTTAAAAATCGAAATTGTCTGAAGTAAGTATGGCTACTCTCACTTTCTTTTGGTGACCATTAGCATGATAGATGCTTCTCCATCCCCTTATTTTCAATCTGAAAGTGTCTTTAGGGCTAAAATGGGTCTCTTGTAAACAGGATAGGGAAGGATCTTGAAACTCTGTGAGTTTTAATTGGAGCGTTTAGTCCATTGACGTTTAGAGTGAGTACTGAAAGATATGAATTTATTGCCATTATATTGCCTGGAGAGTTGGTTTCTGGTGGTGTTCTCTGGTCCTTTCAAATCTTTGTTGTTATTGGTCTTTTTGTTTTTTTACTCTTTGTTCTTGTTTTTGTTTTTTTTCCTCTATCTTTTCTCCCCTCAGAGAGGTCCCCCTTAAAATTTCTTGCAGGGCTGGGTTGGTGGTCATGAACTCCTTTAAGTTTTGTCTGTCTGGTAAACTTTTTATCTCTTCTTTTATTTTGAATGACAGCCATGCAGGATGCATATTTGCCTGCATATTTTTCTGATTCAGCACATTGAATATATTCTGTCACTCCTTTCTGGCTTGCCCAGTTTCTGTGAATAGGTCTGCTGCAAACCTGATCTGTCTTACCTTGTAGGTTAAGGACTTTTTTTCCCGTGTAGCTTTCATGATTCTTTCCTTGCCTGAGTATTTTGTGAATTTGACTATGATATGCCTTGTCGATGGTCAGTTTTTATTGAATCTAATGGGAGTTCTCTGTGCTTTCTGAATTTTGATGTCTGTGTCTTCCCCAGATAGGAAAGTTTTCTGCTCTGATTTGCTTTCATAACCCTTCTCTCCTTTTTCTCTCTGTTCATCTTCTGGGACCCATATGATTCTGATGTTACTGCTTTTTAATGAGTCTGAATTCTCTAATTCTTACATTGTGTTCTTTTGCCTTAGTCTCCCTGTTTTTTTCTGCTTCATTATTCTCCTTAATTTTGTCCTCTATATCGTTGATTTGCTGCTCTGCTTCATCCATCCTTGCCGCCGTGGCAGCCATTCTAGCCTGCATCTCAGTTAATAGCATTTTTTATTTCATCCTGACTAGCTTTTACTTTTTTATCTGCGCAGGAAGGGATTCGAATCTATTTTCAAACGTAGCTAGTGTTCTCATTATCGTGATTCTAAATTCTGGTTCATATATCTTGCTTGTATCCATGTCAATTAAGTCCCCGGCTATCATTTCTTCCTATTCTTTCTTTTGTGGTGAATTCCTTCGTTTCATCATCTTGAAAGAAGAAAAGGAATTAATAACGTAAAATAAATAAATAAATTAATTAAAAAAATTAAAAACAACACAAAAAAATCAAATAAAGGATGCTAGACCCTAGGTCCGTTTTGGTCTGGTTGTTAAAAGAAACTTGAAAGATTAGAGAAAAAGGAAAGATAAGAAAAGAAAAAGGGGGGAAAAAGGAAAATGTTTGCAAATTAGAAAAAATGAATACAATAAAATAGAATAAAATGAAATCATTTAAGTAAATAGAATATACAAATTTTAGAAAAAAGTAAAAACTACAGTAGAAAAAAGTTAAAGAAAAATCTTTCTAATAAAAATGGAAAATAAAAATAATTTTTTTCTCCTTCTATATTCAAGAATAAGAAGTGAAAAATATTGAATGATGGCCCAGTGAACAGAATCAAATATGATTGAAATTACATCTGGTTTTCCCTAGAAGTCAAACTGTGAAGCACTTAATAGTCTGTAAACCAAGCATGTGGAGAGACTTGTGGTGTTCCTCGAGCATGGTTGGCCCAGTTGCGCAGGACTTAGCTTAACGCCTCCATTCTCCACTAGAGGGTGCTGCCTAGCTTACTGGGTGGATTGTTGTGGCACGCGTAGGCATGTATGTGCATGCACGGGAGGGGTGAAAATGGTGTCACCTAGCTACCCAGGCTGTAGTATCAGAACTCTGTGTTCTCCCCTACTGGCAATCAAGCACCCCTCCTTTGTTTCCACCTTCCATTCACTTCCCACTTATACACTGTGACCAAGCCATCAGGCTGCCAGGTGGCACCTCCCTCCTGAGTTTTATATCAGATGGAGCTGTGTTTCCCAGTTTCTCACTTCTGAGGGACTGTGGCTTTGACCTATTCTGACTCCCTGGGGGAGGGACTCTCTGGGGCAGTGTCTCGCTGAGCAATGACCCTGTGCCAGCCCACCCCCAGGAACGTTCAGGAGACTCCGCTGCTGCCAGTGCCTAGGGACTGTGGCGGGGCGCCAGCCTGCCCCAGAAAAAGTTAGTGTGATCGTGTAGCAGCAGTGTTTCAGGGATTATGATGAATCACCACGCACATCTGGCACCAGGCTTCTCTCTTAATGTCCTCGCTCCAGCATCAGTGAATGTGGTCATTCTCCAGGGTCTGCTGGGACCTTTGCCTGTGGGGGGGCTGCACCGCTTCCACCAGATGTCCTCCCAGCAGGGGAGCCTCCTCCCCCCGTGTGGCCTGAGAACCGTGAGGACCTCGCTCTCTGCTCCCAGAGAGTCACCTTACCCACCAGAGCATTGCCATGTGTCAGCCTGAGGAGCGTCTCCTTTCTCCTTTTTTTGTTCAGTCCCTGCGGCTGTTTCCACTCTTCCTTTTTCTCTCCTGCTGCTTTTGGGGGAGAGGAGTGCTTTTTCTGTATTCTCCCCCATCTCCATCCTCTCTCTGCAAGCAAAACAGGTACCTGCCCTTTGTGTGACTTCTCTCTTCCCCAGTTCACCTCTTCACACCGTGTTCTGTTGAGTTCTGTGGTTCAGGTTGTGCAGATTGTGTTAATCCTCAAATCAGTTTTCTAGGTGTGCAAGATGGTGTAGTGTTGATCTGGCTACATTTCAGGGATGAGAGATGCAAATAAAATTTCCATGCTGTTCCGCCATCTTGGCCCCTCTCCCAGACTGTTTTTCAAAGTGGACATAACATTTTGCATTCTTTCCAATAGTGTATATGGGTTCCTACTTTTCCACGTTCTTTTCAACACCCGTTACTGTGTCTTTGACTATAGCCGTCCAAAGTCGGTATGGGGTGGTGTTTCATTGAGGTTTTGATTCGCAACACCTGTTACTGTGTCTTTGATTATAGCCATCCAAAGTGGGCATGGAGTGGTGTCCCATCCAAAGTGGGCTGGAGTGGTGTCTCATCCAGAGTGGGCATGGAGTGGTGTCCCATGCAGAATAGCATAGAGTGGTGTCCCATCCAGAGTGGGCTGGAGTGGTGTCCCATCCAGAGTGGGCATGGAGTGGTGTCCCATCCAAAGTGGGCTGGAGTGGTGTCTCATCCAGAGTGGGCATGGAGTGGTGTCCCATCCAGAATAGCATAGAGTGGTGTCCCATCCAGAATAGCATGGAGTGGTGTCCCATCCAGAGTGGGCTGGAGTGGTGTCCCATCCAGAATAGCATAGAGTGGTGTCCCATCCAGAGTGGGCTGGAGTGGTGTCCCATCCAGAATAGCATAGAGTGGTGTCCCATCCAGAATAGCATAGAGTGGTGTCCCATCCAGAATAGCATGGAGTGGTGTCCCATCCAGAGTGGGCTGGAGTGGTGTCCCATCCAGAATAGCATAGAGTGGTGTCCCATCCAGAGTGGGCTGGAGTGGTGTCCCATCCAGAATAGCATGGAGTGGTGTCCCATCCAGAATAGCATAGAGTGGTGTCCCATCCAGAGTGGGCTGGAGTGGTGTCCAATCCAGAATAGCATGGAGTGGTGTCCCATCCAGAATAGCATGGAGTGGTGTCTCACTGAGGTTTGATGTGCAGTTCCCGGATGAAGCTAATGATGTAGAGCATCTTTTCACATACTTATTGGCCATTTGTGTATCTTTGGAGAAATGTCTATTCAGAACTCACCCCCCCCCCAAAGTGGCTTAAAACAACAAAGACTTATTTCCTAGGTTCTGTGGGCCAAGAATGTAGGTACAGTTTTCTGGGTCCTATGGCTCAGGGTCTCTCCTAGCATTGCAGTCAAGGTGTCAGCCTGTGCCATGGTCTCATCTGAAACTCCGCTAAGGAAGGATCCAGTCCAACCTCACTTATGTGGTTGTTGGCAGGATTTAGTTCTTTGTTGGTTTTTGTACTGAGGGCCTCAGTTTCTTGCATACTGTTTCCCAGAGACCACCGTCAGTTCCTTGCCAGGGTGGAACAGAGCAGTTTGGAACATGGCAGCTGCTTTCTGTCTGTGAAGCAAGTGAGTGAAAGCAAGAAGGAGCAAGATGAAGTCAGAATATTTTTGTAACTTACTATCAGAAATAAACATCCCAACATTCTCTTCATTAGAAGCAAGTCACTAAGTCTAGCCCATACTCAAAGGGAAGGATTACATAGGACATGAATATCAGGAATTGGAAGATTTTTGGGCCGAGTTTGGGTTGACAACAAAAATACCATAGGCTGGGTGGATTCAACAACTGAAATTTATGTCTCACAGTTCTGGAGGCAGGGAAGCCTGAGATAAGTTATGTCAGCAAGGTTGGGTTCTGGTGAAGACCTTCATGCTCTCCTGTAGAGGACCAACATCTTACTGTCCCTTCTTGAAGGCGAGAGCAAGTCCTGGTCTTTCTTTTCTTGAAAAGGACACTAATCCCATCATGGGTGCTCTACCCTTGTGATGGTGTCTAAACCTAATTACTTCCCAAAGACCTCAGCTCCTAATACCATCCCTGTGGTCTTAGAGTTTCAAAGTATGAATTTGGGGGGAACACAAACAGGTTATAACAGCTGTCTGCCATAAATCTCCCTTTGTCCACACTTTAATTGAGAGATATTTGGCCTTTTATTACTGAGTTGTATGAGTTCTTTATATACAGAATGAGAGCTCCTTATCAAATATATGATTTGTAAGTATTTTCTCTCATTCTGGGGATTGTCTATGCTTTCTTAATGTTAGTTTTGCAATGCAAAATTTTAAGTTTCGATATAGCCAATTACCTACTTTTTCTTTTGTTGAATGCATTTTGGACATTTGATATTTAAGAAACCATTATCAAATCTAATGTAATGAAGATTTGCTCCTGTTTTCTTCTAAGAGTTTTATTTTATTTTATTTTATTTTTAGTAGCTCTAGCTCTTAATTTATGTGTATGACCCATTTTTAGTTAATTTTTGTGTGTGATGTGAGTTAAGGGCTCAACTTCATTCATTTGCTTCTGGATATCCAATTGTCCTAACAGCATTTAGTGAAGAGACTCTCCTTTTCCCATTGCATATGTATTCCTGGCACTCTTGTCAGAAGATTAACTGAACTGACTGTATATGCCTGGATTTACTTTTCTGCTCTCCACTGTACTCCATTGGTCTGATGTCCATCCTTGTGTGAGCAACACCCTTCTTGATTACTGTACCTTGGTAGTAAGTTTTAAAATTGGAAAAAACTTTGTTATTTGTTTTGTTTTGGCTATTCTGGGTTCCTTGCATTTCCTCATAAATTTTAGAATAATCTTGTTATTTCTATAAAAACACAAAACCAAAAAAACTTATGTAGTTGAAATTTTGATAGGGCCTGTATTAAATCTGTAGACTACATTAAGGAGTATTGTCATCTTAGCAATATTAGGTCTTGTGATCGATGTACAGGGGGATGTCTTTCTGTTTTTTAGGTCTTTAATTTTTTAACAGTAATTTATAGTTTTCATTATAACAGTCTTATACTTCTTTTGTTAAATTTATACCTATGTATTTTATTCTTACCCAATTGTAAATGGTACCTGTTTTCTTAATTTTATTTTCAGATTGCTTATTGTAAGTATACAGACATGGGGTTTTTTTTGAATTAATTTATTTTTTATTTTAAAAAGAGAGAGAATGGGGGAGAGGGGCCGAGGGAGAATCTTAAGCAGGTTCCAGACTCAGCTTGGAGCCCCGCGTGGGGCTTGGTCCCATCCATGACCCTGGGATCATGACCTGAGCCTAAATCAACCAGTCGAGTCACCCAGATGCCCCTACAAACATGGTTTTATAAATTGATCTTGTATCCTGTAGTTTTGCTCTATTTGTTTATTAGCTCTACTAGTTCCTTTAATGGATACTTTAGGATTTTCTATACACAAGATCATGTCAACTGCAAATGGAGATTGATTTATTCATTCTTTTCAGTCTGATGTCTCACTTCATTTTCTTGCCTGATTGCCTGGCTGGAACCTCCAGTACAGTCTTGAGTAGCGGTGGGTGGTGGTTAAGTATGATGTTAACTGTAGTTTTTTATAGATGCCCTTTATCAGGTTGAGGAAGTTCCCTTTTTTTTTTTTTTGAGAATCACACCTATTTATTTATTTATTTTTTAATTTTCAAATAATTTATTGTCAAATTGGTTTCCATACAACACCCAGTGCTCATCCCGACAAGTGCCCTCCTCTGTGCCCATCACCCACTCTCCCCCTCTCCCCCTTCCCACACCCCCCCTCTCCCTCAGTTTGTTCTTAGTCTTTGAGAGTTTCTTATGTTGAGGAAGTTCCCTTCTGTTCCTGGTTTGTTAGTGTTTTTTATCAGAGAAGTTGTTGGATTTTTATCAGATACTTTCTTATGCCTATTGAAATAATTATGATTTTTGTTCTCCATTAATATGGCATATTGACTGACTTTTTAAAATCCTGTGCCAACTTGTAGTTCTGGGATAAATCCTACCTTGTAATCTTTTTTATGTGTTGTTCCAGGTCAGCCACAGGTGAGAGTTTATCAAGTCTTTTGTTGAGCCTTTGTACAATCCTGTACATGTGTGGTCTTCTAGATTCACAGGCATATATTGGAGCTTTTCAAAGCCCCTGTGGACATCTCATTTCCCAATTTTTACTCTGAAATAATTTTGAACACCTTCCTGTTTGACCTGTTGTTATCTCCCCAGGCAGCAGAGATATAAAACAATTGACACTGATTATTTTTGACAAATCCTTTGCGTAGGTGTGGATGTGGGTGGGAGGAGGAATATGCAGTACTCAGTGGATGAATTTTGAGGACAGATAAAGAAAAATCCTGAGGGGCACCTGAGGGGCTCAGTTGGTTAAGCATCTGACTCTGGGTTCTGACTTAGGTCATGATCTCACGGTCTCATGAGTTCGAGCCCCATGTCAGGCTCTGTGCTGACAGCAGGGAGCCTGCTTGGGATTTTCTCTTTCTCTGCCCCTCCCCCACTCATGCTGTCTGTGTTTCTCTCAAAATAAATAAATTAAAAAAAAACCACACCTGTGAGTGGGGTTTTCCAGGGAACTGCCAGACAGGTCAAGTGATGTCAGTTACCTGAGAATTAGGCTTTGAAGCTGCTCCAGCCCCATTCTGTCAGTCTTCCACAGTGGAAGGTTAGGTTTGTATAGTGCAGAGAAGACATTGGTAAGAAAAATCCAAAAGCAGAGATCGGTTTAGCAGCTCTTTGGTAAATCCCAGAGATAATTGCCCAGATTCTGCGTAGTGACATTGGAACTGGAGAGGAACCTTCAGACCATGTCCCATCGAGAAGGAATTGGCAACTGTGTTTACAGTGTAGTTATGTAATGTAACATTTGTTTATTTCTCTGGTCCAAAGTTCACTACAAGTTTATTGTAAGATATAAACACACACACACACACAAAAGACAAATTTTTAGGAAATACCTGTTACAGAGGATTATTTTTCCTGTATTATGAACCTGTAGTTTCATAGTGTTTCTTTTGTGAAAATAGAGCCAGGCTATGAATTTTTAAAGCACTTCTTATTACAGTATGTTTAGTAAGTTGGTGCCATAGTACTTTACATTTTGTAGTTAATTTTGCTCTTTTTCCCCCATTTCAGGTGGATGCACGGAGCATACCAGTGTTAGCAAAATGGCAAAATTCATATAGCATTAAAGTTGTACTTCAAGAGCTAAGACGTCTAATGATGTCCAAAGAAAATATGAAGCTTCCACAGCCACCAGAAGGACAAACATACAACAATTAATTTTAGTGGATCTCAAACTTGTCTTAAATCAACAACCTTCTACTCATGTTAATGTCTTGATTAAATATCACAATGCAAAATACCCACACATTAAGTAAAAGAATTCCAGCTGGTAAACGTGACCTGGACATTTGTAAGGATATATTTAATACATGTACACCATTATGTTTTCAGCTTACAGGAGGAAAAATGCAGCACCATTTGTTTTCTCTTGTTAAGGCACTGTCATTTAAGCATAAACCTGGAGTACTCGAAATAGAATTCAGGTTTACGAGATGAAAGCATGGAGAGAAGAGTCAGATGCTGTGGAGGCATGTGTGTTTCTGAAAAGTAAAAAAATCTCAAGAAGGAGAAACAGAAATGGCATGCTCTTATCCATCTTGCTTAGTGAAAGAGCTTCAAGTTGAAATTGTCTAAAGTAGCAGGTACAATGAATATTGTCACAAATTGTGTTGATTTTTGAAGCGGTGTGGGTGCTGACTACTAGTAGTATCAAAAATATGTTCAGGATTGTTTTGATACCTGTATTTATAATAAAAAAATGTTGTGGGGGAGGCCGATGAATATCTGTTAAAAGCCGTTCCTGTGTGTTACATGTAACAGACATGGTAAATATTTGTTTACAGTCTTTGTTTGACAAACCATGCATTTAAGTGAAATCAACAAAAAAGGAAATAGGTGTATGGATATGTGATTTTGAGATTAAAGTTAGTCTTAAAATGTAAATAAAATGTGGAACGTGTCCTCAGAAACCGTGCCATTTCTATTATATTGATGTGGTATATGTACAGTACCTTGCTGAGGTAGCAAAAATTGGAATTACTGTAGCTATTCATCTATAAACACCTTTTATTATTACTCTATTTTGTATACTTCTTGTGAATTGGAATTTGCAGAGTATTTCAGAGAACAAATTACCTAATTAGTTTAATTTCTTCTTTGGAGAAGGAGGAATCCCAGGTATTATATTTTGAATTTGAGTTTACTAGAAATATTATTTAAAAATTTGAATTTTAGCAATTCTTATAGAATTATAGATTGCAAATTATCCAAAACACATTCCATTTTTAATTCGTAACTTCTTTTTTCTTTAGTTTTCTGTGACATATCTCCCCCTAGTGCTTTTAATACTTACTGATTGGGATTAATGTTATCCCAATTTCACTTAGTCTCCACTTTGGCAAAAACTAATTTTGAATTGAAAGTTCATATGCATTCTGCCTTTACCAAAATAGGATTCAGGTCACTGTGTTTCATTTCAGAGCCCTGGGTATGCTACTTCGTTAAAAATACTCCCTTCTTATGAATTCGCTGAAGAAAATAGAAAGGTAACCGTGACAGATTTCTCAGTGATGTCCTGACATGTTTTTATCAGTTCCTTCAAAGTTAAAGATCTGGGCTACTTTTTTCTTGGTCAGTAATACATGAAAGTCAGTGACCGTCTGTCTAAATTTGCTAATTTCATCATGGTTATTTTTCATTATCAAAGAGGCTTAAAATGCTTTCAAATGACAGAAAATATATACACACAAATTAGTGCATGTGTAATTTATTAAAGTAGGTTTGAAATGAAGTCTTATTGGAATACATTCTTAAAAATTTTAAATGGTTGAAGACTAACTTGAATTGCAGTGGCATCATGTGTAAGACTGTTGCCGGTGGTCTGAGTCGGTTTAACAACTCCGTTTCCACTTTGAGAATGTGTCTTGTCACACATGGGAGCCAATAACCATTTGAATGCTGTTTAATAATTTATATATTGGTGGGCTGAGAATCTGAGTACTTGATCATTTATCCATTTTCCTTTTCCCATATCCACTATTGTGAAAGCTTTCTTCTCCCAAGTATATGTTGTGTGAGTCGGCCCTAGAATGTTTATTTCCTCTGTTTTGTTTTCGGGACTTTGGATCTCTGCAGAAATCTGCATGCCAATTAGCCAGTTCCAGAAGCAGAACCCATTTTGCATGTCACAATCAAGATATACATGGCAATCTCAGACACACTGATTGATGATAGAAGGAGCTAATGTAGAGCCACTCTTAATTATATTAACATTTCTAAGACTGCATTTTTGAAGCAATTTTTCCTTTGTTTTCTAAAGTGGCTAAGGTTGTAGGAATGTGTGGTATTAAATGAACTGTAAAATTGCCTTTGAAATTTGTTTAAGAGGCTAGCAGTTGCGACCCTAGGGGATGATCATATATTAATAAAGATTACAAAAATAAAATTTTTGTCCTATTAGGTCAATGTTATGCTTTAATGGTTTTAATTACTAGTTTTCAGAATTGCTGATTTTGACATTTTACTAATATTTTAAAGTGACGGCATTTATTATGGGTGTTCAGAATTTTGAAACAAACATTTGTAAGGATAGTGGTATTTGAGTCTTGGTGTAAAACATAAGAAATTTATAATTTCAAATTTTCCTTTTAAAAGAATTTATCACTTCAATTTGAGTAAGTGCTTGGAGAGTATATTAGTTTTACTACATATGGTTTATTAGTCTGGATAACTTAATGCCAATTCATTGGTTTAAATATTTCCCACTATACGTTATTATTGATAGATACATGTGAAATTAATAAGGTACTGAAAATTTAGAGGAGACAGATGGAAAATATTAGTACATATACTTAATAGATTTGGTGTGTATGGCTTTGGGCGGTTCTGGTAGGTGCATCATGGAATTACTTTGGTCAGAGCTATGTTAACCTTTTTAGTGAGCACATGACTGTTCCTACATGCATTTTAAAGAATACAAGTATTAATGATAAAGTCATGAATAATGGGATTTGGGAGATATTTAAGGATTTTTTAACCTGGTTTCCTTTTAGAAATATATATTTTAGACAGGCGTGTCGACTCATAGTACCATTTATTGTTGGGAAGGCTCTAAAAAGCACTGATTTTACTTTTCTGATAACTCCCAATATAATTTTCCAGTACCAACTTGGTTTTTGGTTGTTTTCACAAAGTTTCCAATTCTCACAGTTTTGGAAAGTAAATGTATTTTGTATGTAAAATAGAACCATTATGAAAAGGAATGGATGCAGCGTATTATAGAATTGATAAGAGCTTTGGCCGTTAATTCCCACCCAGTACTGTGTTTACTAAAAAGCAGGAAATGTATGGAAATGTATCATTTATGCTAAAGTTAGTATGCCTTATAGAAGTTATAAAGAGTGGATGGAAATCTTACCATAGTTCACACTGAAAATGTTATTTTAAAAGTAGAGTGGAACATTGAAAATAAAAGATACACTATAAGCATTCTCTGAGGAGAAAATTTTGAAGGTGTTCAATGATACAGAAAGTGACATCAAAACCATCGTTTTGTGAAATAAGGGAGTTTTGGGAACTCATGGGGTGAGTACATGATTAAAGAAATAATTGGATAGGAAGAGGCTGCTATGGCGTTTACATCCTTTGTACGATAGTCTCTCTCCAGCCCCCGCCCAAAAAAAAAAAAATTTCCTGAGGGGCTGCTTCATCTCATCTTACATGTAGTCTAAAAGAACAACCCACACGTTTTTTGGCAAGTTCATTTAGGAAATCAGCGATAAAAGCCAGGTAGATCTCACTTTCTTTTTTTTTTTTTTAAATTTTTTTTTTTAACGTTTATTTATTTTTGAGAGAGAGAGAGAGACAGAGTATGAGCAGGGGAAGGGCACAGACAGAGAGGGAGACACAGAATCCGAAACAGGCTCCAGGCTCTGTGCTGTCAGCACAGAGCCCGATGCGGGGCTCGAACTCACAGACCGTGAGATCATGACCTGAGCCGAAGTCGGCCGCCTAACCAACTGAGCCACCCAGGCGCCCCAGATCTCACTTTCTTAACTTGGATTTCAGTAATCATTTTTTTCTAAAGTGAGTGACTGACTAAATAACCATTTAAGGCTTGTGCAGTGATCCATTTGCTGCCTAATGTAGACTTACGTGAATTATTTTATCTTGTCCTTGTTCAGTAATCAGTTATTTAAGTATATCTAGAAGTTTTGGCAGCCAAGAAATTACACAAAAGTGAAGTTAATATTCTACCCCCTAAGGAGGACTGATAGTTGGCACTAAGAATCCCAATAGTAATGAGAAACCTGTGGTCAGTGAGAGACAAATTACTGAGTCGAGAGTAAAAACTTTTAGTTGTTCAGTGCAGTAGTTGAGTAATTTTTAAAAATATTGTTTTCAAAAATTATAAGGAAGCACTATTAACAATTGAGTGTGTATTTTTCATGTAATATAATTGGCGTTTTTTTTTAAAACAATAGATAACAAAGTAATGAAAATTTACAATGTAATGTGAAGTGAGATTTTAACAGGATGTCCTCATATTGTAGTAAAATTAGTTACAGTCAACAAGCATGGTAATTGTAAATGCTTTATTACACAGGGTGGTATTCTACAGCCTTTGTAGTTTGGCAGCCTTTAATAGAGGAACAAAAGTAGATTTTCTTCACAGTTGATAACTGACAAAGAGAAATGTATTGTTTTACTCCTTTTCAAGCCAAGTAAGTAATGATTGTCAGATGTCCAGATTATATCTATTACCATAAATTATCTTTCTACTCTATAATTTAGAAAATCTAGATAATTTAAAGTGGGCAATAGACTTCTTCAATAGTTGCAATACTCAAGCGAAAATAATTGAGTACACAAGAAAAGTAAAATATCTAGTTGCCTGGGTTTCTTAACCTTTAGTGATGTATGGACTTCTTTAAGGAGAAAAATAATACTTGTGGACTCAGTATTGTTTTGGATTATTTTTGTTAAAACATTGTTTAATGCATAAAACTGTACTAATGCAAATGTTGTATATGCTCTTGGGCCTTTATAAAATTATAAAGTAAATTACATACAAGTACAGAGTAATTAAAATGTAAAATAATTTAGAATTGAGGATGTTTTATTTAATCTGCTTGAAATGTAAATACTGGTGTTATCTCTTGCCCTTTTTCCTTTTTTTGTTTCTTTCTTTTTTTTTTTTTTTTTTTTTACCATGTCTATACTGTGGTGTGCTGCTCAACCTCAAATTTTCTTACCTTTTTTTCTCTTGCCAGACTGCCACAGAAACATCTTTGCTATGTTATCTGACCTTCATTTGGTGTAAATACAGTTCTGTATTAAGTCTATTATTGTTCTTTTCTGTTAGACAGTTCTTGAACTAAAACTCCTGAGTCCACTTTGAGACCCACAATTGTCTTAAATCCCTTGATTTTGAAGCATTATAGTGATACTCACTTTGCTGTCATTGTGGTCCTGCATAGGAAGGAAAATTATTTATGATTGGTGATGATAGATAACTTGATATATTGATAACATTTTAATTTAGGATAAGACATTTTAATCAATGGTGTCTTCAAGCTAAATGGTATGATCCCCAAGTTCAGTTGTAAAGGGTGCTGAATACATTTATTGGTTTGGAATATAAACTGCAATTAAAAGAGGCGCCTCCCTTTCTGTTTTGACTACTCTACCTACCGTCATTCTCTGGTAAATCATCTTCCTTTTCATCAACCCGTTGTCACCTCTGTTCTTCTGACCAATTCTTTTCTGTCCTGTTGAGTGGATTTTTCCTTGCAGCTCCTTTAGGCACTTTCCGTTTGCCCCATCATCCTGGCGTTATCCCCTCCATCCTCTTCCTTTGACGTCAGCACTAACCATGAATTTGAAGAATACTCTTGGGAGATGGCTTCACCTGCTTGAACCACCAGTATGCCCTCCTTCCCACTACATGCCCTGTGTTCATCACCTCTGTTAATGTGTGTAATCCTATTTCCTTCACTAACCTGAGTCCTCTCCTAACTTCTTTACCACCCTGATGTGTAGGTCTTTTTCTCAATCTGTCACTGTTGTCCTTCGTCCTCATGTGTTGATGTTTTTGGCTTTACTTCTGAGAGTTGATGTCCAGGCATCCAACCATGGTGGTCATGATCATCACAATAATAAAGTTGTAAAGTTACTTATAAACCTATTTTAATAACTAAATTATTTGAATTTTAAATGACATACCTCCAAAGTATATTTTTGAAACTAAAAATTAAAAATTGGATGTTTTCTTATTTGAGATACTTAAGATTATTAAAAATAAATGCCACCTTTTGAAAACAAATATATTGGCTGCAAAGAAATGTTAGAATTATTTATTTAGATTAAAAATTGTTGGAATCATGACTGCCAGAAATGAGGTAACTTTTTACGTGATGAAAACTTTACCGCGTTCTGTTTACCAAGCACATTGGGATAGTTACTTTCAAGACCTCCCTGTGTTAAGTCCTTGTGAAACTTGTGCTACTTACTAGTATATGGATACAGATGATAGTATTGAGTAGACACTTAAATATAAATTATGGGCAACTCTTGGTTACCGAGTGAATGATCACATCTGCACGGACAGAGCCTGAGTGCCCATTAGCAATAAGGTTCTAAGGGAACAGGATGGTTCTACTGATAATGAAGAGGAGAGAGGAAGCTAGTGCAAACCCTGGGTCACGTACCATCTTGCCGTATGCCCTATGACTTTGGGCCAGTTTGCCTCTGTAACTGCCTTCAGTTTCTTCTGTAAAGTCCATGTTTACTCAGAGTTGTGGTTTCATGAAATAATATGAATGTTTTAGTTACAGACTGATACAGAGTGATCAGTAAATGCTAGCATTTAACAATGTTATTAATCCAAGATCATTAAACCTTAAATTATATTAAAATATGCATTTGCATCAAGTCTCTACTATGTAAAGTGTGGACTGACTTTTCAAGAGGTTGTATGAGGTTATGTAGCCTTCATTTAAGCTGCTCGTGCATTCTGGATGAAATTATTTTTTATTTTATTTTAGTTCATTTATTTTGAGAGAGACAGAAACCATGCGAGTGGGGGAAGGGGCAGAGAGAGAGGGAGACAGAATCCCAAGCAGGCTCCATGCTGCCAGCACAGAGCCTGACACAGGGCTCGAACCCACGGAACTGCTAGATCATAACCTGAGCTAAAACCAAGAGTCAGACGCTTAATGACTGAGCTATCCAGGAACCCCAATTCTAGGTGAATTTAATTTCTGCTCTTGGTTGAAGGTAAACAGATCGGCTTCTGGATGTTAGTCCTGGTTGCCTGGCACCCCCAACAGTGGCCAGAGGATCCCCTCCCTCTGTTCTGCACTTGGATATGGTAGGCCTGGTGGATCCACCTCTGGGTGGGCAGTCGCCTTGGCACCAGCAACGGGTTATGATGAAATCTGTTGGAAAGAGGCAACTTACCTGTAGTGCAAAAAAAGTCTTCATAACTTGGGCCAAAAGCCCCACTATTTCAACTGCATTCTGGTTGAAAATTTCATATATGCAACCTACATAAATGTATATGCTAACGAGCACAATTAAAGGAAAAGGAAATTATATTTCAAACTTATCTCTTCCACTAATCATCACTTGTGAATATAATCACAGTGAAGTCACTTGAGTTGTGGACTCCCCCTGCCCCCTGCAGAAAAGTCTTCTTGTAGCAAATTGTGTGGTGTATCGAAGCAGATCTCAAGAGTAGGGCTTTCCTCTTCCTAACACTTGCCTTCTGGAGTTGTATATAATGCAATCCTGGACAGGTTAGGACCTTAGTAAATGATTATTCAATTGGTTTTTATATAGTCAAAGTTAAATGTGAATTCAGTTAATAATTGCTCCTATTCCCCTGCCTTTTACTACTGGCTTTACCAGTAACAGTTGTCTGATTTTGATCAATTGATTTTATTTGGTTAGTTATATTCATTAATTCAGCAGAAGTGTATTAGGTTCCTGCAGTCCATCTGGCCTGTATACAGCAGTGAGTGTCAGTGTCTTCTCATGGTTACAATCTCTAGGGCTTAGCAGTTGACAAATAGGCAGTTTATCTAGCAGCAAATACCAAGAGAAGTGGTGAAGTGTTGGCATTTGGGGGACATTCATAAAAAGCACCTATCCTTGGGGCTTCTAAGGTTCTTGAACAGCTATATGTCATTACTAACAGCATATTTTTTAAAGAGAAAAGAAACCGTACCTAAATACCGATTCGCTCATCCCGGTGTTTGGTAACCTGTAAATTATTAAAGGGTTATATTGTCATTTAAAAATAACTTAGGGGCGCCTGGGTGGCTGAGTCGGTTAGGCATCCGACTTCGGCTCAGGTCATGATCTCATAGTCTGTGAGTTCGAGCCCCGAGTCAGGCTCTGTGCTGACGGCTCAGAGCCTGGAGCCTGCTTCAGATTCTGTCTCCCTCTCTGCCCCTCCCCCACTCGTGCTCTGTCTCTCAAAAGTAAACATTAAAATTTTTAAAAAGAAAAATAACTTAGACTTTAGACAGCCCACATGTTTTCCGGAGGAGTTTCCGTGTGCTCTAAGCATCATAGAATCCTTTACAATGTGTTGAGCCTTGCTGGTCCTGTGGGGGCACACAGTATAATAGTTTTATTTGCATATAGTGTGTAGGCTGGGAAGGATTTAATTTAGTGGTATTAGACCAAAACTCAGATTTTAATGGCGTTTTGGGGGGTTTGTTAAAATACAGAATTTAATTCAGTACCTCTGGGATAGGGCCTAAGGTTCAGTTTTTTTTTTCTTTTTTTTAATTTTTTATTTATTTTTGAGAGCAGGAGAGACAAAGCATGAGCGGGGGAGGGGCAGAGGGAGAGGGAGACACATAACCCTAAGCAGGCTCCAGGCTCTGAGCTGTCAGCACAGAGCCTGACTCAGGGCTCGAACTCACAGACTGTGAGATCATGACCTGAGCCGAAGTCAGACACTTAACCGACTGAGCCACCCAGGCGCCCCTAAATTTCAATATTTCTTAACTCCTAGTCCTGTCCCCTGGTTGGTGGAGCACACTTTCAGTACCGAAGGGTCTAACAGAGTATTTTGGGGAAAAGTAATGGAAGTGTCTTCAGCATATAGGAGGCGTTATTGAGTAGGAAATGTAGACCATGTTTTGGGTGCTTACGCTCACTCTCTTGCTGTCTACAGAGGAGCACTCTATGGAGCGTGCCGATTTTCTTTCTGAATTCTCCCTTGCTGCTTGCTTTTATGGCCTCTGCTGTTCATTCCTCTGTTCTTCGTCAGCCCCATACTTGAGCTCAGCGGACTGTAAAGCGTGTGTGTTTGTGTGTGTTTGGGGGTGGTGGTGTAGGGGTGGTTCCACCCCACATAGCTAAATCTAACATTGCTATGTCATGAAGGTGCATTCTCTTTCAAATGTTCCCCTCTAGGCTCTCTGTAAGTTAGTTTTACTCTGACTGCTGTCCTGGGCGTTGTCTTGTGCAGACAGTGCCGTTTCCTGCCTCCAACCCCCAGCCCCCTCGCTGCACCTCGACTCCCTGTGGGCTCACCGTTGGTGCATGCCCGTATTGTTCTGGTCATCTTCAGTTTATCTGCCATGCTAGTCCCTCCCCCTGGCTGGATGGGCATTTCTGAACACTGCTTCCCAAATTCTAAATCTTCATTCCCTGTGAATACTAGTTCTTTTTAGAACCCTGGGAAACTCCTCACCACTGCTCCAGACCTGTGATCATTTACTTTGGCAAAACAAAGATTTCTTTCAAGTAGGTTTAAAAACTTTTTTTTTTTTTTTTTTTAAGTTTTAATGTTCATCTTTGAGAGAGATACAGAGACAGAGTGTGAGCTGGGAAGGGGCAGAGAAAGAGGTAGTTTTTGCATGACACCTCGGAGTAGAATCGATGAGTCATGGTAGCCGTGTTTAATCATTTGAGGAACTGCCGGGGTGTTTTCTAGAGTGGTTGTGTCATTTCACATCTCCACCAGCAGTGTATGAGGGGTCCAATTTCTCTACATCCTTGTCAACACTTACTTATTTTTGATTCTAGCAATCCTAATGAGTGTAAAGTGGTATTTCATTGTGGTTTTTACTAATCACTAATGATGCTAAGCATCTTTTTACAAGATTCCCGGCTATTTGTTTATTTCCTTTAGAGAACTATCTAAGTCCTTTGCCCCTTGTTAAAATTGGGTCTTTGTTGTTTTAATGTTGCGTTGTAAGAGGTGTTATATATTCTGGGTAGTAGACCCTTATCAGATAATGTGGTTTGCAACCCGTTCTTTGTATTGTCTTTTCACTGTCTTGACTGTATTCTTTGATGCACAAAAGTTTTTAATTTTTATGCAGTCCAATTTTTCTATTTTTTCTTTGGTTGCTTGTACATTGATGCATCTAAGTAATCATTGCCTAGTCCAAGATCATTATAATGGCTAGTTTTATGTGTCGACTTGGCTAGGCTCTGGTAACCAGTGACTTAATCAGACACTAATCTAGGTATACCTGTTAAGATACTTTATAGATGTAGACACAGATACAGACAACATCTACAATCAGCTGACTTTAAATAAAGGAGACTGCCCTCAATAATGGGAGTAGGCTCCTCCAATCAGTTGAAGGCCTTAAGAGAAACACCTGAGGTTTCCTGGAGGCAAATAAGCTCTGCATGGAGTCCTGCCTGAATTTCCAGCCTGTCCTACACATTTCAGACCCGCCGACCTCACAGTCAGTTGAGCCAGTTCTTAAAGTAAATCAGGCTCTATGTTGTGTCTGTCTGTCTGTGTATCCATCCATCCATCCATCCATCCATCATCTATTTATCTCTTATTGATCAATCTATCAATATGTTGTTTACCATCTCCTATTGGTCCTGACTGATTACAGGACCAATTTTATACATAGATTTACACCTATGTTTTCTTCTCCAAATTTTATACTTTTAGCTTTCACATTTAGGTCTCTGATTCATTTGAGTTGATTTTTGTATGTAGTGTGAGAAAGGGGTCCAAGTTTATTTTGCATGGTGATATCCAGTTATCTTGGCACTGTTTGTTGAATGGTTGTGGCACCCTTGTCAAAAATCAATTTGCCATATATGTATGGGTTTATTTCCAGACTTGCGATTCTATTCCGTTGATCTGTAAGTCTAGCCTTAAAGCCAACACCTCACTGTCTTTATTGCTGTAAGTTTGCAGTAAGTTTTGAAGTCAAGAAGTATGAATTCTCCAATGTTCTTGTTTTTTCAAGATTGGACTATTCTGGGTCCTTTGCATTTTCATATGACTTAACATCAACCTCTTCTGACAAACAAAAAGAAAGTTGAAATTGTGATAGAAATTACATTGAATCTGTAGATTGCTTTGGAAGTATTTCCATTTTAATAATATTAAATCTTCCAACCCATGAACGTGGGATGGCTTTATTTATTTGCATCTTCTTTAATTTCTTTCAATGTTTTATAGTTTCTTTTCTTTGTAGTGTACAAGTCTTGCACTTCTTTTTTAAGTTTGTTACCTAGGTATGTTACTATATTTGATGCCATTGTAAACGGAATTGTTCTCTCTTTTTTTTTTTTAAAAAGAAGCTAGCCTTTAAATTTTTTCTTAACGTTTACTTATTTTTGAGATAGAGACAGAGCATGAGCAGGGGTGGGGGGGGGGCAGAGAGAGAGGGAGACACAGAATCCGAAGCAGGCTCCAGGCTCTGAGCTGTCAGTACAGAGCCCGACGCGGGGCTCGAACTTACAGACTGCAGGATCATGACCTGAGCCGAAGTCGGATGCTCAATCGACTGAGCCACCCAGGCGCCCCGGAATTGTTCTCTCTTAAAAAAAAAAGGATCACTTTCGCTATTTGGGGTCTTTTCTGGTTCCATACAAATTTTAGGATTGTTTGTTCTAGCTCTGTGAAGAATGCTGGTGTTATTTTGATAGGTATTGCATTGAATATTTAGATTGCTTTGGGTAGTATTGACATTTTAATAATATTTGTTCTTCCAATCCAGGAGCATGAAGTGTGTTTCCATTTTTTTGTACCTTCTTCAATTTCTTTCATAAGCTGTCTTTAGTTTTCAGTGTATAGATTTTTCACCTCTTTGGTTAGGTTTATTCCTAGGTATTTTATGGTTTTAGTGCAATTGTAAATGGGATTGATTCATTGATTTCCCTTTCTGCTGCTTCATTATTGGTGTATAGAAATGCAGCTGATTTCTGTGCATTGATTTTATATCCTGTGACTTTGCTGAATTCATGGATCAGTGCTTGCAGTTTTTGGGTGGAATCTTTTGGGTTTTCCACATGTTGTCTGTGAAGAGTGAAAGTTTGACTTCCTCCTTGTGGATTTGGATGCTTTTTATTTCTTTGTGTTGTCTGATTGCTGAGGCTATGGCTTCCAATATTAGGTTGAATAACAGTGGTGAGGGTGGATATTCTTATTGTATTCCTGACCTTACGGAGAAAGCTCTCAGTTTTTCTTCATTGAGGATGGTAGTAGTGGTGGGTCTTTCATGTATGGCTTCTAAGATCTTGAGGTATGATCCTTCTATCCCTACTTTCCTGAGGGTTTTTATCAAGAAAGGGTGCTACATTTTGTCAAATGCTTTCTCTGCATCTATTGGGAGGTTCATGTGGTTCTTATCCTTTCTTTTATTATTATGATGTATCACATTGATTGATTTGCAGATATCGAAGCAGCCCTGCATCCCAGGTATAAATCTCACTTGGTTGTGGTGAATAATTCTTCTAATGTATTGTTGCATCTGGTTGGCTAGTATCTTGTTGAGGATTTTTGCATCTGTGTTCATCAGAGAAATTGGTCTGTAGTTCTCCTTTTTAGTGGGGTCTTAGTTTTTGGAATTAAGGTAATGCCTTGTAGAATGACTTTGGAAGTTTTCCTTCCATTTTTATTTTTTTGGAACAGCTTCAAATGAATAGATGTTAACTCTTCTTTATATGTTTGATAGAATTCCCCTGGAAAGCCATCTGGCCCTGGGCTCCTGGTTGCTGAGAAATTTTTGATTACTGATTTAACTTCTTTACTAGTTAAGGGGTGTTCAAATTTTCTATTTCTTCCTGTTTCAGTTTTGGTAGTTTATATGTTTCTAGGAATTTGTCCACGTTTCCAGATTGCCCAGTTTGTTATATAATTGCTCATAATATTCTCTTATTATTGTTTGTATTTCTATAGTGTTGGTCGTGATCTCTCCTCTTTTATTCGTGATTTTATTTATTTGGTCCTTTCCTTTTTCTTTTTGCTCAATCTGTCTAGGGGTGTATCAATTTTTTTAAATTCTTTCAAAGAACCAGCTCCTGGTTTCATTGATCTGTTCTACTGTTGTTTTTTTGCTTTTTTTTTTTTAACTCCGGTATCATTGATTTCTTCTCTAATCTTTATTTTTTCCTGTCTTCTGCTGGCTTGGGTTTTATTTGCTGTTCTTTTTCCAGCTATTTTAGGTGTAAGGTTAGGTTGTGTATTTGGGACCTTTCTTCCTTCTTTACGAAGGCCTGGATTGCTATATACTTCCCTCTTATGACTGCCTTTGCTGCATCACAGAGATTTTGGGCTGTTGTGTTTTCATTTTCATTGCTTCCATGTATTTTTTAATTTTCTCTTTAGTTTCTTGGTTAACCCACTCATTCTTTAGTAGGGTATTCTTTAATCTTCAAGTATTCATGATCTTTCCAAATTTTTTCTTGTGGTTGATTTCAAGTTTCATAGCATTGTGATCTGAAAATTTGCAAGGTATGATCTTGATCTTTTTGTACTAATTGAGGGCTGACTTGTGACCGTATGCGATCTATTCTGGAGAATGTTCCAGGTGCACTTGAGAAGAATTTGCATTCTGCTGCTTTAGGATGACATGTTCTGAATATATATGTTAAGTCCATCTGGTCCAGTGTGTCATTCAAAGTCATTGTTTCCTTGTTGATTTTCCTTGTTTCCTTGTTGATGATCTGTCCACTGCTGTATTTGGGGTATTGAAGTCACCTACTATTATTGGTATTATTATCAATGAGTTTCTTTATGTTATTAATTGACATATATTTGGGTAGTTACAAGTTGGGGGCATATGCGTTTACAGTTGTTAGATCTTCTTGGTGGATAGACCCCTTAATTGTGATATAAAGCCCTTCTTCATTTCTTGTTACAGTCTTAATTTTAAAATCTAGTTTGTCTGATATAAGTATGACAACTCCAGCTTTCTTTTGTAGACCGTTAGCATGAGATGGTTCTCTATCCCCTAACTTTCAATCTGTAGGTGTCTTTAGGTCTAAAATGAGTCTCTTGTAAGTGGCATATAGATGGGTATTGTTTTCTTATCCATTCTGATACCCTGTCTTTTGATTGGAGTCTTTTGTCCATTGACATTTAGAGTGAGTACTGAAATTTATGAATTTATTGCCATTGTGTTGCCTGTTGAGTTGTGTTTCTGGTGAAGTTCTTTGGTCCTTTCTAGACTTTGTTGCTTTGGTCTCTTTTCTCTTCTCTTCTTTTCTTTTCTTTGCTCCACTCAAAGGGTCCCCCTTAAAATTTCTTGCAGGGCTGGTTTAGGGGTCACAAACTCCTTTAGTTTTTGTTTGGAAAACTCTGTATCTCTCCTATTTTGAATGACAGCCTTGTTGGATAAAGAATTCTTGGGTGCATATTTTTGGACTTTTTCCCCCTTGCTATTTTCATAATTCTTTCCTTGTCTGTGTATGTTGTGAATTGACTATGATATGCCATGGTGATGGTCATTTTTTTTTTTTTTAAGTCTAATGGCAGTTCTCTGTGCTTCTTGAATTTTGATGTCTGTATCCTTCCCCAGATTAGGAAAGTTTTCTGCTATAACTTGCTCACATAAACCTTCTGCCCTTTTTTCTCTCTTTTCATATTCTGGGACTCCTATGATTTGAATGTTGTTCCTTTTTTTAATTTTTTTATTATTTTTTTTTAATCTTTATTTTTCAGAGAGAAAGAGAGAGAGACAGAGAGGCAGAGTGTGAGAGGGGGAGGGGCAGAGAGAGAGGGAGACACAGAATCTGAAGCAGGCTCCAGGCTCTGAGCTGTCAGCACAGAGCCTGACGCGGGACTTGAACTCACGAACCGCAAGATCATGACCTGAGCCAAAGTCGGATTCTTAACTGACTGAGCCACCCAGGCGCCCCTGTTATTCCTTTTTAATAAGTCACTGAGTTCTCTATATCTCGTATCTGATCTTTTGCCTTTGTTTCCCTCTTTTTTTTTTTCTGCTTCATTATTCTCCATGATTTATCTTCTGTATCATTGATTTGCTGCTCTGCTTCGTTCATCCTTGCTGTCTTGGCATCCATTTGAGATTGCATCTTGGTTGTAGCATTAATTTTGTCATGACCAGATTTTAATTTCTTTTATCTGCACAGAAAGGAATTCTGTGCTTTTTTCAACCCCAGCTAGTATTCCTATTATTGTGATTCTAAATTCTAGTTCAGACAGCTTGCTTATATCTGTGTTGATTAAGCCCCTGGCTGTCATTTCTTCCTATTCTTTCTTTTGGAGTTAGTACTTTGTTTTGTCATTTTGGAGGCAGAATAATATTAATAAAGTAAAATATTAAAATTAAAAAATTAAAAACAAAAGTAAAATAAAGGAAACTAGATACTAGATGTGCTTTGGTCTGGTTTTTGAAAGAAGCTTGATAGAACAGAAAAAGGAAAGAAAAAAAATGAGAAAATACTTAAAAATTAAAAAAATTATATAGTAGAATATAATGAAATAAAAATGAAATAGTATAATTAAAAAAATAAAAAAATTAAAAATTAAATAATTTTTTTCTTTTTCTGTATCCAAGAATAAGGAAGAAAAGAAAAGAAAGAAAAACAATTTAAGCAAAAACAGAAGCAAAGAAAATGAGCAAATAAATGAAACAGCAAACAGAATGAAACTCGAACGAAGTTACATCCAGGTTCCCCTAGACCTGAAACTATGAAGCCTTGGATAGTCTGTATACTAAGTGGCCTTCTAAGGGATATGGTTGCAGGGCACAGTTGGGTGGAGCTTGGTGTAAGGTCTCCATTCTCCACTAGGTGGCGCTGTTTAGCCTACTGGGGTGGGTCAGTATGGTGCACACGCACATGCTCAGGAGAGGTGGACATGGCTTCACCCACCCAGCTCCCTGGTCTCTGGTGCAGGACCTTTGCACTCTCACCCACCCATGATCAAGCACCCCTCCTTTGTCTTGGGCCTCCATCCACTCCTGCCTGTACCTAGTCTGTGTCCAAGCTGTCCGCCTTCCAGGCGGCTCCTCCCTCCAGAATTTCCTCTCAGATGGTGTTTAACCCTACATTGCAGAGACCTCTGCAGCTTGGACCTGCACCAACTCTCTGGGGGAGGGTCTCACTGAGGAATGGCTTGGTGCTGGCTTGCTCCAGAAAATGTTCATGTGATCCTGTAGCAGCAGAGGTTCAGAGATTATGGCAAACCACAATACACAGCCAGCACCGGGTTACACTGCACTCTGATGTCTTTGTCCCAATACCAGCAAACATGGCTGCTCTGGGGTCTGCTGGGACCTTGCCTGTGGGGAGGCCACATGGCCTCTACCAAATGCACTCCAAGCAGGGGAACCGCTTCACCGCATGTGGCACACAGACCTTGCTCCCGGCTTCTGGGGATTCACCCTGTTTCCTCACCAGAGCACTGCCAGGCACTGAGATCCTGAACTTCAGACTACACGCTCCACTGCTTATAGAATACTGGTGGCACTGAACCCCTCTCCTTTCTTCCTGTCAATAGTTTTGGGGGATGGAATTCTTGTTCAGTCTCCTGCGAATGTTTTCACTCTTTCTCTCTTTCTCTCCGGCTACTTTTGGGGGAGTGCTTTTCTTGCGTGATCCCGACGTGCTGCATTCTCCCCCTTTCTCTCTCTGTCCCCTCTCCACGAAAACAGTTCCCTACCCTTCAGGGCTTTTCTCTCCCCCAGTTCGCTTCTCCACACCTTGTACCTGCCGAGTTCTGTGGCTCAAGTTACGCAGTTTGTTGTGCTAATCCTCAGATCAGTTTCCTAGGTGTTCAGAGTTGGTGCTGATCTAGCTGCGTTTCAGGAACGAGACAAGCTCAGGGTCTCCATGGTGCTCTGCCATTTTAACTCTCTCCCTCCATTCTCACAAATTCTTAACTCTTTCCTTAGGTCTCACTCCTCAGGATCCTTAATCCAGTGAGAAATCAAGTTGCTGAAAAATGAACTGATACTTCTCTGGGGTGATTGAGTGAAGGAGTAGTCATTCCTGGACAGAATTTTCCCCTGCTTGTACTCTGGTCCTTATTAAGTGTACATTAATTTCATAAGATGGAAGTTAAACATTAAGCTGTAAATGATCTGGCCTAGTCTTATTTTCTATTATCTAAGTAGTTATTGCAACCCCGTGATAAATTTACATATTTATTTACATAATCTCTACCCAGTGTGGGCTTGAACCTCCAGGATTGAGTTGCATGCTTTTCAGACTGAATCAGCCAGGTGCCCTAAATTTACATATTTAGATTGGAGAATGATACCTTAGGCAAAGGATACCTGCCACTGGCTGAGGGGGTGGGAAGGTTGAGGTGTATCAGATTATTCTCCCAGAGGTGGCCACAAAAGAAAAGGGTTAGCCATGTCTTCGATCAGAAGGATGATCAGTGCAGCAAAAGTCCCAGGGCCATGGGTCCCTAGACTGAAGCTCTTTTAGTCTACAGGACCATTCACATTTTAGGACAGCTAGGGATGGACCCTTTAATTGGAGCTTTTGCCAGGAAGGGTGGTGGAAGAAGCAAAACAAGGTCTTGTAAGCATGGGTGAAATTCTGAAATTTGCAGGCTGTACCTCTAATAATGAGTTAAAAATCAACTGTTTTGCTGGCTGACAAATGACTTCAATATCATCGGTATTTCAAGAGTAGTTTTCCTGCTAGGTTTGCCTACTAGGTTGCTGCGTTGCCCAAAGGAAGTGGTGTTGAGATTGATATAGTAGCTCTCCAAGGATCTCTCACAGCAGCCTGACTATAAGTGGGCCCAGTGCTAGTCAGTCTGGAATTTTATAAGCTTGTAAAATTAGTATCTTACTTTTTTATGGTTGATGTTGGAAAGCATAGTTTTAGCTAAGATATCTGAAATTTTAATGGAAATACTATATAATAGGACAATTGAATGTGAATTGAAGATTAGATGATGAGTCTAGTTACTATCACCAATTATGCACACTGATATTGCTGAATGTAAGCAAAGAGACACTCATTACATAGTTATTCAAGTAAATAAAAGTAAAGGGATTTAACATGTAGGAAAGAGGAGTTACTCTTCCTGAGAAATATTAAAGAGCACATCTAATTCAATTGTGTATATAATTATATATTCAGCATAGCCCTGTGAATTAATAAAACAAGATTAGGCTCTGAAAAATAGAGTAGACATTTTTACATGAAGCAGTATATTGTAGTGGCTAAGGACATGGACCCTAGAGCCAGACTACCTGAGCTTAAATCCTCTTCCACCATTTATTAGTGCGGTGGTCCTTGTTCCGGCGAATCTAGGGGTCCACAAAGAGCGGACGGTCAGGCGAAATGAAGTGAGAGAGCCACGAGTGAGATGGAATCTGATGACCAAGCAGGCAGCCCTGGCAATTCTGGCATCTCTGCTTTGCTGGTCTCAGTGTCTTTATTTTTAAAGGTAGCGAGTGACATTACATCAGTGACAAGGCATTCTTTACAACATACATTGTTGTCACAAGACCTATGTAGTCATCTATAGGTTTATGGTATAAGGGAGCGTGAGGATGAGAATTACAAAAGGATTTGCGAAATGTTAACCTCAGGGAAATGCTCAGTATTTGCTGCTGATCAATGAAGATATGTGTAGCTACTTTAGTTTGTACCTTATCTATAAACAGTGCTTCTTTTTTTTTTTTATTATTATAATAGTTTATTTTCAAATTGGTTTACATATAACACCCAGTGTTCATCCCAACATGTGCCCTTTTTAATGCCCATCACCCCCTCTCCCCCCTCCCTCATCCCCCTCACCCTCAGTTTTTTCTTAGTCTTTGAGAGTCTCTTATGTTTTATCTCCCTCCCTCTCTGTGTCTTTTTTTTCTTTCCCCTCTTCCCCTCCCCCTGGTTTTTGCTTAGTTTCACAAAGTCCACCTATTCGTGGAAACATATGGTATCTGTCTTTTTCTGACTGACTTATTTCACTTAACATAATACCCTCCAGTTCCATCCATGTTGCTACACATGGCCAGATTTCATTTTTTCTCATTGCCACGTAGTAGTCCATTGTATATAAGTACCATAACTTCTTTATCCATTCGTCTGTTGATGGGCACTTGGTCTCTTTCCATGATTTGGCTATTGTCGAAAGTGCTGCTATGAACATTGGGGTACACGTGCTCCTATGCATCAGCATTCCTGTGTCTCTTGGGTAGATTCCTAGCAGGGCTATTGCTGGGTCATAGGGTAGCTCTATTTTCATTTTTTTGAGGAACCTCCACACCGTTTTCCAGAGTGGCTGCACCAGTTTGCATTCCCACCAACAGTGTAGGAGGGTGCCTACTTCTCCACATCCTCGCCAGCATCTATAGTTTCCTGATTTGTTCATTTTAGCCACTCTGACTGGTGTGAGGTGGTATCTCAGTGTGGTTTTGATTTGTATTTCCCTGATGATGAGTGACATTGAGCATCGTTTCATGTGTCTGTTGGCCATCTGAATGTCCCCTTTGGAGAAGTGTCTATTCATATCTTCCGCCCATTTCTTCACTGGGTTGTTTGTTTTTCGGGTTTGGAGTTTGGTAAGTTCTTTATAAATTTTAGATATTAGTCCTTTATCCGATATGTCATTTGCGATGATCTTTTCCCATTCCGTTGGTTGCCTATTCGTTTTGTTGGTTGTTTCTTTTGCCGTGCAGAAGCTTTTTATCTTGATGAGGTCCCAATAGTTCATCTTTGCTTTTAATTCTCTTGCCTTTGGAGACGTGTCGAGTAAGAAATTTGTGCATCTTAGGTCAAAGAGGCTTTTTCCTGTTTTCTCCTCTAGGATTTTGACGGTTTCCTGTCTCACATTCAGATCTTTTATCCATTTAGAATTTATTTTTGTGAGTGGTGTAAGAAAGTGGTCTAGTTTCATTCTTTTGCATGTTGCTGTCCAATTCTCCCAGCACCATTTGTTAAAAAGGCTGTCTTTTTTCCATTGGATACATTTTCCCGCTTTGTCAAAGATTAGTTGGTCATATACTTGCGGGTCCATTTCTGAGTTTTCTATTCTATTCCATTGGTCTATGTGTCTGTTTTTGTGCCAATACCATACAGTCTTGATGACCACCGCTTTGTAGTAGAGGTTAAAGTCTGGGATTGTGATGCCTCCCACCTTGGTTTTATTCTTCAGTATTACTTTGGCTATTCGAGGTCTTTTGTGGTTCCATACAAATTTTAGGATTGTTTGCTCTAGCTTTGAGAAGAATGCTGGTGCAATTTTGATTGGGATTGCATTGAATGTGTAGATTGCTTTGGGTAGTATTGCCATTTTGACAATATTTATTCTTCCAATCCATGAGCATGGGATGTTTTTCCATTTCCTTGTGTCTTCCTCAATTTCCTTCATAAGTTTTTTATAGTTTTCAGTGTAGAGGTCTTTCACATCTTTGGTTAGGTTTATTCCTAAGTATTTTATGGTTTTTGGTGCAATTGTGAAAGGGATTAGCTTCTTTATTTCTCTTTCTGCTGCTTCATTGTTGGTGTATAGAAATGCCACCGATTTCTGTACATTGATTTTGTATCCTGCAACTTTGCTGAAATCATGAATCAGTTCTAGTAGGCTTTTGGTGGATTCTGTCGGGTTTTCCATGTAAAGTATCATGTCATCTGCAAAAAGTGAAAGTTTGACTTCCTCCTTGCCAATCTTGATGCCTTTTATTTTGTTTTGTTGTCTGATTGCTGATGCTAAGACTTCCAGCACTATGTTAAATAGCAGTGGCGAGAGTGGACACCCCTGTCGTGTTCCTGATCTCAGGGGGAAGTCTTTCAGTTTTTCCCCATTGAGGATGATATGAGCTGTGGGCTTTTCATATATGGCTTTTATGATGTTTAAGTATGTTCCTTCTATCCCGACTTTCTCGAGAGTTTTTATTAAGAAAGGATGCTGTATTTTGTCAAATGCTTTTTCTGCATCTATTGACAGGATCATATGGTTCTTATCTTTTCTTTTGTTGATGTGATGTATCACGTTGATTGATTTGCGAATATTGAACCAGCCCTGCAACCCAGGGATGAATCCTACTTGATCATGGTGGATAATTCTCTTTATATGCTGTTGGATTCGATTTGCTAGTATCTTGTTGAGAATTTTTGCATCCATATTCATCAGGGATATTGGCCTGTAATTTTCTTTCTTTGCTGGGTCTCTATCTGGTTTGGGAATCAAAGTGATGCTGGCTTCATAGAATGAGTCCGGGAGTTTTCCTTCCGTTTGAATTTTTTGGAACAGCTTGAGGAGGATAGGAATTAACTCTGTTTTAAATGTCTGGTAAAATTCCGCAGGAAAGCCATCTGGTCCAGGGCTTTTATTTGCTGGGAGGTTTTTAATAACGGATTCTATTTCTTCACTAGTTATGGGTCTGTTCAAATTTTCTATTTCTTCCCGTTTGAGTTTTGGTAGCGTGTGGCTATTTAGGAAGCTGTCCATTTCTTCCAGATTGCCAAGTTTGGTGGCATATAATTTTTCATAGTATTCTCTGATGATTGCTTGTATCTCTGAGGGATTGGTTGTAATTTCTCCCTTTTCATTCACGATTTTATTTATTTGAGTTCTCTCTCTTTTCTTTTTGAAAAGCCTGGCTAGAGGTTTGTCTATTTTGTTTATTTTTTCAAAGAACCAGCTTTTGGTTTCATTGATCTGTTCCACTACCTTTTCTGTCTCCATATGGTTAATTTGAGCTCTGATCTTTGTTATTTCTCTCTTTCTGCTGGGCTTGGGTTGTTTTAGTTGATCTGCTTCTAGTTCCTTTAGGCGTGCTGTTAGAATTTGTGTTATTGATTTTTCTTGTTTCTTGAGATGGGCCTGGATTGCAATATATTTCCCTCTCAGGACTGCCTTTGCTGCATCCCAGAGCGTTTGGATTGTTGTATTTTCATTTTCATTTGTTTCCATATATTTTTTAATTTCTTCTCTGATGGCTTGGTTGACCCAGTCATCTTTTAGTAGGTTATTTCTTAGCCGCCATGTTCTTGAATATTTTCCATGCTTTCTCCTGTGGTTGATTTCAAGTTTCAAAGCATTGTGGTCTGACACTGTACACGGTATGATCTCAATTCTTTTATATTTATTCAGAGCTTCCCTGTGCCCCAGAATGTGGTCTATCTTGGAAAATGTACCGTGTGCAGATGAGAAGAACGTAAATTCCTTTGCTTCTGGATGAAGGACCCTAAAGATGTCTGTGAGGCCCATCTGTCCTAATGTGTCATTCAGGGCTATTGTTTCTGCGGAGATTTTCTGTTTTGTTGATCTATCCAATGCTGAGAGTGGAGTGTTGAGATCCCCTACTATTAGGACATTTTTATCGATGAGGTTGCTAATGTTTGTAATTAGTTGTTTTACAAATTTGGGTGCCCCTGAATTCGGTGCGTAGATATTTACAATTGTTAGCTCTTCCTGCTGGATGGTCCCTGAGACTATTATATAATGTCCTTCCTCATCTCTTATTACATCGTTCATTTTAAAGTCTAATTTGTCTGATATAAGTGTGGCTACTCCGGCTTTCTTCTGACTTCCAGTAGCATGGTAGATAGTTCTCCATCCCCTCACTTTCAATCTGAAGGTGTCTTCAGGTTTAAGATGAGTTTCTTGAAGACAGCAAATAGATGGGTCTTGTTTTTTAATCCATTCTGTTATCCTGTGTCTTTTGATTGGCGCATTTAGTCCATTTACATTCAGTGTTAATATTGAAAAATATGGGCTTACAGTCACTGTATTATCTGTAAGTTTCATGTTTGTAAGGCTGTCTCTGGTAGTTTGTGTTCTTTGCCTCCTTATTTTCATAGAATGCCCCTCAGGATCTCTTGCAGTGCTGGCTTATTTGTGATAAATTCTTTCAGTTTTTGTTTGTTGGGAAAAACCTTGATCTCTCCTTCTATTCTGAATGACAGGCTAGCCGGATACAGAATTCTTGGTTGCATGTCCTTCTTGCTCATCACATTGAAGATATCCTGCCATTCCTTTCTGGCTTGCCAAGTTTCCGTAGATAAGTCTGCTACTACCCTTATAGGTCTCCCTTTGTATGTTAGGGTTCTTTTGTCCCTAGCTGCTTTCAGGATTCTCTCCCTATCTTTGTATTTTGCCAGCTTCACTATGATGTGCCGTGCAGAAGGTCTATTCAAGTTACGTCTGAGGGGAGTTCTCTGTGCCTCTTGGATTTCCATGCCCGTTTCCTTTCTCATGTTGAGGAAGTTCTCAGCAATGATTTGTTCCAGAACCCCTTCGACTCCTTTCTCTCTCTCTTCTTCCTCTGGAACTCCTATGATACGGATATTGTTTCTTTTGAGTGCATCGCTCAGCTCTCGAATTCTCCTTTCCTGTTCCTGGATCAGCTTCTCTCTCTTTTTATCTGCTTCCTCTTTTTCAATGATTTTGTCTTCTAAGGCACTAACTCTTTCCTCTACCTCTTCAATCCGTGCTGTGGCTGCTTCCAGTTTCCCCTGTATTTCTTCCAATGTCTTCTTTAATTCTTCTTGACCGTTTTTAAGGTCTTTGAACTTTGCCTCGTGGGACTCCTTGCATTCATCTAAGCTTTTTTCAAGGCCAGCAATTAGTTTTATGATTAACATTCTATAATTCAAGTTCTGTTATGTTGCTTATATCTGTTTTCATTAATTCTTGAGCTGTCACTACTTCTTGTAGACTCTTTTGAGGAGAATTCTTCCGTCTCGTCATTTTGGCTGGATGTGTTATGGGTTGTTTCTTGAAGTTGCCCTGGAAAGGAAAACTGACAGACACACAGAACACAGAAATACTCAAACGTACCGACAAATGGTCCAGACAAGCAGTTCACAACAGAAAAAAATAACAAGTGACTCTCTGAGGGCAATGTCCTGAAGTAACCGCTACACGTTAAGGACAGGGTATGTAGTGTGCTGGTGGCAGAGCATATATAGACAGAATAATGACTGGTGCAGGGAGAAGAAGGAAATGGACTTTGCCCAGGTAGAGCGACTAAAGGGTTTAATCCAGACTGATAGAAATCAGAATAAGGACAGGTGCGAGGGAAAAGGAATAAAGATCGATGTCGTCTAGATGAACTTATACGGCCTGGTTATTCCAGAAAAAGGGCTAGGGAAGTAAAGAAGAGGTTGTAGGACATGTCCTCGAAGAGTGGGTTAAAAAACAAAACAAAAACAAAAAACAAAAAACAAAAAACAAAACAAAACAAAAACCCAAACAAAACAAACAAACAAACAAACAAAAAACAAAAAAACAAAAAACAAAAAGAACGAAAAAAATGATTAAGCCAGTCAGTACCCTGGATGACCAGCTCAGGGATGGGGATCGGTAGGAGTGAGAAAGGGAGGGATAAATTTAAAAAGAAGAAATGACTGGCGTTACTCCAGGCAGCAATCTCCACTTGGATCAGTCGCTCCTGCTGATAGTTTGGGAGGGGCGTGGTTTAGTGTAGGCGGGTCCGGCCTCCACTGCTGCAGGGATGGCTTCTGGGGTGACTTCCTGGCTTGTGAGACAACAATGGCGTCTCTCCAGACCCACGCCACCAGTCCTGGAGGCTTTATTCGCCCCTTTATTTCTGTTCTCTCTCCACCGCCCACGCCAGCCTAGTGTGGTTTACTGGAGCCGCCGCCTGGGGCTGCCTGGGTGCCTGCTGCCTATCCCGGCAGGGTGCGTGCCCGGAGGCGCTGGGCGAGGGTGGCGCGGTGGCGCGGCCGTCTGCTACCCCCCGATTTGGCTGTAACTGTGCGGGGGTTAGAGGTGCTCCGCAGGAGCCGCTGCCTGGGTCCCCCCTGCCTGTCCCGGCAGCGCGCGCGCCCCGGAGGCGCTGGGCGAGGGTGGCGCGGTGGTGCGGCCGTCTGCCACCCCCCGATTTCGTTATAATTGTGCCGGGGTTAGAGGTGCTCCGCAGGCGGCGCCGCCTGCGTCCCCGCTGCCAGTCCCTCCCGCGCGCGTCCCAGTGGCTCAGGACGGGGTTGGTGCGGTCCCAGCAGCGCGCGGGGATTGCTGCTGTTTGCCACTGAACTTCTCTTCAAAAGCCCTGCATTTAGGGGCTGGATGGTCGCAGTCTCACCCGCTCTGGCCCTCTCGTTCAGATGTTGTTCTGAACTTTCCCAGCTATCTCCGAAGACGCTCACCCTCCCCTCAGCTCAACTTCCCAAGTTCGAGTTCGTTTTATCCGACCCAGATTAAACTCACGGTTTAGTTGGGCCGTGTCTGTTTCCGCCTTAGTTTCTTGTCAGCTCTAGCACCTTTTCCCCCCGATTTTTGGAGTTGAGAGAGAGACAATGGTTTCAGTCGTCCCCCTTTAAAGGGCAAGCGAAATACTGGAGCCCCCTACTCCTCTGCCATGTTGCCCCAGAACTATAAACAGTGCTTCTAACTTTTGGGCGAGGCTAACCTTTGGGGAAGGTCCTAAGTCTCTTTACAATCTTTCCCATCAGTGTGTTAATTCTGAGAGAAGCTTTAAGGAGATGTGCCTTGAGGTTTTATGGTGGGGCTGAGGGGAGTGATACCTGCAGGGAAAATCTAATTTGGTTCAAGGAGTCTTGGGGCCTACACCTCAATTTGTGTAACCTATCCCCAAGAGGCAACCTTGAGGTTACTTCTGGCCAGGTTACTCTCATTCAGATTTTATCCATCAAGACCAGGTACCCTTTTCCATATGCCATAAAACCAAAGAGCATTATGTCCCTTAGGCCAACGAAAGCAGTTCAAGAAATCCAGGCCTGAAAGATTATTTAGAAGGAGGTAAAATTAGGTGCCAGTTTGGCTGGCAGGAGCTTTGCTTCAAACTTTCCCACGCAGGGAGGGGTCTCAACCTGTGAGCCCAAAACGGCTCCCAACATATTAGCCTTGTAGCCTTGGGCAAATTACTTAAGCTATCTGCCCTGTTTCCTCTGTAAAATACTTCCTGTTTTGTCTGTAAAATGGGGATATTTCTAGTACCTATGTTATAAAGTTGTTGAAATGATTAAATCGACATGTATAAAGCACTTAGAATAATGCCTGGCATATAGCAGTGATGATGATGGAGGAGGAGGAAGAAGAAGTAGGCACCTTCTCAGGAATGGAACTTTATTCCTCAATAAAAAGAAATGAGCTACCAAGCCATAAAAAGAAATGGAGGAATCTTAAATGCATGTTGTTAAGTCAAGGAAGTCAGTTTGAAAAGACTATATACTGTACAATTGCAGCTGTATGATATCTGGAAGAGGCAAAGAGTAAAAAGATTATTGGTTGCCAGGAGCCTGAGGAGTGGTGGGGAGGTGGGGGAGGCATGAATCAGTGGAGCACAGGACATTTTTAGGGCAGTATGATACTCTAATGATGGATATATGCATTATGCATTTGTCAAAACACAAAGAGTGAACCCTAATGTAAACTAAAGACTCTAGTTAATGATAATGTGTCACTATTGGTTCGTCAGGGGTACCACACAAGTGCAAGATGCTAATTAGGGAAAGTGTACCGAGGGGAGAGGGAATATATGGGTATTCCCTGCATATAAAAATGTCCTAAATTTATTTTTAAATTTTTTAAAAAACATTGGAGGAAAAACGTTTATTATACTAAGATATAAACATGAAAAGCGATGATTTTAAGAGAGTATCTTTTGGGGTTTTTGCTGAATGTGGGTAACATAGTGAGATTGATGACTGATATGACTGGAACTTTGCAGGTAAATTAAACAGTGGTAGAGACATGATCTTTTTTTCTGTGTATTTTAATTTTTATATGAATGGAGTGAATTTTCTAAGTCACAGAGTGGAGCCTATCTGCAATTTTGGTCATCCTAGCAACTCCTAGGCAGAGAGTCAGTCAAGTTTGCATAATCGGAGGCAGCAGGGATGAGAGATCCTCCTCACACTTTCCAAGTTCATGTCACCAACTGGTCCAAGTCAGAAGCCCCAAGTAAGAACTGGCCTTTGTGGGCAGGATTCAGAGAAAGAGTATGTGGTTATTGCTAAAACTGGAGCAGACTGTCTTCTGGAATTGGAAATGGCAAGCTAAAATTTAAGCTAAATAAAATGCGAATACTGTAGTGTTTTATAATATTCCATTATTATAACAGACTGGGCAGTTCTGAGAAAAACAATATTATCCTGAGTAAAGAATGGCTTGGCAGGGCTCAGGATAAAACATTACTTACAAAAATCCTCTCTGTTTCTTCTGTTCTGTTGGCAAAAGTAATGGCTGAAAATGACCAGACTGACTTGAAAATAACCAGGCTCAGCAGGACAGTCATTTGGGGAAATGCATCAGGGCTGACGCAAGGCTCAGAGAGAAAGGATCTTGACATAACCCATTTTCATGTATTACTTTCCAGAAAGGCTTTCTCTGCTATTTATAGGCACATGTGTTATCTTGGCCCTCTGGGAGCAAAAATTTATATATCTGACCAGAAGAGCTTTACCAGTAGGCAGTTTCCTAAGAAAAATAGGACATTTGTTTATTTGTTTTACTTTTGGCTTCGCTAAATAAAATCTGAAATTTTGCAAAGAGCAGACCAGAGTTGTTTCGTGTCAGGCACTTGGTAGATGTAAAAATGTGTGGATGTGTTTTAATATATCTGTCATTATGTCACATGGTAGAAATGAGGGCAGCCCACAGGGTTGAGTGCTGAATCCAGCGAAGGAAATCTCGACTGAGCGAAGTGAATGTGTGGCAAAGAAAACAAAATGTCCTGCAAAGAGACTAATTAGGAGCCAAATGCATGTTCTGATCATTCAGCCGTTTTTCCTTTTTGCCTCTTCTGAAGGATTCTTTTTATATCATGTTGGAAAGACATAAGGGAAACCTAGATTCTTCTGAAGCGCTTTCTTTTCCTCCCTGGCTCTTAACAACGTAGGTTAACTCACTTCCTGTCTCCTTCTGAGTTTGCAGGCAGAAGATCTGAGGTGATGGAGCCCGCCTGGCTATTGGTGTTGGGGAAGGGGTGCTCAGAAATCTAAAAGGGAGCCTCGTCTACTCCTTTTACTAAAATACTACTAATGCATGTGGCAACCATGTTCCAAAGAAACTATAGATGGTGTTTTCTCAACTGATCCTAGCAATTTTAAAAATAAGACTGTATAAACAGACACCGATCTTTTGGTGAGCAAACAAGAATGTACTAACGAATTCTGGAGGGAAACAAAAACTGTTGCTTACTGTTAGGATATTGATCGAGAAAACTAAATGCCACTAGGGCTCTTATCTACTCTCTGACTGAATTTCTAGTATTTCTAATGTTGAATTTGAAGGATTATTTTCTCCAGGGCCCCAAGTTATTATATCACTTTTGGGACATTATTTTGTTTTGTTTCAATACAGACTTTGTCTATGGTCTTTATGTGTACAAGAGTATTTTTTTTAACATGTAAAAATCATTTAATCAAGTGTGATAAAATGATAATTACAGTAAATTTTAATCGTTGGATACCTCGTTCATTTGGTAAGCTGAATAGAGACATAGACTAATATGAAGTATTAAATATGGCATCGGTAAAAATTCAAATTCAAAGAAGACACGTTAGAGTCGCCCTCTTGTTTCAGGTGCTTTAAATAGCCTTATATGACTTCAAGGGCTTATTTTTACTTTTGGTAATTTCTGGCTTTTGTGGCAGAAAAAAATGCCTCTGAGAGAAGAAAAAGGAAGAGAAGGGAGAAAAAGGGGTCTAGTAGCTGAATTTCTATTTCTCTTCTGTCAGAGTTGGCAATTTTCTATTATAGAACAATATTTAAATTTTCTCGGAAGTCATTGAAGGCATTGCTAGACAACATGTAACTACTGCACATATTATTATATTATAGCTTTAATCTGGTTTATGAAGCTCTTCTCTAGACAATTTATTTTTCTGAATCTGAAGACCAGTATTCTCATATTTGCTATCGTGTTGAAGATATTCTGTTTGTGTACAAATTTCACACAGGGCATATTTTATCATATGATTTTATTTAACACAAGTTATATTGTAACCTGTGGCTACAAACGTGACCCTTTTTGGTTTTAGTGTATTTGCCAGTTTAACAATACTCTGCTTGTTCTCTTTTGAAATCCCAATTTTTGAATTCAGAAGCCCAGACCCTGGGTGTGCCTTCAAGGCTGTGAACACTGGATCCCTTTTTGGAAACTCAGAAATCAGAATTAGCAGTTTTATCATTGAGAACCTCTGCTGGAGTGTGCCCATTAGTCCTGGATAGGGTCAGCAATGGATAGTGAACACGAGAGGGCGCTTGATACGCTTAGGCTTAGGCTGGTATTTTTGTCTCTAGCCTCGTCCTCTACTGCAAGAAGTTTCCCCAGGACGTACACTCTGAGACGGAGCCTTTTGTGCATTAAGTTTATTGAGAAGTGTTCTTAGAATCAATACCTGTGGGAGTAAGGCAGTCATAGCAGAGGGACAACCTGAGTTGTGCCACCATCACAACCAAGGTCTCACCCACTCCAGCGGGGGTGTCTGGAGCTGGGATGACCATTCAGAGTCATCCTAATTTGGGGCAAGAGGAGTGGGCCTTCACATCCTTGTGCTGATAGTCATGGTTCAGCCTGCCCCCAGGAACAGAGCATGCATGAGACCCTGTGGGTACAAAAGGCAAACTCATCCACAGAATATGAATATTACAGACAAGGTTAAACCCCTCTTCTCCAGGATGGAAAGGGTCCAATAGACACGACTTGCCCCGATGTGTCTCGTTGGTTGTCTCAGGGATGGTTGTATTGGGCTCAGTGTGGGTGGCTGTCACTGGCAGGTTGGACACTCACTCAGCAGCAGCAGTTGACACATTGGTCTTGGCGACCTGCACTCCTTACCATCACTGATTCTCTTCCTGCACCCATTGTGCCAGCCCTGAGGTGGCGATGGGAGACTAGTTGATGCCAGCTGGTTGAGTCATTCTGTCTACTTTGTGTTTGCTGTCTCTTTTGTGGTGGGCAGTATTCTCTGACTCCGTGATCTTCACACACTTTGAGCTCATTCCATCAGTGCATCCACATGTCTCTTCCTCTGACCTCCCAACCGTTTTCCTGCCAGGCTCTTCCTCAACCAGCTGAGGGTTTTGTCACCTCCCATGAGTCCGTGTATATTCTGACGTTAGGCTTCCTCCTTCCTCACAAAGTGCATGGTGAGGTGGGTGCCCAAGGCTGTATCCATAAGGAGGATGTCACTCACTGCTGCCTCTCAGGGCTGTGAGGTGGTGGCGATCTCTTTTGGGCTTTGTATTGATATACTAAACTGATCAACATGAAAACCAGGCTTGTCCTTGTTTCTCCTTAATAAGCTGGTCTCAAATATCCCCTTGGCCCCAATATGGCTACAGGTGTGAGCTGAAGAAGAGGCACTGATGCTACAATGGGGATGACATGACGTTCAGGTCACTTGCTTGTGACGTTCACATATTCTCTCTGGCCCTGCTCATGACTGATCCCTTAGTACCATTTCCTTTTATAGTGGATTGCCGATGGCTCCACTTGGCCTCATGACTTGGAGGGTCTGACAGAACCAGCTCTTCATAGGCAGTTTTGGCTGCATGGTCATCTAATTAGCTATGATCAGGCACTCCATCTCTGACAGGCCAGTAGTACACCAAGAGCTGTCTTTCAAAAGACATAACTCTGCCATAAAAGGCAAGGTTTTGCTTTAGAGCCTTAGCCAGTATAATGTGATTCTCTTATATGGATTTGCCGCAAATACCACAGGTGTCTTTTTCTTTTTTTTAATACTTCAAATACCTCTAGTAGCATAGAGTTTCTTGAGTTGTATAGCCTACCTGGCAGGGCCACTGCACCACAATATTGAGCTGAGAGACAGTCACAGCAAAGGGCTCAGCCAATCCCATGGGAGCTCTGGCGTGGGAGGCTCCACAAAGTTGTTGCAAATCAAGTTGAGGGGACTAGGTCCTTACATTCTTGCATTGACCAACCATTGCATGTGGGCTGCCTCCAGAAAGGGGCATAATATCAGGTAAGGTGATTCTCATTAGCTGTGGCTAATCTCATCTGAGTGAGTCTCATCTGAGAGTTGTCAGCTGTCTCTTGTACTCTCCTTCTCCTTTCCGTTTATTATTATTATTTCTTCATTGCCATTATTTATAACATTTATGTTATTCTTTAATCACAGTTGCCATGATTGTTTCAATCTCTGTAGTATACATGCCACTCTTTTTTTAAATAATTTATGCTCTTATGTTTGATTGGCTGACATTTATCTTTTGGTAATTTTTAAAGGTAAACTCATGGGAAGTAGGAGGCTGAGGCTTTTCAATCTTTTGTCTTAGCCCTTGAAAGACAGTTTGGTTGTATTTAAAGTTGGATTATTTGTTCTTTCTTTGAGCACATTTAGACATTACTGTCTTCTAGTATTGATCCAGGCTGTGGACAAATTTAGGGTCAGCCGAATGTGCCTCCACTTGTAGTGACAAACTTTTTTTTTTGAGAGAGAGGGCACAAGTGAGTGAGGGGCAGAGAGAGAGAGAGGGAGAGAGAGAATCCCACAGGGGCAGAGAGAAAGAAAGTGAGGAGAGACAGAGAAAGAGAGAGAGGGAGAGAGAGAGGGAGAGAGAGAGGTAGAAGAAGGGCTCAACCGAAGTGGGGCACAAGCTCATCCGATGTGGGACTCGAACTCACGAACCGTGCGTAGACCTGAGCTGAAGTTAGATGCTTAACCAACTGAGCACCAGGTGCCCAGAAGTGACAAACTTTGTCTGGATGTACAAAGATGTTTTGGAATATGCCTTGGTGTTAAATGTTTTGTGTGACTTTTTCCTGGGCAGTTGGGTCTGTTTCAACCTATAGATTCATATCTTCTTTTATTTCTGTAAAGCTTTCTGAATTATATCTTTAAATATTTAGTCTGTCCTATTGTTTTTGTTTTCATCTGCATAAATTGGGCCTCCATTGCCATTCTTCATGGCAGTTACTTTCTCTCTGATCCTCTTAATATTCTTTCTTTCTATTTCCATTTTCCTGCTTTTTAAATTCTTTCCCTCTATGTCTCTTACTGGTTTGTTGACAATACATAATATCCTTTGTGTTGCTTCCAGTTTTGCTTTTATTTTTTGTGATTTTTTTCTTTTAATTTTCTGAGATCTGCCAGCCTATTTAAAAAACCAAAAATCTTCTTTTGTCGAATATTTCTCCTGCACTTGTATTTCTTCTCTTTAGTGACTTGAATCTCCTGAATTACACTGACAATTGCTTTAAAAAGATGAAAAAGTTCATGATGAAATCTTGCTCATAATTTTCATTTGTTCTGAAAAAGTATGCACACTGTAAGTGAGCATAAACATTAAAAGAATGGTAAAAAGCATATAATTTGGGGAGGCACCTCACTGACTCGGAGGAGTGTGCGACTCTTGATCTTGGAGTTGTGAATTTGAGACTCATATTGAGTGTAGAGATAACTAAAAAAATAAACTTAAAAAAGCATATAATTTCTTATCTAATTGGGGGAGAAATGGAATAATAAAAAGTAATCCAAAAGAAGGCAAGAAGTAAGGGAAAAGGAATATAGAATAGGCAACATAGGAGCTTGGTAAGATGATAGATCTGATTAAATATATCAATAATTATGGTAAATGTACATGGTAAGATGCTCTAACAAAAGACAAATATTGTCAGATTGGACATAAAGAAAATAACCAATTATATGACAGCTAACATGATGTACAGCTAAAACATAAAGATGCAAATTTCTGTTTATAAAAAGATGGAAAAACAGGGACCATATTTCCCCTTCCTCCCAAAACAACTGAAAATCCAGGCAAAATATACAAAGTCATGGTTCTGAAGCACTGAATATCAGGCAATGGAGACAGGAAACAAATGAAGTAAGCCTCAGCTTACTGCCTGGAGAAAGTTTCCTAAGATACAGGGATGGGGGAAAGGCAGGCGGAGCCCAGCAGTCTCCCTGATTTGAGCTAGGAACCCAAGGAAGCCGAGGTGGCTAGATTTTGCAGGGCAGAGTACCAGAAAAGAGGGAGCCACACAGAAAGAGACTGTATTTACAGAGCCTCTCCATTTAGTATTGAGCTCAGTACAGATCAACCTCTGTGTAAAAGAAAAGCACCTGAGGCTGAGGAAAGAGAACCTGAAAAAGGTGAGAGGGAACAATCATAGCGCTTGGAAGAGCAAAGTGGAGTACCTCCTACTTCACAAAGTACTAGTAGAACACTCCGAATGGCTTCGTCTCAGTAATGAGGATAAATTAACCCTAGACCTAAATCCTCTTATGGTCCTAACTGAAGCAAGACCTAAAGGGTTCAAATTGTTTCTAAGAAATTAAAGTGTCCTATAACAAAGCACAAAATATTTACAGGAATACAAAAATGCCTAGCACTCAGGAACACCACATTGTCTGGCATCTGATCAAAAATTGTCCAGCACTCAAGAAAAATATGATCCATAATTAGGAAAAAAATCAATTGGTCAATTAAAACTGATCCAGAAATAACATAGATGACAGAATGAGTAAAAGACATTAAAATAGTTATTATAACTATATTTGATATTTTTAAGAATCTAGAGGAAAGACTGAACATGTTAAGTAGAGACATGAAAGATATAAAAGACTCAAACTGAACTTTTAGAAATACAAACCATAATGTCTGAGATGAAAAATAAGATTGACAGGATTAGTAATTAATAGGAATCAATCTGAGGTGACTGGATGGCTCAGTCAGTTAAGTGCTCGACTTCAGCTCAGGTCATGATCTCATGGTTTGTGAGCTCGAGCCCCACATCGGGCTCTCTGTTGTCAGCTAGAGCCTGCTTTGGATCCTCTGTACCGTCCTCTCTTTGCCCCTCCCCTGCTCACATTCTGCTCACATTCTGTCTCCCTCTCTCTCAAAAATAAACAAACACTAAAAAAATAGGAATCAATCCTAATCAAGTAGGATTAACAACAGATTACATTGCAGAATAAGAAAGAAGTGAATTTAAAGACCTAGCAATAGAAAGTGTTCAAAAAGAAACACAAGGAGAAAAAGACTGGGGGGTGGGGTGGGGAAGGAGACTCTCTGAGGAGCCAGGGTGTGGGAAGAAATAATGACTGAATATTTTCTAGTATTTGGTTTGATGACAACTATAAACCCACACATTCAAAAACATCAATAAACTCCAAGTATAAGGAGCATGAGGAAACTACATTAAGTCTGATCAATTGCTTAAAATCAGCGATATAGAAGCCTTAAAAGCAGCAGAAAAAAGGTGCATTATGTACAGAGAAACAATAATATGGATGACAGCATGTTTCTTATAGTTCTTATACTCTAGTTATGCAAGCTACAGCACAGTGGAGCAACAGCTTTAAAAATACTGGAAAGGAGAAATGAACCTAAAATTCTTTACCCATTGAAAATATCTTTGGAAAGAGAATTATCCACCATGATCAAGTAGGATTCATCCCTGGGTTGCAGGGCTGGTTCAATATTCGCAAATCAATCAACGTGATACATCACATCAACAAAAGAAAAGATAAGAACCATATGATCCTGTCAATAGATGCAGAAAAAGCATTTGACAAAATACAGCATCCTTTCTTAATAAAAACTCTCGAGAAAGTCGGGATAGAAGGAACATACTTAAACATCATAAAAGCCATATATGAAAAGCCCACAGCTCATATCATCCTCAATGGGGAAAAACTGAAAGACTTCCCCCTGAGATCAGGAACACGACAGGGGTGTCCACTCTCGCCACTGCTATTTAACATAGTGCTGGAAGTCTTAGCATCAGCAATCAGACAACAAAACAAAATAAAAGGCATCAAGATTGGCAAGGAGGAAGTCAAACTTTCACTTTTTGCAGATGACATGATACTTTACATGGAAAACCCGACAGAATCCACCAAAAGCCTACTAGAACTGATTCATGATTTCAGCAAAGTTGCAGGATACAAAATCAATGTACAGAAATCGGTGGCATTTCTATACACCAACAATGAAGCAGCAGAAAGAGAAATAAAGAAGCTAATCCCTTTCACAATTGCACCAAACCATAAAATACCTAGGAATAAACCTAACCAAAGATGTGAAAGACCTCTACACTGAAAACTATAAAAAACTTATGAAGGAAATTGAGGAAGACACAAGGAAATGGAAAAACATCCCATGCTCATGGATTGGAAGAATAAATATTGTCAAAATGGCAATACTACCCAAAGCAATCTACACATTCAATGCAATCCCAATCAAAATTGCACCAGCATTCTTCTCAAAGCTAGAGCAAACAATCCTAAAATTTGTATGGAACCACAAAAGACCTCGAATAGCCAAAGTAATACTGAAGAATAAAACCAAGGTGGGAGGCATCACAATCCCAGACTTTAACCTCTACTACAAAGCGGTGGTCATCAAGACTGTATGGTATTGGCACAAAAACAGACACATAGACCAATGGAATAGAATAGAAAACTCAGAAATGGACCCGCAAGTATATGGCCAACTAATCTTTGACAAAGCGGGAAAATGTATCCAATGGAAAAAAGACAGCCTTTTTAACAAATGGTGCTGGGAGAATTGGACAGCAACATGCAAAAGAATGAAACTAGACCACTTTCTTACACCACTCACAAAAATAAATTCTAAATGGATAAAGATCTGAATGTGAGACAGGAAACCGTCAAAATCCTAGAGGAGAAAACAGGAAAAAGCCTCTTTGACCTAAGATGCACAAATTTCTTACTCGACACGTCTCCAAAGGCAAGAGAATTAAAAGCAAAGATGAACTACTGGGACCTCATCAAGATAAAAAGCTTCTGCACGGCAAAAGAAACAACCAACAAAACGAATAGGCAACCAACGGAATGGGAAAAGATCATCGCAAATGACATATCGGATAAAGGACTAATATCTAAAATTTATAAAGAACTTACCAAACTCCAAACCCGAAAAACAAACAACCCAGTGAAGAAATGGGCGGAAGATATGAATAGACACTTCTCCAAAGGGGACATTCAGATGGCCAACAGACACATGAAACGATGCTCAATGTCACTCATCATCAGGGAAATACAAATCAAAACTACACTGAGATACCACCTCACACCAGTCAGAGTGGCTAAAATGAACAAATCAGGAAACTATAGATGCTGGCGAGGATGTGGAGAAGTAGGCACCCTCCTACACTGTTGGTGGGAATGCAAACTGGTGCAGCCACTCTGGAAAACGGTGTGGAGGTTCCTCAAAAAAATGAAAATAGAGCTACCCTATGACCCAGCAATAGCCCTGCTAGGAATCTACCCAAGAGACACAGGAATGCTGATGCATAGGAGCACGTGTACCCCAATGTTCATAGCAGCACTTTCGACAATAGCCAAATCATGGAAAGAGACCAAGTGCCCATCAACTGACGAATGGATAAAGAAGTTATGGTACTTATATACAATGGACTACTACGTGGCAATGAGAAAAAATGAAATCTGGCCATGTGTAGCAACATGGATGGAACTGGAGGGTATTATGTTAAGTGAAATAAGTCAGTCAGAAAAAGACAGATACCATATGTTTCCACGAATAGGTGGACTTTGTGAAACTAAGCAAAAACCAGGGGGAGGGGAAGAGGGGAAAGAAAAAAAAGACACAGAGAGGGAGGGAGATAAAACATAAGAGACTCTCAAAGACTAAGAAAAAACTGAGGGTGAGGGGGATGAGAGAGGGGGGAGAGGGGGTGATGGGCATTAAAAAGGGCACATGTTGGGATGAACACTGGGTGTTATATGTAAACCAATTTGAAAATAAACTATTATAATAAAAAAAAAAAAAAGAAAGACAAAAAAAAAAAAAAAAAAAGAAAATATCTTTGGAAAACAAAGGTGATATAAGAACATTTTAAAGCATATAGAATTTATGCACCAAAAACCATCAAATACCTAGGAATAAACCTAACCAAAGATGTAAAAGACCTTTACGTGCAAAACTATAAAAAACTTATGAAGGAAATTGAGGAAGACACAAGGAAATGGAAAAACATCCCATGCTCATGGATCAGAAGAATAAATATCGTTAAAATGGCAATACTACCTAAAGCGATCTACACATTCAATGCAATCCCAATCAAAATTGCACCAGCATTCTTCTCAAAGCTAGAGCAAACAATCCTAAAATTTGTATGGAACCACAAAAACCCCGAATAGCCAAAGTAATTCTGAAGAATAAAACTAAAGCGGGAGGCATCACAATCCCAGATTTTAACCTCTACTACAAAGCGGTAGTCATCAAGACAGCATGGTATTGGCACAAGAACAGACACATAGACCAATGGAATAGAATAGAGAACCCAGAGATGGACCCACAAGCATATGGCCATCTAATCTTTGACAAAGCAGGAAAGAGTATCCAATGGAAAAAAGACAGCCTCTTTAACAAATGGTGCTGGGTAAACTGGACAGCAACATGCAGAAGAATGAAACTAGACCACTTCCCTACACCACTCACAAAAATAAACTCTAAATGGATGAAGGATCTGAATGTGAGACAGGAAACCATCAAAATCCTAGAGGAGAAAGCAGAAAAAAACCTCTTTGACCTGAGCCGCAGCAATTTTCTATGCGACACATCTCCAAAGGCGAGGGAATTGAAAGCAAAAATGAACTATTGGGACCTCATCAAGATAAAAAGCTTCTGCACGGCAAAGGAAACAACCAACAAAACTAATGGACAACCGACGGAATGGGAACGGATAATTGCAAATGACATATCGGATAAAGGACTAGTATCTAAAATCTATAAAGAACTTACCAAACTCCACGCCCGAAAAACAAATAATCCAGTGAAGAAATGGGCGGAAGATATGAATAGACACTTCTCCAAAGAGGACATTCAGATGGCCAACAGACACATGAAACGATGCTCAAAGTCACTCATCATCAGGGAAACACAAATCAAAACCACACTGAGATACCACCTTACACCAGTTCGAGTGGCTAAAATGAATAAATCAGGAAACTATAGATGCTGGCGGGGATGTGGAGAAGCAGGCACCCTCTTGCACTGTTGGTGGGAATGCAAACTGGTGCACCCACTCTGGAAAATGGTGTGGAGGTTCCTCAAAAAAGTGAAAATAGAGCTACCCTATGACCCAGCAACAGCACTGCGAGGAATCTACCCAAGAGACACAGGAATGCTGATGCATAGGGGCACGTGTACCCCAATGTTCACAGCAGCACTTTTGACAATAGCCAAATCATGGAAACAGACCAAGTGCCCATCAACTGACGAATGGATAAAGAAGTTATGGTACATATATACAATGGACTACTACATGGCAATGAGAAAAAATGAAATCTGGCCATGTGTAGCAACATGGATGAAACTGGAGGGTATTACGTTAAGTGAAATAAGTCAGTCAGAAAAAGACAGATACCATATGTTTCCACGAATAGGTGGACTTTGTGAGACTAAGCAAAAACCAGGGGGAGGGGAAGAGGGGAAAGGAAAAAAAGACACAGAGAGGGAGGGAGATAAAACATAAGAGACTCTCAAAGACTAAGAACAAACTGAGGGTGAGGGGGGGAAGGGGGTGATGGGCATTAAAGAGGGCACGTGTTGGGATGAACACTGGATGGAGCCTGCTTCAGATTCTGTCTCCCTTTCTCTCTCTCTGCCCCTCCCCTGCTCATGCTCTGTCTCTGTCTCTCAAAAGAAACATTAAAAAAAAGAGAGGGGGGGGGACATAAGATCTGAAGAGGGCTCCAAGAAGTCTAATTTAAAAAAAATTTTTTTTTAATGTTTATTTATTTTTGGGACAGAGAGAGAGACAGAGCATGAGTGGGGGAGGGGCAGAGAGAGAGGGAGACAGAATTCAAAGCAGGCTCCAGGCTCTGAGCTGTCAGCACAGAGCCCGATGCGGGGCTTAAACTCACGGACCGCGAGATCATGGCCTGAGCTGAAGTCCGACGCTCAACCGACTGAGCCACTCAGGCGCCCCACCAAGAAGTCTAATTTTAATAAAAAGACTCGGGGCACCTGGGTGGCTCAGTTGGTTAAGCTTCTGCCTCTTTATTTTGGCTCAGGTCATGATCTTGAGTTTTGTGAGACTGAACCCTGCTTTGGGCTCTGTACTGACTGCGTGGAGCCTGCTTGGGATTTTTCTCTTGCCCTCTCTACCCCTCCCCTGCTTGCACTCTCTCTCTCGAAAATAAATCAATAAACTTAAAAAAAAAGAGACTCAAATAGGTTAAAAGTAAAAGAAAGGAAAAAAATATACCATGAAAACTCTAATGAAAAGAAATCTGGAGTAGCTATATTATCAGGCAAAATTGATTTCACAGGGAAGGTATGAAGGATAAAGAAGGTCATTTAATAATTATAACATTATCAATTTCTCATAGGGACATAATGATCTTATACATTTCTTTACCAAATGATATAGCTTCAAAAATAAAGCAAAAGCTGATAGAACTTCAAGGAGAACTAGACAAATCCACAAATATAGTCAACAATTTCAACAATTGGATAGGATAAGAAGACGGAAAATAAGAACATAGAGGTTTTAAACATCAAAGGATTTGACCTAATTGACATTTATAGAGTACTTTATCCAATACTGAATATACATTTTCCCATGGAATATTTATCAAGCTAAACTATATTTTAAGTCACAAAACAAAAAATTTAAAATGCTCAAGTCCTGCATCCATTCTTGATACAAATCCTCAACAAAGTAGGGCTAGAAGGAACATACCTCAACATCATAAAGGCCATATACGAAAGACCACAGCTAATATAATTCTCAATGGGGAGAAACTGAGAGCTTTTCCTCTAAGGTTATGAACCAGATAGGGGTGTACACTCTCACCATTGTTATTTAACATAATACTTTAAGTTCTAGCCTTAGCAATCAGATGATAAAAAGAAATAAAAGGCATCCAAATCAGCAAAGAAGAAGTCAAACTTCCACTATTTGCAGACAACATGATACTCTATGTAGAAACCCTGAAAAACTCCACCAAAAAAAATTGCTAGAATTAATACATGAATTCAGCAAAGTCGCAGGATATGAAATCAACATGCAGAAATCTGTTGCATTTCTATATACCAATAACAAAGCAGTGGTAAAAGAAATAAGGAATTGATCCCATTTGCAATCGCACCAAAAAAAAAAAAAACATAACAAAACCAATAAGATACATAGGAATAAACATAACAAAAGAAGTAAAAGATCTATACTCTGAAAACTATAGAACACTTATGAAAGAAACTGAAGAGGATGCAAAGAAGTGGAAAAGCATTCCATGCTCATGGATTGGAAGAACAAATATTGTTAAAACGTCTATACTTACCCAAAGCAATCTACACATTTAATGCAATCTCTATCAAAATAACACCAGCATTTTTCACAGAGCTAGAACAAACAATCCTAAAATTTCTATGGAAACACAAAAGACCCTAAAAAAGCAAAGCAAAGCTGGAGGCACCACAATTCTGAGCTTCAAGCTATATTGTAAAGCTGTAGTCCTCAAGATAGTATGGTACTGCCACAAAAACACTGAAATCAATGGAACAGAATAGAAAATCCAGAAATGAACCCACAACTATGTGGTCAACTCATCTTTGAGAAAGCAGGAAAGAATATCCAATGGAAAAAAGACTGTTTCTTCAACAAATGGTGTTGGGAATACTGGACAACAACTTGCAGAACAAAACTGGACCACTTTCTTATGCCATACACAAAAATAAATTCAAAAATGGATGAAGGACCTAAATATGAGATCTGCAACCATCAAAATAATAGAAGAGAATACAGGCAGAAACCTCTCTGACTTCAGCTGGAGGAACTTCTTACAAGACATGTCTCCTGAGGCAAGGGAAACAAGCAAATATGAAATATTGGGACTTCATCAAGACAAAACCCTTCTGCACAGTGAAGGAAACAATAAAAAAAACTAAAAGGCAGCTTATGGAATGGGAGAAGATATTTGGCAATGGCGTATCTGATAAAGGGTTAGTATCCAAAATCTATAAAGAACTTATCAAACTCAACACCCAAAAAACAAACAATCCAGTTAAGAAATGGGCAGAAGACATGAATAGACATTTTAACAAAGAAGACATCCAGATGGCCAACAGACACATGAAATTATGCACAACATCTCTCATCATCACGGAAATACAAATCAAAACTACAATGAGATACTATTTCACACTTGTCAGAATGACTAAAATTAACAACACAGGAAACAACAGATGTTGGTGAAGATGAAGAGAAAGGGAACCCTCATACACTGTTGGTGGGAATGCAAACTGGTGCAGCCACTCTGGAAAACAGTGTGGAGGTTCCTCAGAAAGTTAAAAATAGAACTACCCTACAATCCAGCAATTGCACTACTAGGTATTTACCCAAAGATACAAAAATACTGATTCGAAGGGGCACATGCACCCCAATGTGTATAACAGCATTATCAACAATAACCAAATTATGGAAAGAACCTAAATGTCCATTGACTGATGGATGGATAAAGAAGAGGTGTTATATGTATATATAATGGAATACTACTCAGCCATCAAAAAGAAAAAACCTTGTGATTTGCAATGATGTGGATGGAGCTAGAGTGTATTATTTTAAGCAAAATAAGTTAGTCAGAGAGAGACAAATACTGTACGATTTCACTCATATGTGGAACTTAAGAAGACAGCTGAACATGGAGAAAGAAAAAAGAAAAGGGAGACAAACCATAAGAGACTCTTAATGATAGAGAACAAACTGAGAGTTGATGGAAGGAGGTGGGTAGGGGATGGGCTAGATGAGTGATAGGCATTAAGGAGGGCACTTGTGATGGGCACTGGGTGTTGTATGTAAGTGATGAATCACTAAATTCTACTCCTGAAACCAATATTATGCTATATGTTAACAACTAGAATTAAAAAATTATTTTAATGTTTATTGATTTTTGAAGGAGAGAGACAGAGCATGAGCAGGGGAGGGGCAGAGAGAGAGGGAGACACAGAATCTGAAGCAGACTCCAGGCTCTGAGCTGTTAGCACAGAGCTCGACATGGGGTTCAAACTCGGGAACAGTGAGATCATGACCTGAGCTGAAGTTGGACACTTAACCGACTGAGCCACCCAGGTGCCCCTAAATAACTAGAATTTAAATAAAACCTGGAAATATTAAAAAAAGAGAGATTCAAATCCTACCAAACTGTGATTTCTAACTACGATTGTATTAAAGTAGAAGTCGACACAGAAAGATATCTGGAATTACCTAAAATATATTGAAAGTGAATAATACACTTCTAAATAACCCATGGGTCAAAAAAGATATCATAAGGGAAATTAGACATATTTTGGAGGTAATAAAGTGTAAATCTGATGATATCCCATCCATGCTTAGAACTCTTCAGTGTTTTCCCATTTCCTTTAGTGCAAACTCTCAGCTGGTCTAAAGGCCCTGCATAGTTTCTCTCTACTTTCTTCTGCAGCCTCACTCTCTGCCACTTTCCAGTTTTCTCTCTCCCTTTCGTTAACATACCATGTTTTTTCCTGCTGCAGGGGTGTCATACATTCTCTACTTGGAGACTGAAATTCTCTCTCCCTCTCTTGTCTGCCTCCTACCTAACATTCCGATTTCCTGGATTAAAGGTCACTTCTTTGAGACATCCAGATGACTAACAGATACATGAAAAATGTACATCACTCATCATCAGGGAAAAATTCATGATGAGATTCCACCTCACACCTATCAGCATGACTAAAATTAACAACACAGGAAACAACAGGTGTTGGTGAAGATGTGGATAAAGGGGAACTCTTTTGCACTGTCGATGGGAATGCAAAGCGGTGCAGCCACTCGAGAACGGTATGGAGATTCCTCAAAGGATCAAAAATAGAATTACCATATGATCCGGCAATTCCACTATTAGGTATTTACCCAAAGGATAAAAAAATATAGGCCCAAAGGGGTACATACAAGCCAATGTTTATACCAGCAGTTATCCACAACAGCCGAAGTATGGAGAAAGCCCAAATGTCCATTGACTAATGAATGGATAAAGAAGATGTGGTATATATATATATATATATTATGCATATATATATATACATATATATGATGTAATACTACTAATGAATGGATAAAGAAGATGTGGTATATATATGATGTAATATTACTTAGCGATAAAAAAGAATGAAATCTTGTCATTTGCAATGGCTTTGCTAGAGCTAGAATGTACTATGCTAAGCGAAATAAATTAATAGAGAAAAACAAATACCATATGACTTCACTCATATGTAGAATTTAAGAAACCAACTGATGAAGATATGGGAAGGGGAGAAAAAGAGAAGAGAGGGAAACAAACCATAAGAGACTCTCAACAATAGAAAACGAACTGAGGGTTGATGGAGGGAGGTGGGTGGGGGATGGGCTAGATGGGCGATGAGTACTAAGGAGGGCAATTGTGATAAGCACTGGGTGTTGTATGTAAGTGAAAAATCACTGAATCTACTTCTGAAACCAACATTACACTGTATGTTAACTAACTAAAATTCATATTTAAAAAAAGGTCACTTCTTTGGATATTGCTGGAGTTTTCATTAGGGTTGCATTGAATCTATGGATCAAGTTGGGAAGAACTTAACATTTTGGGAATATTGAGTCTTCTTACCCATGAACATGGGCTATATATCTCTCCATTTATTCTAGACTTCTTGGATTTCTTCATAAGTTTTATAATTTTCTTTATATAGACTTGCATATATTTTGTTAGATTTATACAGAAGTTTTTCAGTTTTGGAGTGTTGATTGTAAATGCTATAGTGTTTTAAATTTTAAATTCCAATTGTTTGTTGTTGGCATATAGGAAAACAATTGACTTTTGTATATTAATCTTGGATCCTGCAACCTTACTATAATTACTTATTAGTCCCAGGAATTTTTTCTTCTGAATTCTTTGGTATTTTCTGCATAGACAAATATGTCACTGGTAAACAGACAATTTTATTTCTTCTTTCTCAAGCTATATACTTTCATTTCCTTTTCTTGTCATATTGCATTAGCTAAGACTTTCAGTACAATGTTGGATAGGCCTGGTGAGTGGGAGAATTCTTGCCTTGTTCTTGATATTACAGGGAAAGTGTCTCATCATGTAAGTATAATGTTAGCTGCAGGGTTTTTGTAAATGCTCTTTATCGGGTTGAGAAAGTTCCCTGTAATTCCTAGCTTGCCGAAAGTTTTTATCATAGATGGACATTGGACTTGGCAAAGGCTCTTTATCTACTGATAAGGTTCTATGTCTTTTTTTCTTTAGCCTATTTGCATGATGGTTACTTAAGTTGATTTTTGAATGTTGAACTAACCTCGTATACTTGGGATAAATCCCACTTGGTTGCACTGTATAATTCTTTTATAACTGTTGGATTAAATTTTCTAATATTTTGTTGAAGATTTTTGCTTCTATGTTCATGAGAGCTATTAGTCTGTAGTTTTCTTGTAAGATCTATTTATTTATTTATTTATTTATTTAGAGTTTGTGGGGGGAGGGGCAGAGGGAAAGGGAGAGAGATGTAGGGCTCCAACTCATGACCATGAGATTATGACGTGGGTCAAAATCAAGAGTCAGACACTTGACTGACAGAGTCACTCAGGTGCCCTTTTATAAGGTCTCTATCTGGTGTTGGTCTTAGGGTGATGTTGGCCTTACCATTATAGAATGAGTTAAGTGTTCCTTCTGCTTCCATTTTCTGAAAAGATTATAGAAAACTTGTATCACTTTCTCTTAAATATCTGATAGAATTTACTAGTAAAACTAACTGGGTAGATCTAGTGTTTTGTTTTTTGGAAAGTCATTAAGTATTGATTCAATTTTAATAAATATAGGCCTATTTCTATTATACATTTCTCCTTGTGTGAGTTTTAATCAGCTTAACGATAACTCACAACTCTCGGACCAACTTCCTTGTGTGAGTTTTGGTCAGATATGTCTTTCAAGAACTGGGTTAATAGTATTAATGTATTAACCTTTTAATGTACATAGGATCATTAGTGATGACCTCTCCTTAATTTCTAATACGTGTAATTTGTGTTTTCTCTCTTTCTCTCTCTTTCTATTTTCCCTTGGTTAGCCTGGCTGGTGGTTGATCAATCTTATCGATCTTTTAAAAGAGACAGTTTTGGGTTTTATTGATTGTTATTGTTAATTTCCTGTTTTCAATTTCATTGATAGCTGCTCCAATTTTTACGATTTTTTTCTTTTGCTTTTCTCAGGTTCATACTGTTCTTCTTTGTCTTATATTTAGTGTTTTGAAGTTTGTCCTCAACCAGAAAGTAAGACAGAAAGTACATTTAGTCTCCCACTAGGTGGGTTAAGTAAACACATATGCTTCTAATTATTGTTTTAATTCCCTCCTAAGTGTCCTAGGATTCTGTAGAATCTCATAGGACAGTATGAAAATTTAACAAGAGCTTAAGAAGAGATTTGGGGGCTTAATTTTTATGTATTAGAATGAAACGATGCTTGTATACCCTTTATTTAAGAAAGAAGACAGTTTCAAGTTTGAGTTTTAATATGCCTGATTTCATCACAAGTCAAAATTAGATGGAAGAAGAAAATACTGCAGCGATTCCACGTAAGGGCCAACACTGACAGGGAGAAATCACTTCTTTCTTTTGCTTGCTGTTATTATTTGTCGACTTAAAATCCCTGATTAAAAAAATCAACTATTTACCTGGAGTTGTGGGCTTAGGAATTGCTAACAGGTTTTTCTCATTGTTCGCCTTCACTCCCCCCGCACCCCCCAGCTCGGGGAACCTCCAGTCTTGGAGCCCCTGGATACAATAGAGCTCCTGTTGCTTCATCTTAAATGTTACGGGAAATTGAGAAAGAGTGGTTGCAGATACCTTACCATTAATGTTATGAGATGAACCTACTTTTAATGTAATTTGAGGCAGAAATGTCAACTAACTTAAAGGAAAAAATTTGGTAGCACTGCTATGCTGAAGAATATAAAAATGGGGACAAACTCCTGTGGGAATATGGACATCATTAAGAGAGAAAAACAGAGAAGAAATAAACTGTTTTAAGAAAATTTTCAAAGCTTCTACAATTGATCTGAAGCTGCCGATTGACCACTTCAGGTGTAGACTCCACTGCAAAGATGGAGATTGAGGAAGGTAGAGAAGCCATTGATCCAGGGTATCAGATACTGTTTCTAAGTTCCTGACCATGGATCAGGTTGGCCTGAGGTCCTAGAGGCTTAGGCGGGCACACTTGAGGTAGGCCTTTGATCTGGTTTTGCTCACTTTGACTTTGCTACCTGTGCCTCTCCTTGCTCAGCATCCTATGCTGTAGAGTCTGCTGGGCTAATACTTGTGCATTGAAGCCAAGACTGTAACCTATTGGGAGCCATCGTGGGCTCGTAGTTTGAGATGCCTCCTTGGAAAAGGCAGATGTTGCAAGGTCTCCTGCCGACAAACTGGCACCCAATACTATCTCCTTCTAATAACCTTTCAGGCCTGGATTTCTTGAACTGCTCTGGTTGGCCTCAAGAGATGTAATGCTCTTTTGTTTTATGGCATATGAAGAAAGGGACCTAGAATGTGATGCCTTGATGGATAACATCTGAACGAGAGTGACCTGGTTAGAAGTAACCTCGAAGTTGCCTCTTGGGGATAGGTTACACAAATTGATAGCAGTTATGAGCTGACTAAAAATTGGTGTAACTTATGTAGACATTAGGCCCCTATTGTGTAAATTCACTCACTCATAAGCAAAGGAACTTAGGCAGGCATTAGAAAATTATGGCTCTACCAAGTAAGTTACCCTTCCCCCTTTAACAATTAATATAGGTTTTAAGGCATCGATATATGTACCACCTGCTTGTTCAAGGTTACACTAACAACCCTGCTTTCTTCTTGGCAAAAACAGTGTATGTTCACTAGCTTAGAAATAGAATAAAAAAACAGCTAAGATAAGACTCTCCTTCAAGGTCTGGGAAATTGACAATATACACACTATCTCCTTTCTTTAACTATCATCTAAGAAAAAGTAATATTCTTTGATTTAATGTCACTCACCACCTATTAATAAAGATACTGAGACCAGCTGGGAGAGTTGTCTGCTGGCTCCAGAAACCAAGCAGCTCTCTCGAGTCATTCATTGTGCCGACAACGTTCATCCTTCGGGAACTCCTGGACTCACCGGAGCTGGACTCTGGCAGTAACCTCATAGGTTCTTACAAGGATTAAGTGTGTACAAATGATAGACTGTCAAATTTGATATGGATATGAGTTATGGAAGTTGCTGTATCAGTCAGAATCCAAGGCGCATTTGGATGAGGATAGTTCAAAGAGAGTTGAATGACGATGTTAATTACCAAGGCTAGGAACCCTCAGGGCTTGTACAGTAGCCCAGGCAGGTGAAGATGGGGCTGGGGCATGTGAAAAGAAATGGATGTCAGCCAGAAAAGGGGCCTACTCTACTGTCGGCACCCAAGATCTCAAGGTGGAGCCACACTCAGCACCCTCAGCACTGCAGGCTACCTTCTGGCTGAACTCACGGGATGTCTACGGTGAGGCTGCTGATGAAGTGCATGATGACATAATCCTTACTGAAATAGTCCATGCCCATTCAGCCTCCCAGGGTGAGAAGCAAGATGGAGACGTTGAGAGCGAATCTGGAGGGGCAATTGGAGAACACCGAGCACAGTCACTGAGGATCTCCTGGTGATTTCATGTTACCGTACGTGTGTTAAAATACCATGTAGAGAGCCATCAGTGAAATAATGGAACTTATAAATTTTGTTATTTTGTTATTTCAGGGTAATGATAGCTACGGTCTAGCCAATGTTTTTGAATATATTGCTAGCTGAGGAACTCAGTATAAAAACAAGACAACAGTGGCTTCGGTCCCACTGAAGTCAGGGGGAAGGAGTGGAACAACTTGGAGTTCTTCCCTGACTCCTTCTGAACACTCCATTGTCCTGGAGCAGTGAGGAACTGGGATCAGTTGCTTTGAAAACTACTGGTCTAATACTCTTGAAATCAGACATTATTTTTTTCAATAGGTTGAATATTCTTCTAATAAAAAAAAACCATTTATAGACACCCATGGTTAATTTTACTTGTGTCTCCTAAAAAAGATTAATGGGGTGCGTGGGTGGCTCAGTAGATTAAACATTTGACTCTTTATTTCAGCTTAGGTCATGATTGTGACTTCAAGCTCTGAGTTGGGCTCTGTGCTGGCCACACAGAACCTGCTTGGGATTCTCTCTCTCCCTTTCTCCTGGGCCCTACACAGTTTGTACTCTCTCTCTCTTTTTAAACTAAATAGAAACTTTTAAAAAAGGCTTTAAAAATGAAATTAAAAAGATCAATAAAAGTGTTCATACAGTCTGGTAGCCATTGGAAAATAGTGCTATGAAAATATAGGTGCTATGAAAAATGCATCTGGGCAATTTTTGTGATATTAGCATGTCTCATAACTGGGAGATGATTTTAACTCTGTAAGTATTTCTTGCTAGATTATGTAATTACTGTGTGTGTCCATCAGCATCTAGAATGAGAAAAAGTGGAATATAGGGCAATAGTCTCAGTTTATATTCTTATCCTTCTTTGCTATGTCCTGACCTTTTTAATATCAGAGCCACTACACACACACACACACACACACGGTGTATTCCTGTGAAGCTGATAATACTCTGACTCATTCTTACACAAATCTGTAGACACTCAGGCATATGGGACTCTGTTAAGACTCGTCTTTTCAATTGATTGTCCTTTGCTCACTCATTTATTTCTGCTAGGTCCGGGGGAGCTCTCTACTATACTGGTGGTAACATCTAACAAGGTCATGTTACCCTGATCCAGCTACAATTACTGTTTTCCTTTATTTTTTTTTGTCTCTTTTGTTATTGTTTAAATTTGACAGTCAATTTGATAGATTCCTCTACAATTAATTGAAAAAGTTTCAATCCTCCGTTGGCATACAAAATGTTCATTGCTTTTGTAGATCTTTTCTTCTTTCATTATAGGATTAGGGCTAGCTTAAGCATAGATGCATAGTACTCTCCGGCTTTTATGCTTCTTGTTGTCAATGTCGATGGATGAGATGAGCTTTGGGATCTGAGGGAAAAACTGCAGAGAATGTGAGTGGCTGGAGTAGAACCGTATTCTTTTCTGGACTGAAGTGGATTACTGGATGAGCCTCATTTCTGGCTAGCCTCGTCAAGAGCTCCACGTTAATCTTTGAGTTCTGCTCACCTCTCTCTTTCACTCTCTCTCTATTTTGGGATTATTTCATACGGGATGTGTGTGTGTGCGCGCACGTGTGCGTGTGTGAGTGTGTAAATGTGTGCATGAGCATGAACGTGAATTTCAAGGACAAGTAGTTGTGAAAACAACTCCACTGGCATCGAGGCACCATGGATGGTAGGACTTATGTCCAACTCTTGTCCATGTTTATTACACCCTGCAAGTGTGGGCTGCCCCCTCCCTGCACAGGTGCGACCTCAGGAGGCCACAGTGGTGAGGCAGATTCATAAGGCCTTTGGTGCATGAGCCTCTCTTCCTACTGGAAATTATGGGACCATTCAGGTTTCAGGTTCTAAAAGTTTAGTACTTGGGTCACTCAGTTTGCAGACTGGTTGAGTGATGTTAGTTAATTGAGGAGAAATGACTTCAATGTGAGCTGGTCTGTGTTGGTTACTACATCTACTACTAATAGTATGTATCTTCTTTCAGCGTTCTCTCTGCTTTAAGGTCCTAAAAGGGGTCAAATGACAATCACTTATCGTCAACACTTGCCAAGTTTATTTAAACTCGTAGAAATGAAGTTATGCAGAATAGTACTATAGGGTCAGTTTTAATGCCACTGAGGGGAAGGAGAATAGAGTGTAGCCCTGGGCAGTGTTAGGATAAGCATTTAGTGAGTTTTCATTACACATGCGCAGCAGAACCCAGATGTTACCTGGGGCTCCTGATGTCTTGTGTTCTGTATAAAATTAAGTCTACATGTGAACGAAATTGAAAAAACCTTTAGCTAGACATACCTAGAAAAATGGAATGAATACTCAAATTGATAAAATCAGAATGAAGTCAGGGACATTATTACTTACCTTAGAGAAATAGAAGGGATTATAATTGACTCCTATGCCAACTTGTTAGATAACCTAGAGAAATTCCTAGAGAGACCTGAACTACCAAAACTGACTCACGAAGAAATGGAATATCTAAATAGGCTTATAACAAGTATAGAGATCAAATTAATAATAATAATAATAATAATAATAATAATAATAATAATAATAACTTCTTACGAAGAAAAACTAGGCCCAGGTGGCTTCAGTGAGCGTGGAGACTGCTTAATATTCTCTCTCTCCCCTCCTCCTCCTCCTCCTCCTCCTCCTCCTTCTCCTCCTCCTCCTCCTCCACCTTCTCCTCCTCCTCCTCCTCCTCCTTTCTCCCCTGCTTGCACTCTCTCTCTCTCTATTTCTCTTTAAAAAATGTAAGCAACCCACAGTACTCAAAACTATTAGAGCTATTAAGTGAGTTCAGCAAAAATTAATTATACATAAATAATTGACTTATGTTGCCCATGTTCTCCATGGAACACAAGTTGTGAAAATTCCCAGGGTCCTTATGTATTTATGGTCACTTCTGCTCTGGGACCTGCTTTCAGAAAAGCTGTCTCTGTTCCAAATACCATTGAACTAGATATTTCACTAATAACTCTGTTTATCAGTTTCTATTCTACACGTCACTTACACAAAGATATCCTTAAGAAAGTAGGTTTTTGTTTTTTCGAGGGGGAGGACATTTGAAGGGCTTAATAAAAGAAGAGCCTATGGTGCAGCAATGCAAACAAATTGAACGTCAGATGTGCTTTTTCTAAAAATGTCTCTTGGCTGCTCCTTATCAGGCTGCACACTTATCCCTATATTCTCCCCAGCTTCCTCTTCTCCCCCTCTCTCCCAGGGGAAAACAAAAAACCAAACCACGCAAAGAACAAGAATACAAAAAAAAAAAGTTAAAGAAGCTTAGCCATCTTTGGTGATTGATCGAGCTACTGATGATACACCAGCTTAAGCGCTCATCTTTGACTCCAAAGGGCTTATAACACAACAGAATTCCAAGAAAACTTCTGGTGCCAAAGATGGTTCTTACGATTTCCACTTCATGACACCTGATTTCAAAGCAGGTTGCTTCACATTTCAGTTTGCTAGAGTTAACACATTTGTCTGTTTGAAAGCTCGAGCATTTGGTAGAGTATCATTGATTTGACCAGTAAAAACATAAATTTTTATGCCATTCAGTGCACACATGCCTACACGTCACTACCCTTAAACATTGCATACATTAACAGTAAGTATGCATTTTTCGGTGGGTGAATGATAATATATAGGTTACTGAAAGACTTTTTGGAGGATGTGAGGTAAACTGAGTTTGTGTGTGAGGAGGAAGATGAGTAGGAAGGGAACTTGGAGAGACATGTGGTGATGAGTATGGCAATGGGGGAGGGGTTGGGAATTGCAGGGCCAAGATATAAATCTGTCCATTCATTGTCTCATTTATTTATTCAACAAATATTTATTAAGTGGTTACTAAATTCAAGGTAATACTGAAAGTCCTGAGGGAGGGGAGAGAGAGTTGAGGGTAAGACAGAAAATCAGATCACTGCAAGGTCTTAGGCATTTCCGGTCACAGAATCTTTTGGCAAATTTATTGCACAACCAAGGCAAGCACAGGCAAGAAGTTATAGGCGTACGTCAGGGTCATGGTAAAGTTGTTGTTCCAGGAAGACCTATCAGATGATGGAAGCCCAGCTGCCTGGATGCCCATTGCTGTGGAGAACAAAGACAAAAGAAATGCGTAGAAAAAAAAAATTAAACTTCCTTACAACTCACAGCCCACTGACGAGTACTTGAGACAGGCAGGCTGAGTGACCTTCTCCAGGAACTCAACTGCCTTGATGTTAATACCTTGCTAGAGGCAAAAGGCAACCTTAGCTTGACATTAGCCTGGCCTCCTGGATCCTGTAAGTTTTCTTTAACATATAAAAATCCCTTTGGAAATTTCCTTTATCTCTACCCCCTCCTCCCCCTAAGATATATGTTAACAATCATCCTCCAAGCATATGGGCCACTGGTATACATCTGAAGGGTCTCACAACTAAGGTTTTACTAGACAGTAGTAAATGACCCCTCGGGGTCTTGGAGACCTTGCTTCCAAATTCCCTGGAGACTTAGGCTGTTCCTAACTCCCCTCCTAAATTAAAAGTATATAATCAGTTATTCCTCACAACCTCAGTGCAGCTGTTTCTGCCTGTGGGTCCCGGCCCTGTGCTTTGATAAACGTTTTTTACTGAATACTTCTCAAGATTCTTTCTTGACCGTTTGCTCCCAAATCCCAACATTATACCACAACACCCATGATCCAAAGTTTAACTGAGACGAAGCCGATCAAGGTGAATCTGCATGATTTAGACCAATAACCCAGAGAAACTGCTTTGTTGCCAACTCAGGGTGGCGACAAGAGTGGACATAAAGCTGGTTCACAAGTGACCAGGAGTGCCCTGGGTGTTGTTTCAATACTCGTGAGACCTGGAGGAGTTGAATTGCTTCCCCAAAGGTTTTTGTTTTTCTCCTGCCTGCTGTTAAGTTTTATTTCTTCTAAATAGGGACAAACACAAAGTGGAATAAATAATTTTGGATGTGGGAGTAAGGAGGATACAGATAATTAAATGCAGAACAAGGATTGCTACATCTATTAAATTCTACGGCTTAAGGGGATTTCAAAAAATAAAAGGTTTTTTTTTTTAGTACTGTTTTTCCAAGGAAAAAAACTGGTAGTAATTTAATCATGTTCTGAAATCTCAATTTTAACCCAATCATCAGACATCAGACTCATTTTAACAAATCCATTTCTTAAATATTAGCAAATGGTTTCTAAACACCATTCTATACTTAAAAAACCAAAACCTAAGCATGGGCTCCTTAGGGACTTGGAGAAGTGTTTATACACTTTTGAAACAACATAAATGGATTTATTCTAAATGTAATATTCTGTCCTGTTTTTTCTTTAACCTAATAAACTGTGTTATTTACCTTTCCATTGTCAGTACATCTAGGTGCACCCCATCTACAGGTGGCTGCATTGTAATTACTTTGAGCCCTCAAGGTAATGATTCACCTAAGCCGAATTTTTGTTTGCACAATTACTAACAATGCTGCGAAGAATGTGTTTGGACATATATCTTCATGCATATGTGTGGACATCGTTTTTTTTTCTCTGAGTGACACGAGCAGGCTTTGCAGGGTCCTGAGCTGAGGACACATATATTTTAATGTGATCACTCTGCAGTGTCGAGAAAAGACAGCGCTAAAGGGTGAGGATTGAGATTCTTGGGAGACCGCTGCGGCCCCCTCGACATTGTGCTCACGCACTTGAGGAAGGAGACTTAACGCCAAAATGGGTGCCTCTCCCTAAATCCAAAATTGCGCAGGACTCGGGCTGTGTATTTTTATGTTTAGTTCAGCATTTCATTTCCTTGAAGATTAGGGTCCTAGGGTGTGTAAACAGAACAGAACTCTGGAACGCTGCAGACAGTTCTGGAAACTCACAAGTGGCTTTTCCTCTTGACCGTGGAAAAATTATTCCATTCTGGACTTTGAGCTGAAGTTTAGTTTGAACAACAGCTGGCTTTTCCTTGTTAATGTCATCGAGCTGTGGGAGCAACCGGCTGCCCAAACAGTTTCGCGTGGAGGCCTAAGCTTCAGGCTCCCACACTGACACTTTTCCCATGGCCCTGCCAGCAGCACACGGTTTGTGTACACCGCTGATGTCGCTCTGTGGAGCTCTGCGTCCCCCAGGTGCTGTATATTTTATTAAAAGGGTTGTATTTTTTTAGAATTCATAAATACCACGTTGTCTTTTTGCTTCTTAATGGGAGTCACAAGAAATATGGCCTAAAAATGTCAGGACACAAGGTTAAATGTGACAAGGAAATAGCAGTGGCCCATAGACCTAAGACCTCCTGTGAGAAGTGACACTGAAGGCAGGGGTGCACTGAGGGCTCCTTAGGCTGTTATTTACAGTGTAGCATGTGTGCAGACCAGAAAAGCCATCCGCCAAATGAAGAACAGAACGGACCTTTCTCTCAGAAGTTTTTTATAAGCTGAAGGCCCAGGCCAGGACGGTGTGTACTACTTAATACAGAGATTTACAGGCAGGATGTGAAGTGGTGGGTGGTCTCCATGGAGGAGAGTCTTTATGGACATTTATTTGAAGTCAGGTGGGGTCCCATCCTTCACACTGTGGACACTTAAACATTCAACGAATGTGACCTCGGAAAACCTCATTTTTTACTTTCCCCAGTTTAGTCACTAGGAGGAGCATGAACATAGCAAGTCCATGTTTCCTTAAACCCTGATCAATTTCAGGAATTATACGTGTAAATTTTAAGTCGAGTAAATCCTCAGCTGCAATTTTTTCTCCCATCCTTGGGTGACCGTTTCATTTGCTTTGCGCGCTCACCGAGGCTAGAATAAAGAGTGTGTTGAAATCACACAGGACAGTTTTAGAGATTTTCCTTTCTGCTTCTGTGGTCAGCCCTAGGGCTGTGAGGGATCTGCCTAGTAATCTTTTAAAATTTGGATCAGTTCCAGATGCTTCCAGGGCACCTGTTTCCCACATCCAGAATATTTCTACAGTTTTTCTTGAGCATGTTAGGAAACACACAAGTCTTAGCAACAGGTTTCAACATATGTGAATGAAATATGCCTTGTTCTGATTAATAAATTTCTTCATTCTTATAATTGTAAATATTTTAGGGTACTGTTTTTTAAACTGACTTTAGTCAAATCTGGAACTATGTTTTTTCCATATGCTCGTCATCAGCTTATGGGGGTTCTTAGGGTGGAACTATTTTTGAGAAAGAGAATAATAGTGGCTTGTTAGGGTGGTGGGATGGTAAGTGAATTAGAACTTACTCTCATTAATGTTGGTGTGTGTTTTTTTTAAATTTTATAATAGTTTATTTTCAAATTGGTTTACATATAACACCCAGTGTTCATCCCAACATGTGCCCTTTTTAATGCCCATCACCCCCTCTCCCTCCTCCCTTATCCCCCTCACCCTCAGTTTTTTCTTAGTCTTTGAGAGTCTCTTATATTTTATCTCCCTCCCTCTCTGTGTCTTTTTTTCCTTTCCCCTCTTCCCCTCCCCCTGGTTTTTGCTTAGTCTCACAAAGTCCACCTATTCGTGGAAACATATGGTATCTGTCTTTTTCTGACTGACTTATTTCACTTAACATAATACCCTCCAGTTCTATCCATGTTGCTACACATGGCCAGATTTCATTTTTTCTCATTGCCACATAGTAGTCCATTGTATATATGTACCACATCTTCTTTATCCACGCGTCAGTTGATGGGCACTTGGTCTCTTTCCATGATTTGGCTATTGTCGAAAGTACTGCTATGAACGTTGGGGTACACGTGCTCCTATGCATCAGCATTCCTGTGTCTCTTGGGTAGATTCCTAGCAGTGCTATTGCTGGGTCATAGGGTAGCTCTATTTTCATTTTTTTGAGGAACCTCCACACCGTTTTCCAGAGTGGGTGCACCAGTTTGCATTCCCACCAACAGTGTAGGAGGGTGCCTACTTCTCCACATCCTCGCCAGCATCTATAGTTTCCTGATTTGTTCATTTTAGCCACTCGAACCGGGGTAAGGTGGTATCTCAGTGTGGTTTTGATTTGTGTTTCCCTGATGATGAGTGACTTTGAGCATTGTTTCATGTGTCTGTTGGCCATCTGAATGTCCTCTTTGGAGAAGTGTCTATTCATATCTCCCGCCCCTTTCTTCACTGGGTTGTTTGTTTTTCGGGTGTGGAGTTTGGTAAGTTCTTTATAGATTTTAGATATTAGTCCTTTATCCGATATGTCATTTGCGATGATCTTTTCCCATTCCGTTGGTTGCCTATTCGTTTTGTTGGTTGTTTCTTTTGCTGTGCAGAAGCTTTTTATCTTGATGAGGTCCCAATAGTTCATCTTTGCTTTTAATTCCCTTGCCTTTGGAGATGTGTCGAGTAAGAAATTGGTGCGTCTTAGGTCAAAGAGGCTTTTTCCTGCTTTCTCCTCTAGGATTTTGATGGTTTCCTGTCTCACATTCAGATCTTTTATCCATTTAGAATTTATTTTTGTGAGTGGTGTAAGGAAGTGGTCTAGTTTCATTCTTTCGCATGTTGCTGTCCAGTTCTCCCAGCACCATTTGTTAAAGTCTTTTTTCCATTGGATACATTTTCCTGCTTTGTCAAAGATTAGTTGGTCATATACTTGCGGGTCCATTTCTGAGTTTTCTATTCGATTCCATTGGTCTATGTGTCTGTTTTTGTGCCAATACCATACAGTCTTGATGACTACCGCTTTGTAGTAGAGGTTAAAGTCTGGGATTGTGATGCCTCCAGCCTTGGTTTTATTCTTCAGTATTATTTTGGCTATTCGAGGTCTTTTGTGGTTCCATACAAATTTTAGGATTGTTTGCTCTAGCTTTGAGAAGAATGCTGGTGCAATTTTGATTGGGATTGCATTGAATGTGTAGATTGCTTTGGGTAGTATTGCCATTTTAACGATATTTATTCTTCCAATCCATGAGCGTGGGATATTTTTCCATTTCCTTGTGTCTTCCTCAATTTCCTTCATAAGTTTTTTATAGTTTTCAGTGTAGAGGTCTTTCACATCTTTGGTTAGGTTTATTCCTAAGATTTTATGGTTTTTGGTGCAATTGTGAAAGGGATTAGCTTCTTTATTTCTCTTTCTGCTGCTTCATTGTTGGTGTATAGAAATGCCACCGATTTCTGTATATTGATTTTGTATCCTGCAACTTTGCTGAAATCATGAATCAGTTCTAGTAGGCTTTTGGTGGATTCCGTCGGGTTTTCCATGTAAAGTATCATGTCATCTGCAAAAAGTGAAAGTTTGACTTCCTCCTTGCCAATCTTGATGACTTTTATTTTGTTTTGTTGTCTGATTGCTGACGCTAAGACTTCCAACACTATGTTAAATAGCAGTGGCGAGAGTGGACACCCCTGTCGTGTTCCTGATCTCAGGGGGAAGGCTTTCAATTTCTCCCCATTGAGGATGATATTAGCTGTGGGCTTTTCATATATGGCTTTTGTGATGTTTAAGTATGTTCCTTCTGTGTGGTTTTAATAGGGCAACGCTAATAATACCAATGGCTTGAGAAATTTGGTTTTTCTTCAATTTTAAAATCAAGTGCTTTTTCTTGGCTCTGTCAGGTAAGAATGTAAATTATTTCTCCATATTCTCTCTAACTCTGTCATTCTCCACAACATCTGTAACATTTTTAATATAATTTTTAGGCAAAAATATCTAAATAAAAATGTTACTTTTTTTGTTCATTACATAACAAGTGACTTGAGATTTTTTTCTATTAGGCTACATTTGGTATTAATGAATATTAAGTTCTGTTTGTCCTTAATATGAAGTTCTGTTGTATTGCAATTATATTTGATAGAGGAGATATAATTTTGGACAATATATTTAATCATTTTTTCTTTTCTTTTTAAAAAAGTTTTTATTTATTTATTTTGAGGGAGAGAGAGTGCAAACAAGGGAGGGGCAGAGAGAGAGGGAGAAACAATCACAAGGAGACTCCACACTGCCAGCATGGAGCCCAATGCCAGGCTCAGGCCCACAAACTGGGAAATCATGACCTGAGCCAAAACCAAGAGTTGGATGCTTAACCAACTGAGCCACCCAGGCACCCCTGTTTTTTTTCAAATCTTATATGATACTGCATTCACTCAAAGATTCATTTTTGTATCAGAAAAGTGACAATATTATACATTTAAAGTATTTTATGTGTGATTAAAAAATAAAACTTATTGGGGGCGTCTGGTGGCTCGGTTGGTTATGTTGTGTGACTCTTGATTTCAGCTCAGGTCCCGATCTCATGATTCCTGCGATCAAGCCCTGCATCAGGCTGTGCTGACAGTGCTGGAGCCTGCTTGGGATTCTCTCTCTCTCCCTCTCTGCCCCTTCCCTGATCACATGTGTGTGCTTTCTTTCTCTCGCTCTCTTTCTCTCAAAATAAATAAACATTAAAAAAATAAACTTATTATTTTTCAAATTACCCTAAAAAATAACACCGTGTGATTTCACAGGACTCAATATATAGGACTTATTTTTCCACAGGGATTTGTTTTATGAGTTGGATTAGAGGTATTTGTGTTCTATTGAAGTAGACATTCTTCTGAAATATTTTACAGTATCTGACAAACTCATACATTTTAAAGTTATCTATCTTCTGCAAATATCAAAATTTTCCCCAAGAGTTTTACTAAGATGTCGCCATTCTTAGCGTGCTAATATGTGGGAAGGAGAAGACCAGAGAGTGTAATATACCAGAGGAATGATTTTTAAAATGTTTTATTCCAGAAGTTACAGTTCTCCCCTGTGATAACTCGTCCCTGACACCACAATTTGCTATTTTGATATCACAGAGCAGGTTTGAACCCTGGCGAATGGGACACATATCCAGCTCTGTTTGATGGTTGCCTTCACTAGACTAGAAAAGAAAACGGAATATCCGACCATCATTTTGCAGCAAATTGAAGTAGGAGACTTTACCAACTGGGAAGGAATTGTAGGACCTTACAGACTCTCTGTAGAACAGCTTCCCTGCCAGCCTGGGTGTAGAGGAGAAGGTGACTTAGTAATTTGCACAGTGAGTCAGTACTGTGATTTGGCCATTTCCGCAGGACCTGGCAGCTTGGCAAAGAGCTCCTTGGAGCCTCTTCTTCCTACCAGTGCCCTTGGCCAGGAATCTCCCCTGGCCTCAACATAACTGGAATGGAATCAAACAGAGAACAAACTGAGGGTGGATGGGGGGGTGGGGTAGAGGGGAAAATGGGCAATGGGCATTGAGGAGGGTACTTGTTGGGATGAGCACTGGGTGTTGTAGGTAAGTGATGAACCATGGGAATCTACCCCCAAAATCAAGAGCACACTTTACACACTGCATGTTAGCCAATTCGACAATAAATTATATTAAAAAAAGACTAACCTTAATCTATTCGAAGCTTCTAAAGCTGAGCATTAAATTCTTAGGTGAAAACGATCGAGGCTCTCCAACATGAAAATCCATATATACAACCACAGGCAGGCAGCCGTGACAGAATCAGAAGTCTGTATCCTGTTGATTCACCTCTGGGTCATTTGATTTGATCACTTTGGGGACCATAAACAACACTTGCAGTTTAAAAAAAATGTTTATTTTTGAGAAAGAGAGAGTGCAAGTGGGGAAGGGGGAAGCGAAAGAGGGAGGGGCAGAGAGAGGGGCAAGGACGGAGAGAAGGGAAGGGGCAGGGCAGAGAGAGGAGCAGGGGCAGAGAGAGAGCCACAGAGCTTTAGAACTGGGCTCTGCACTGACAGCAGCGAGACCCGTGTGGGGCTCAAATTCACGAATTCATGAACTTCGAGATCATGACCTGAGTTGAAGTCAGACACTCAACTGACTGAGCCACCCAGGCGCCCCAACACTCATATTTTTCAGATGAGGATAGGACAGTTCTGTGATTGGCAGGTAAAATGTTTTAAATTAATGATTTCCTTTTAGTATGTCATGTGGGATACAAAGTTCTTAATGTTTTTCTTAAGGCGGTCTCCTTTGCCCTTACATGAATTTATGTGTGTTCCTGTCCTGACCTTCCTGCTCTCTGCCATTTCCTCTGCTGCCCTCTCCTTAGCAGAGTTTTTGTTCTCATAAGAATTTTTCCTTCTATTCTCATTTCTAAGACCTCTTCATTCTATATTCTAATTTTCCATCCACTAATGCATCATGATCACACTGACCCTAGGAGTCTAGAAGAAAGATAGCTTTTTTGAACAGTCGGGTGTTAAAAAATTGAATCCTCAAAGATTAAGCATTCTTTAGACACTAAGTGTCTTGTGAGAGTTTCTGGTCTGTGGGTTTGGACCCCAAGGCTGTAGGCACTGTGTTAAGTGCCTATAGATACCTGGGGTCCCATTTTAGCACAAATGGTCTGCCCTAGATTTAGACTGTGAAACAACCAGTAATCTTCCATAAATCCCAGATTTATGATTCTTCTATAAATCCCAAATTTTAGATCCCAGGAAATAGGTTCTTTATGACCTGGGTCCATTTTAGATCAAGTTATATCCAAAATCTGGAGGGATTTGTTTTTTGTTCAAGTGACTATTGCTCTGAAATGTTTACTATAGCAAACAAACCGACACCTTGGGTCCTTTGCTCCATGGCATACTGGTGGCACGCTAGGGCTTCAGCTGATTAACATGGTAGCTCAGGGAACCTTGGGTGTTAAACTGTGAGACTTAGGTGCCACTTTCACTGGCATGGGATTGTGGAGAGCTGAAGCCCCTTCTCAATGCCACTCTGACTTATGGGCTGTGATCTCCAGGCCAGGGAGAGTGGGAGCTTTAGGCCATTATTTGGATGCCTGAGCCAACATCAACCCCCATCCCCCAGATGCTCTTTTGCCTGGATTACTTGGGTGATTTATTTTAGCTTTGGTGGTGACTCCAGGAGACACACTCAGACCTGCCTTTTTAAAGGAGTTTGATGAGTGCCCTCTTTCAGCTGACCACACAGCATGGAGAGGGTGAACAAGTTAATGTTTGCAAAGGGTTCTGACATTCCTGGGTGAAAGATGCTGTATGAGATGTTTTAATCATTATTTTAATGCCTCCAGAGACAGAATCAGGTGGAATGACTATGAACAAGCCTTTGGCCTGAGATCCTTAGAGTTCTACCACCCAGCTATTCCGCCAACCAGACATGTCTTCCCTGTGCTGATCAGACTCCAGGGAGTAGTACGTCTTTCGTGTTTTGTGACATTCACCCAGCGAGTTTACATTAAATAAATGCATATGGAAAGCTCGTGAGTGGTGTTTCTTAAGAAAAATATTTGTTTTTGTTTTTGTTTTTTATTTTCAGTTTTGCACCATTGAGTCTAATGTTATTGGAGGAATTTGCTGCTCTCACTGGGTACAGTTAGTTCTCTTAAGGAGCTGGTTAAAAGAGAACTAGGCATTTAAAGGTGGATTGAGTTTTTTGTTTGTTTATGCAACTGGCTAATTTTAGCGTTCAGATTCACTCGTTTTCGATACTGTTTTTAGACCGCTCCAAGGTGGTTCCTAAATGAGATTTCAGCAAATGGTGTAACTATAAGGAAATCAAGGACCCTTTCTCTTTGTCATCCTTTTCTAGAGGTCAATCTGTACTGTTTATTATGCTTTTACTCAAGAATAGCTCTCCGGTTTAAACTCCATTCGTGTTCCTTGCAGCTTTTAGCTGGGGTGTCCCCCACACAACACAGCCATGTTGGCCTGGGGGCTGGGGTGTTACTCGTGGCCAGGGGCCCTGGTACCTGGCCCAGGGCTGAGTGGAGGAGGGCACTCACTCTGTTAGATGGCACCAGTGCTGGATGTCACCTTGAAAAAAAGAATGTATTGTCCTGTTCAGTGCATGTGAGGCAGAGGGACTGCTTAGGAGGGACAGAGACTCTTGCTCTTACATATATCAAGTATCTTTCCCCCCATTTTTGAGTAATCAGCAGAGGGCAGTACCCACCCTTGTAAAAGATCTTTTCTTCTCTGAGAAAAGATGCCCATTCCATGTGAACACAGATGTATCTAGATAGACCTGGTGGCGTGGCTCTTCCTACCTTCTGAGAAAAAATTCTGCAGTTAAAACTTGCATATACCTATGTAATACAGACTTTTCCTCTCCAAACCCCTTTGAAGTCTCTGGCAAGACGTCGCCATTTCTCTAAGTATAAACATGGATAAAGTACAGAGGGATCATATTAATGCATTTCTGAAGATAGTCTTCAAGAAAAATAGGCAAAATCTGGGAAGTTGTATGTTTCTGATAAGTGAAGAACCTTATTTTCTTGGCTTGGGAACAGCTCATCATCGATGTGGGTGACTCAGATGTGCAAAGACCTGAGCTGGCGTCTGACTGCTTCTTGCGTGGCCTGCTGATAGTCAGGTGTCTAAATCAAAGCAGGCAAGGGGGTGGGCGGGTGTTGGAGGGCTGCGGGGTGGGAAGCCCGTGACACGTCACCACCAGGGACTTCAGCCTGTTGTATATGTACTTATATTTTGCCTTCTTGCACGGTTTACGTCCAGTTCACACTCTCCTTTCCTAACGCTGTCCTTGAGTGAGACGCAACATCCACTGGGAAAGAGGCGGAGGATGGATGGCTCTGTGTATTTACACACAACCGTATGCTCTGTGGTGAGCTCTGACGTGCCCCCTCTACATCCAGATTACAGCTCTCACTTCCAGTGGGCTTAAAGCTCACTTCTGTTATTAATAACATTCTTCACCTTGTTTCTTGTTTCTTCTCTTTACACATTTGAAAGACACACAAAACGCGAAAAAGAGAAAACGTCTCTGATATGTCCAGAACCTTTACTTGTACAGTCCAGTAGCTTCATCACTGCGGGAATTGGCAACATTTCCTTGTTTGCCCCATCAACCTTTATAGGAAACAGCAGAAAATGACACTCCTCATCTCCCTGCAGTCAGTCTCCATAGCACCTGAAGCAGAGGGGTCAAGAGCGCGCTGTTCTGCACTTTGTGGGGCTTTGGGCCAGGTAAGGTCTGTGAGGTGGGGTGCCGGAGAAGCTCCTGAAGGAGAGGCTACCCCTGGCAACGACAGATGCCATCCTTGCTGCATCCAGTTCCCAACTAGAAGTGCTCCAGAGTTTGGGAGCGCAGACTGCTCTGGCTCAGGGTCCCAGCTCTTGCGGCTCTGGGCTGAGTGTGGGAGGATGCTGGGTGGGTGTTTGCCATTTTGTGGTTCTTTCATATGAACTGGGGGAAGGAGGGGACTATACTTTTCTGTGTGACGAGCTATAGAGGGAGAGAATTAGAGTTGAGAATGTCTACGATTATTAGCAAAGGTATAAATTATAAATAACTTATTATTTAAATTATATTATTTAGTAAGCATATAATTTTATATTTTATTTAATAATAATAAATACATAATTTGTATACATTACTGATGTAATTATCGACACATTTTTTTTTCTTGGCAGTACATTTTTGTCTTCTCCGAAGCTCACATAGGTTCAAGCCTTTCATTATGATGTTATAGACTTGACTATTTTCAACAGTCTCCTGCCTGCAAGTGCCTTTTCAGCTCTATCTTGTGTTAATTTAATCTTCACCTGCTTACGCTCTTTACGGTACACAGACATAATAGTAATTTGTGTTGAGGATCTTGTGTGTTGGCATTTCTGCCAGAGTGCCTGCACTGCTCTGCTGGCCCAGGTGACATGGCCTCTGGGGTCCCCGGCCCTCCCTTCCCTTCTGTTCTCATACTTCTGCATGCTATCCACACTATTTGCTTAGCACTTGGCTAAGTTCTTACTGGTATCTCTCCACATGGGAAAAATCATGAATCTGTCTTCAGTCTTTCAAAAATGCCCAAGTTTCTTGGCCATTGACATATCCTTTGGGCCTCAGTGTTTCTATATGTAAAATAAGAAGATGGGCTTCATATCTTTCTTGGAGCCTTACGGAATCAGTGACATCCCTTTCAGGGCTGCTGGGACACAGAGGTGAGCACTGAGGGCCCAGAGCCTCACCTCTCTCTGTTTCAGCCCGAGAATTTCCATATTTGTCTCTTTACACTTTAGCATGCCAATATATTTTCATTTGCAGAAAACATTCTATGACTAAAAAAATTGCCAGATGATTTTTGACATTCCATCAAAATGCAATTAAAAATTTTTTTTTTTACAATTGAGGTGAAATTATATAACATAAACTTAGCAACTTCAAAGTGTACAATTCAGTGGCATTTAGTAAGCTTTCCTGTGCAACCACCACCTCTGTCTAGTCCCAAAATATGTCTATCACCCCTGAAGAAAACTCCATACCCATTAGCAGTCACTCTCCTTAGCAGTCACATTCTCCTTTTTCTCTTGCCCCTGGAAACCATCTGTCTACTTTACGCCTCTATGAATTTACTTGTTATGGATATTTTATATAGATGGAATCATGCAATATGAGGCCTTTTGTGTCTGATTTCTTTCACTTAACATAGTGTTTTCAAGGTTCATCTATGGCATAATGTGTACCAGCCGTCACTCCTTTTTATGGCCAAGTAATATTCCACTGTGTGGACAGACCCCATTTTGCTCTCCTCATCTGTTGATGAACATTTATTTGGCTTGCTTCTCCCTTTTGGTTTTTGTGATCAATGCTGCTAGGAGCATGTGTGTACAAATATTTCTCCGAGTGTCTGTTTTCAGTTCTTTTGAATATATCAGAATTGTAATTTTAACGTAAGTTCCTTAAAGAAGGGAATAGTGAATTGTGCCCATTTGGGTTACTTGTGGAATTAAACTCCAAGGTGTGGTATATAAGCTTTTAATCACTTAGTTGGTGCATACTTTTTTCTTGCCCTTTTATCCATATCTGCTTCAATCTCATTATTTACTAGCTGGTTCCTGGAAGGGTTCTAAAAAGAACCCTTGAGGTTGACAAAATTTGCTGTCTTGTAGAAGTGATACAGTTATTCATATCTTTTCCCCAAATGCCATACATTTCTGATCTCATCTGGGGCCATTTAGTCACGATGATGTCGTTAGTGCATAGTCAGTCAGCCCTGCTCTGGCCAGAGTGTTATAAATACACAGAGAACACCATTCCATTCTAGCTTTTCACACCTCTGTCCTGATCTTTTCTGATTGCTCGACTTCATTGGCCTTCTAAAATAATGGAAAAAAGTGTCTCAACACATTTAGTGAATATTTGGACACTGAATTTCAAGTATTCAGCAGCTTCTTTGTTTCCTGTTTGGGCAACTTTGAAGCCACTTGGGGAGAATAGAAGTTATTGTTACAAACTCTCTTTTTACATATTTATGGACAATGTTTCTTAGAATAACACTAAACCTCCCGGATGCATTCATGTAAACTGGATTTACTGTGTTCCCCCCTGCCTTTTTTTCATCTTAAGGGAAAGGCAGGAGAAAAGAGACAAAGACTGTGTGGCATCTGGAGCTGAATGCTGTCCTCCTAAAAACTGTCCTTCTTTGAGATTCTAGCTCAGATTTGCACATGAGCAGAATGTTCCCCAGGCCCCAAAGGCACAGAGCACTCGTTGGCAGAGTTAGCTGGACTCTATCAAGCCCAGAGCTTCAACTGGAGAGCTTTGAAGATTTGAACAAGACATAAAGAGTATTTTACAGTCTGTCTGTTAGAAGTGCTATGCTGTAATTTTCCACCAGACAAGAAAGGCGCCCAGCACTTTCCCAAAGGTCGGAGAGCAAATGGACAGTTTCCCTTCATTCAGCCAGGAAATGTTTCCTGACAAGACACCGTAATTCTTGTACCCATGCAGAAGAGATAGAGAGAGGACTGGAGAGGCCTGCCCCTTCAGGTGGGATCCCCTAAGATAAGAGAGGAATTTTCCTGCTGGGGATTCCTGGCACCAGGGACATTAATAGGTCACGGGAGTTTAGGACCCAAAGACACAAGTGATTCCAACTGACCTTAGCCCCTAATGATCTTAGTGTGGGAAGGGTGATTGACAGGATACCCAAGACTAAGCATTCATTGTGAACATTTGAGGACGAGATACTGGGAGAAACCCAGAGACAAATCTCCTGGGCCCAAGGTGTGGGCGTGGCCATAAACTAATTTCAGAATCTCTTCACTGTCACCGAAACTTGTCACTTCCAGACTCCTCCCTATAGCATGCCCGTCTCCCTCCTTATTTGCATTCCTGAACATTTTCACCTGGACCACATGAAAAGGAATTACAGCAGAATGGTGAATACAGGGGGGTCAGTTTCTGTGTCAGGACATAGCATGAAAGAGAGAACAATGTGCAAGGAGGAGAGAGGCATGGAGTTTGGAGCTTGGATTCATGACAGCCTCCCTCCCTTCCATTCTTTTCCCTCCCCTTAATGCAGACTCAGTAGGAGCTAGATGGCTAGTAGACAGATGTGCTCTGGTCCTGGGCCCAGTGTTCTAAGCAGCACACGCCAAGGAAAAGTGAGGAAGTCTTGCAGCTGCAGACAAAGGTGAGGCTCTCTCTCCTCTCTTCCCACCACTCCTTCCCAGCAGCCTCTCCTCGTGATGGGCAGTCATGCTCCTTAATACAGGACTTTCCAAGTTTAGACAATGGGGTGGCTCCCTGGGGAAAACAGAAACTACGTGAGCAGATGGTGTCAGTCATGGCATATTGTGGAAACTCTGCCTTTTTTCTCCCCTCATCAATTCTAATGATGATGAAGCGGTTCCTAGAGGCTCTCAGTTTCTTTTTTCTTTATTTCTGTTATTTGAAAACATGTGTAATTATACATAATTGAGCAAACTTGGACCACTTTTGATGTCTATGTCCCCTCCCGAGCCATCTCCTCTTCTATCCCTTCCAAGTACTAATATTTAAAATTTGTGTTTATCCCCCCTTGATACTCTATTTTTACTACGTGTTGGTTGTCCTAAACATTGTTTTGGTTTTTTCACTTATTTACAAACTTGAAATAAATGAAATCATGCTTTATATAGTCTGTGATTTTCCATTTTTATTGATTTTTGTGTGTCCCTAAGTTTATCCAAATTGTTTCATGTAATTGTAATTCATTCATTTTTACTGCCATATACATTTTAATTGAAGGGATACCATTTTCTGTCAATGGATATTTGATTTGTATCTAATTTTCTGCTATTACAAAAATAGCAGATATAGTTTATCTCCTTGTGCACAAATACAACAGATTTTTAAGGTGCTATTTACCTAGGAGCTGAGCTGTGGAGTCATAAAGTATATTCATTCTTCACACTTTCTAGATTCTGGTAAATGGGTTTCCAAATTGGTTGAGGCAGTTACACTCCACCAAGGGACACACACACTACACAGATGTTCGGCATCCTTCCCAAGAGTTAATATCATCTGACTTGAAATCTTTGCTGATCTAGTAAATATGAAATGGTTTCTCATTGGGGTTGCTAATGAGGTTGAGTATGTTTTGTTATGTTTATGAGCCATATTGTATTTTTCTGTGTGGAGAATTGTTCAAACTTTTTTGTCTGTTTTCATATTGGAATTGTTTGTCTCTTACTTCCTTATACAGTTCTTTATACATATGTTCCAGGCATTATTCCTTTGCCATTTACAAGTCTAATAAATATTGTCTCCCAGAGATTTGCTTTGTTTTTCATTCCCTTTATAAGGTTTTGCATAGAACAGAATAAAAAATTTTAATTTAGTCAGAAATCAATGTTTTCCTTTATCCTTTTGTGTTTTAAGAAATACTTTACTGCCTCGACACGCTCAGATTTTGTTTTCTAAAATTTTATGGTTTTGTATTTCTTGTTTGTCTTTGATACTCTAGGATTGTTTTTTGTGTATTATGTGTGCTAAAGGTCCAGTTTCATTTTTTTTCTGTTTGCATAATGAATGTCCCAGCGTCATTCATTGAATAAGCCATCTTTCTGCACTAGTCTGCAGTGCCAGCTGAGAAAGGCAGAACGTTCCTGTCCATGTGCTGGTCTGGGTCTAGCGTACAACTGTTCTTGGTATCTGTGAGACTATTGCTGCTACCTTAGAAGTATCTTGGCTGTTCTTTGCCTTTTGCTTTTCATGTAAATTTTATAGTCAGCTTCTCTAGTTTTAAGAAAAAAGAACTTATTGGGCTTCAAATGAAATTGCATTGAACCTAATATCTAATATCTTTGTTACATCTAGGTTTTTAATTTACAAAATGGTTGCCTATTCCTCCATTTACTTATTTTCTTTCAAAAATATTATAATGAAACCTTATATTTCTTTTCTCACAAAAATCTTGTTTATCTTTCATCAGATTTAATGCTAGGGCTTTTAAAAATATTTTTTTTTTGTTTTTCTTTCTTTTTTTTTTTTTTCCCCTGGTTAGTGAAAATGTTTATTTTTTTTTATTTTTTATTTTAATTTTTTTTTAATTTAAAATAGTTTATTTTCAAATTGGTTTACATAAAACACCCAGTGTTCATCCCAACATGCGCCCTTTTTTAATGCCCATCACCCCCTCTCCCCCCCCATCTCCCTCACCCTCAGTTTGTTCTTAGTCTTTGAGAGTCTCTTATGTTTTATCTCCCTCCCTCTCTGTGTCTTTTTTTTCTTTCCCCTCTTCCCCTCCCCCTGGTTTTTGCGATGCATAGGAGCACATGTACCCCAATGTTCATAGCAGCACTTTCGACAATAGCCAAAACATGGAAAGAAACTAAGTGCCCATCAACTGACGAGTGGATAAAGAAGATGTTTTTCTTTTTAAAGAACACATTTTCAAACTGTTTGTTGCCAGTAAATAAAAATGCAATTGATTTTTAAAAACTTTTCAGTTTGAAACAATTCAGATCTGCAGAAGTTATGAAGATAGTACAGAGAGGTTCTGTGTCTTTACATCTTATGTAAATAGAACACACTATCAAAACCAGGAAATTGACATTGGTACAATATGTGTGTATAATTCTGTTATTTTATCACAGGGGCAGATCTGGATAAACCCCACTGCAAACAAGTTACAGAGCTATTCCATCCCAATGAAGCTCTCCCTTGTGCTACCTCTTAATGGTTCTCCACCAGCCTCCTCCAGCCCCATCACCATTACTCATTCTTGGCTACTAATCTGCTCCCCATTTCTATTCTTCTGTCATTGCAAGGACTTTATATAGAGGAGCCATACAGCATGTAACTTTTTGATATGAGATTTTTTTCACTTAGAATAATGACCTTAATATTCATCCAAGTTTTGACATGTATCACTAGTTCATTCCTTTTATTGCTCAGTAGTGTTCCAGGAGACAAATGCCCCACATTTGTTTAAACATTTATCTATTGCAGGACATTTGGTTGTTTACAGCTTTTGGCGATTACAAATAGGGTTTTTATAAACAACTGATACAAGTTTTTATATCTCTGGGATAAATGCCCAAGTGCACAATTGCTGAGTAGTATGGTAAGTGTCTCATTTTTTAATGAATGCCAACTGTTTACCAGAGTGGCTCTACCATTTTTCATTTCTCTAATGGCTAGTGATGTGGAACATATTTCATGTGCTTCTTTGCCACCCATATATCCTTAATGGTGAAATATCCTTACTGATGAAATATCTCTTTATATCTTTCACCCGTTTTCTAATTGAATTGTTTGACTTTTTACTGTTGATATTATTTTTATTGAGCTTTAGGAAATATAATTGAATATATTGTTTAAGGTGCACGACGTGATGATCTGAAACATATATGTTGTGAAATGAAGCACCTTCACCACTTTACATAATTACCATTTTGTCGTTGTTGTGGGGCAAACATTTAGCATCTACTCTCTTAGCAACTTTCAAGTATACATTATGATATTATTAACTATGGTCACCATACTCTACATTAGATTCCCCAAGACTTGTTCATCTTGTAACTGGAAGTTTATACCCTGTGACCAGCATCTCCTCATTTTACCCACAACTCAACCCCTGGAACCCACAAATCTTCTCTCTGTTTCTATGAGTTTGGCTATTTTAGACCTCCCATATAAGGGAGATCATGCAATATTCAACTTCCTCTATGTGACTTATTTCATTTCACCTGATACTTTCAGAGTGCATCCATGTTGTTGCAAATAGCAGGATTTCCTTCTATTTTATAGCTGAACAATATGTTGTGTATGTGTGTGTGTGTGTGTGTGTGTGTGTGTGTAATGGATAAAGGATAACATATATATTAACATTTGTGTATATCACCTTTATCCATCCATCCGTTGATGGACGCTTAGGGCTTTTCCGTGTTTTGGCTGTTGTAAATAATGCTGCAGTGAACACTGGAGTGCAGGTATCTCTTTGACATGCTGATTTCATATCCTTTAGGTATATACCCAGAAGTGGAATTAGTGGACTATATGCTGGTTCTATTTTTAGTTTTTTGAGGAAGCTTCATACTGTTTTCCACAATGACTTGTGAATTTATGTTCTCACCAACCGTGCACAAAGGTTTCCTTTTTTCCGCATCTTGTCCAACACTTGTTATCTTTGGTCTTTTTGATAATAGCCATTCTAACAGTGTGAGATGATAACTCATCGTGATTTTGATTTGTATTTTCCTGATGATGAGTGATATTAAGCACCTTCTCATGAACTTGTTGGCCATTTGTATGTCTTCTTTCGGAAAAATGCCTGTTTAAATCCTTTGTGCATTTTTAACTGATTATTTGTTTTTCTGCTACTAAGTTGTATGAGTTCCTTATATATTTTGGATGTTAACTACTTACCATATGGTTGGTAAATATTTTCTCCCATTCTGTAGAAGGTGGAGAGAGGTCAGTAATATATCTCCTAGACTGCGAAGTGACTTTAATACCGAAAAATGAAGCAAGTCACTCTATACCATTTACACAGAGTTTTATTCAGGGTAACTTACTGATGGAGCAGTTGGGCAGGTGGAACGGTGGACAGATGGGTGATCAGGTCACTGCATAGCTATTCTCTGTCCTTATTCTCTGTCCCCTCTCTGCTCCCTCTCTGCTAAACCTGGAACTCAATCCACAGCTTTTATAGAACAAAGGACATGATAGTGAGGTCACAGGGTGGTCATCTAAAGTGGTGCCATCTTTGTGCCAGAGGAGAGAACAAGATCTAAGGTCAATGATTGAGTCAGTGTTGTCAGCACTCTTACAGTTGCTTCTTCATTTTGTTGATGGTTTCCTTTGATATGCAGAAGATTTTTGTTTGATGAAGTCCCACCTGTTGATTTTGTTTTTGTTGTTTATGCGTTTAGTGTTAAATCCCAAAGAATCATTGCCAAGACCAATATCAAGAAGCTTTTTCCATGTGTTTTCTTTCAATGGTTTTATTGTTTTAGTTCTTACACTTAAGTCTTGAGTCCATTTTGAGTTAATTTTTGTGAGTTGTGTAAGATAAGAAGCTTAATTGTATTCTTTTGCTTGTGTATATTCAGTTTCCCTATACCACTTATTAAGACTATCCTTTCCCCATTAAGTATTCTTAGCTCCTTTGTCAAATATTAGTTAACCATATATGCATGATTTATTCCTAGATTCTCCATATTCTTCCACTGGTCTATGAATCTGTTTTTATGCCAGTATCTTGCTCTTTTGTTTACTATAACTTTGCAATATAGTTTGAAATCAGGAAATGTGGTATTCTCAGCTTTTATTCTTTCTCAAGAAAGAAAATTCTTTCTCCAATAGCTTTGGCTATTCTGGATCTTTTGTGGTTTCATAAGAATTTTAGGATTTGTTTTCTCTATTTCTGTGAAGAAATCTATTGTAATTTTTATAAATGTTTATTTCTGTATTTTTGAGAGAAAGTGAGAAAGAGTATGAGGGGAAGGGGAAGAGAGAGAGGGAGACAGTGAATCCAAAGCAGCCTCTGCACTGTCAGCACAGAGCCAGACATGGAACTTGAAACCACAAATCATGTGACCATGACCTGAGCCAAAGTCAGACACTCAACTGACAGCCAACCAGGCGCCCCTTACTCCAAGAATTTTGATTGGGATTGCACCGAATCTGTTGATTGTTTTGGGCAATATGGAGATTAAAACAATATTGACACTTCTGATCCATGAACATGGGCTATCTATTTGTGGCTTCTTCAATTTCTTTCATCAGTGTTTTATAATTTTCAGCATATAGATCTTTCACCTCTTCAGTTATATTTATTTCTGACTATTTTATTTATTTTGATGTTATTATAAATAGAATTGCTTTCCATATTTCTTTTTCAGATAGTTCGCTATTAGTGTATAGAAATGCAGCTGATTTTTGTGTATTGATTTTGTATCCTGTTTGTTGATTAGTTCAGCTTAGTTTATTCTTCTTCTAGTTCCTTGGAGTGTAAAGTCGTGTTGTTTAATCTTTCTTTTTTCTTAATGTAAGTATTTATGTCTATAAACTTCTCTCTTTGAAGTGCTTTAACTGTTTCCCATAAGTTTTGGTATATTGCATTTCCATTTTCATTTGTCTTAAGATATTTTTTGATTTCACTTTTGATTTCTTCTTTGATTTATTGATTGCTCAGAACTGTGTTGTTTAATGTCTACATGTTTATGAATTTTCAAGTTTCCTTCCTTTTATTGATAGCATTTTATGCCATTGTGTTTAGGAAATATACTTGATATGATTTTAATCTTTTTAAGTTTAAGACTTATTTTGTAGCCTAACATATGATCTATCCTGCAAAATGTTCCAAGTGCAATTGAAAAGAATATGTACTCTGTTAACGTTGGATAGAATAATCTGTATATACCTGTTAGGTCTATTTGGCCTACAGTGTTGTTCAAGTCCACTGTTACGTTACTGACTTTCTGTCAGGATAATCTATCCATTGTTGAAAGTGGGGTACTGAATTGCTATCTATTTCTCTATCCAGTGTTGTTAATATTTACTTATTTAGATGCTGTAATGTTGATTGCATATATATTTACAATTGTTATATTCTCTTGACGAATGGACCCCTTTATCATTTATATAGTGACCTTGTCTTTTGAGATTCTTTGGCGTCAAGTCTCTTTTGTCTGGTATAAGTATAGCTGCATCTGCTTTCTTTTGGTTAACATTCACATAGATCATCTTTTTCCATCCACTCCCTTTTAGATTATGTGTGCCCTTACAGTTAAAGTGATTGTCTTGTAGGCAACAACAACAACAAAAATCCACTCAGCCAGTCTTTGGTTTTGGAGAATTTAATCCATTTATATTAAAAGTAATTATTGGTAGGTAAGGATTTACTATTGCTATTTTGTTAATTGTTGCATGATTTTTTTGGTATTTCTTTTCTTCCTGACATTTTGTGATTTGATTTTTTTAGTAGTATGCTTTGATTCTTTTCTTTTAACTTTTTTGTGTATCTATCAGTTTTTTTACTTGTCATCATGAAGGTTACATAAAACATCTTGTAAATATAATAGTCTATTTTTTAAACTCATAATAACTTAACTTTGACCACATACAAAAACTACACTTTAACTTCTTTACACTCACATTTTATGTTATTGTTGTCGTAATTTACATCTTTTGTATATGGTGTATCCAAGAACACATTATTATAGATATAATTATTTATAATACTTTTGTCTTTTAACTTTTATATCATAGTTAAAAGTGATTTATATACCATCAGTGGAATATTATAATATTCTGAATTTTGACTATATACTTACCTTTACAGTGAGTTTTATACTTTGATATGTTTTTATGTTATTAACCTACTTTTGTTTCAACTTGAAGAACTCCCTTTAGCATTGCTTTCAAGGCAGGTCTAGTGGTGATAAATTCCTACAAGCTTTTGATTTTCTGGGAAAGTCTTTATCTTTCTTTCATTTTTGAAGTACAATTTTACCTGATAAAATATACTTGGGTGGTAGTTGTTTTTTCCCCCCAGAACTTTGAATATATGTATCATCATCTTATTATCTTCTGACATGCAAGACTTTAGCTGAGAAATCTACTGATAGCCTTATGGGGTTCCCGTGCATATGAAAGGATATTTTTCTCTTGCTGTTTTTATTATTTATGCTTATTTTAATGTTTATTTATTTATTTTTGTAATATGATTTCTTGTCAAATTGGTTTCCATACAACACCTGTTGCTTATCCCAACAAGTGCCCTCCTCAGTGCCCATTACCCACTTTCATTTCTCCCTCACCCCCCATCAACCCTCAGTTTGTTCTCAATATATAAGAGTCTCTTATGGTTTGCCTCCCTCCCTCTCTGTAACATTTTTCCCCCTTCACCTCCCCCATGCTATTCTGGAGAATGTTTCATTGCTGTAAGTGAGGTGTTGAAGTCCCCTACTATCATGGTATTATTATCAGTTAGTTTCTTTATGTTGTTATTAATTGACATATATTTGGGTGTTTCACGTTGGGAGCGTAAATGTTTACAATAGTTAGATTTTTGTGGATAGACCCCTTAATTATGATATAATGCCCTTCTTCATCTCTTGTTACAGTCTTTATTGTAAAATCAAGATTGTCTGATATAAGTATGGCTACTCCAGCTTACTTTTGGTGACCATTAGCATGATAGATGGTTAAATAATTCTCCCTCCCCTTACTCCCTCCCCTTACTTTCAATCTGCAGGTGTCTTTATGTCTAAAATGGGTCTCTTTTAAACAGCATATAGACGGGTCTTATTTTCTTATCCATTCTGTTACCCTTCTGTTTTAGATCATTGACATTTAGAGTGAGTACTAAAGACATGAATTTATTGCCATTGTGTGCCTGTAGAGTTGGAGTTTCTGGTGATTTTCTCTGGTCCTTTCTAGTCGTTGTTGCTTTTGGGCTTTTTGTTTTCTTTTGTCTTTTATCCTCTCAGAGAGTCCCCCTTAGAATTTCTTGCAGGGCTGGTTTAGTGGTCATGAACTCCTTTAGTTTTTGTTGGTCTGGGAAATCCATTCTCCTTCTCTTTTGAATGACAGCCTTGTTGGATAAAGAATTCTTGGCCGCATATTTTTCCGATTCAACATATTGAATATATCCTGTCACTCATTTCTGGCCTGCCAATTTTCTTGGAGAGGTCTGCTGTGAATCTGATCTGTCTTCCCTTATAGGTTAAGCACTTTTTTCCCCTTGCTGCTTTCGTAATTCTTTTCTTGTCTGAGTATTTTGTGAATTTGACTGTTATATGTTTTGTTGATGGCCAGTTTTTGTTGAATCTAATGGGAGTTCTCTGTGCTTCCTAGGTTTTGATGTCTGTATCTTTCTCCAGGTTAGAAAAGTTTTCTGCTATGATTTGCTCACATAAACCTTCTACCCCTTTTTCTCTCTTCATCTTCTGGGACTCCTATGATTCAGACATTATTCCTTTTTAGTGAGTCACTGAGTTCTCTAGTTCTTATATTGTGATCTTCTGCCTTAGTTTCCCTCTTTTTTTCTGCTTCAATATTCTCTATAAGGTTGTCTTCTATATCACTGATTTGCTGCTCTGTTTCATCCATCCTTGCCACTGTGGCATTTATTTTAGATTGCATCTCAGTTGTAGCATTTTTAACGTTGTCCTGACTATATTTTACTTCTTCTATCTCCGCAGAAAGGGATTCTATGCTTTTTTCAACCCCAGCTAATATTCTTATTACCGTGATTCTAAATTTTACCTCAGACATCTTGCCTATATCTGTGTTTATTAAGTCCCTGCCTGTAATTTCTTCTTGTTCTTTCTTTTGGGGGCAAATTCCTTTGTTTTGTCATTTTGAAGGAAGAAAAAGGATTACTAAAATAGAAAATGAAAAGTAAAAAGATTAAAAAACAAAACAACAAAATCAAATAAAGGAAGTTAGATCATAGGTATATTTTGGCCTGGTTGTTGAAAGAAGCTTGATTGAATAGAGAAAAAAGGGAAAGAAAAGAAAAGAAAAAAAGTAAGATGTTTAAAAATTAAGAAAATATATACAATAAAATAGAATAAAATGGAGAAGGTAAAATAGAATGAAAAATATAAATTTCCAAAATAATATAGTAAAAAGATTAAGAAAATTTTATATAAAAATGGAAAATAAAAATAAATTTTTTTCTCTTCCTGTGTCCAAGAGTTCTCCAAAGAGAATAATAATAAAAAAGAAAACACAAAACAAAACAAACAAACCCTGAACAGATGGACCAGCGAACAGAATGAAATCCGTATGAAATTACATCCATTTCCCTAGAAGTCAAACTATGAAGTACTTTATAGTCCATACACTAAGCAGGTGGAGAGACTTTAGGGCTTGGCTGGTGCATTTGGATGGTGCTTGGTGTAGTGGCTCTGTTATCCACTAGGTGGCGCTGCTTAGCTTAATGGTGGTGCTCCTGTGTGTGTGTGTGTGTGTGTGTGTATGTGTGTGTGTGTGCGCGGGCGCGCGCATATGCGTGAGAGAGGTGAAAATGGCATCACCCAGTTTCCCCGTCTCTGGCATCAGTACTCTGTGCTCTACCTGACTTGCAATCAAGCACCCCTCCTTTGTTTCTGGCTTCCTTCTACTACCCGCTTCCATACTGTGTCTAAGCCGTCAGCCTGCTAGGTGGCACTTCCCTCCTGAATTTTATTTCAGATGGGGCTGTGTTTCCAAACCCCTCACTCCTTTTTTTTTTTTAATAATTTATTGTCAAATTGGTTTCTATACAACACCCAGTGCTCAATCCAATGAGTGCCCTCCTCTGTGCCCATCACCCACTTTCCCCCCTCCCACACCCATCTCTCCCCTCAGTTCTTTCTTATTCTTTGAGAGTCTCTCATGTCATGTCTTCCTTCCTCTCTGTGGCTTTTTTTTTTCCTCCTTCCCTTCTTCCCCTCCCCCCTGGTTCTCTGCTAGGTCTTCCAAAGTCTACCTATGCGCCCTCACTCACTTCTGAGTGCCATGTGACTTGGACTCGCCCGGACCCTCTGGGGGAGGGTCTCACTGAGCAATGGCTGGGTGGTTCCTGCAATCACGCTGCTGTAGAGGCTCAGAGGTTATGACTGGACGCCAGCTTGCCCCAGAATAAGTTCACGTGATCTGGTAGCAGCAGTGTTTCAGGGATTATAGTAAATCACAACACAACACACAGCCTGTGTAAGGTTTCACCGCACCCTGGCGTTTTGTTCCAATACCAGCAATTGTGTTCTCTAAGGTCCGCTGGGATCTTTGCCTGTGGGGAGGCTATACAACCTCTACCAACTGCCCTCAACAAACTGGCAGGGTAGCAGGGGAACCACTTCTCCCCGCGTGGCCCACGGATCCCTCGGACCTCACCGCCAGCTCCTAAGGATTCGCCCTTCTCACCAGAGCACCACCAGGTATTGGGCTATGGAATTTCCACTGCTGCTTTGGCCTGTTTATAGAGTCCTGATGATACTGAAACCCTCTCCTTCCTCCTTTTCCCTTTCTTATTCAGGCAATTGTGGGTGCTTCCACTCGTTCTCTTTCTCTCCAGCTCCCTCAAGAGGAAGTGCTTTTCCTGTACTCTCCCCACTTCTCTGTCCTCTCCTCAAATACTGCTCCCTGCCCTCCGTGTCTTCTCTCTCCCCCAGTTCACCTCTCCGTGCTGCGCACCTGCTGAGGTCTGTGGCTCAAGTGATGCAGATTGTTGTGTTAATCCTCAGATCAGTTTTCTAGGTGTGCAAAATGTTTGGTGCTGATCTAGCTACATTTCAGGGATGAGAGAAGCCGAGAACTTGCATGCTGCTCCACCATCTTGGCCCCTTCTCAAAATATCTAAACTTACTTTTTAAATACACTATTTTAGACTAGATCTAGACTTAAGAAAAGTTATGACGATAGTGTGGAGTTCCCATGTTCCCCTATTATTAACATTTTAGATCAGTAGGGTCTATTTGTCGGCATGAATGAGCCAATATTGACACATTAAATAAAGTGTCAATAATAAATAAAGTGTAAATAATTTCTTAGTTTTAACCTAAATCTTCTTTTATGTTCCTGAACCCCATTCCATGAAACCACATTACCTTTAGTCATCATGTTTCCTCAAGCTCCTTTGATTGGGACATTTTCTTGGACTTCCCTTGTTTTCGATGACCTTGACAGCTTTGAGGAGTACTTATCAGATATTTTGTATATTGTTCCTTAATAGGGACTTGTCTGGTGTTTTTCTTATGAGTAGACTGGGGTTGTGAGTTTTGGAGAGGAAAGTCACAGAGGTAAAATGCCATTTTCATCACATCTTATTAAAGTACATACTGTCAATACACTATCAACATGACCGTTGATGTTAGTCTTGATTACCTGGCTGAGGTGGTGTTTGTCTCCTATCTCTACTGTAAAGTTCCTCTTTCCCCCCTAATTCATCCTGTATCCTTTGGAATAAAGTTACTATGTGCAGCCAGTACTTAAGGAAGTGTGAAGATGGGAGTTATGGTATATCCCCTTGAACACGGAGTATTTACATAAATCTTAGAAATGCTTCTCCATAAGAGACTTTTCCCTTCCTTCCTTCCTTCCTTCCTTCCTTCCTTCCTTCCTTCCTTCCTTCCTTCCTTCCTTCCTTCCCTCTTTCCTTCCTTCCTTCCTTTCCTTCCTTCCTTCCTTCCTTCCTTCCTTCCTTCCTTCCTTCCTTCCTTCCTTCCTTCCTTCTTTCTTTCTTTCTTTCTTTCTTTCTTTCTTTCTTTCTTTCTTTCTTTCTTTCTTTCTTTCTTTCTTTCTTTCTTTCTTTCTCCCTTCCTTCCCTCTTTCTCTCTATCATCTGTCATCATCTGTCATCTATCTGTCTATCTAGCAATCATCTATTCATTTACCTAAATTAGTATGGTATCATTAAGGTTTATTTTTTACATTGTACATTGTATTCTAATCCAACACTATGTTACCTATTTTGTTGCTCAAATTGGCCAGCTTTGGCCATTGGGAGTCCTTTCAACTGATTCCATGTCACTTTGACATACCCCCATCAGTGTGTGTATTATTATTATTATTATTATTACTGTTATTTAGCAATTCCTTCTTTCTGGCACTACATGATTTTGGCTTATCCTGTATATATCCTATCTTGGTCCTAGAATCAGCCATGTCACTGTGCAGCCCTGATTTCTTTCATCAGAGAAAGGTATTAGGTGTATCTGGGTGCTTATGTGCAGTTCCTTTAATCTTTAGCTTTATAGACTGTGCCGATATGCAAAATAAGTTAGGTCATCATCTTACCCACTCCTGCCCCTACTCAATAAGGTGATTTCATACGTTGATAATACAGTTGAATTTTTTTGTCATAGTTTGCTTTCCATCTTGAGATTCCTCTCATATGCTAAATGTTTTTTTTATAGAAATTTACATATGTTAAGATTTATTCTTTGTGCTGTAAAGTTGCATGGATTAAATATTACAGTATCATATAGAATACTTTCATTGCTTCAAAAAATCACCTATGCTTCGCTTATCCAATGCCCATCCCCCTGAATACCGGGCAATGCCGATGTCTCTAACATCTGTATAGTTTTATCTTTTCCAGAATATTATATACATGGGGTCATAAAGTATGTAAACTACCATTTCAATTTCTTTAATGCTAATAGGACTATCAGGTTTTTATTTTCTGTTGAATCGGTTTTGATGGTAAGAATTTCTAAGATTTCACCACATAAAACCCATAAAAATTCAAAATCGCAAATGTTTGTATCATTTTCATGTGTGCTCAGAGACAAATGGACACTTAGCTTAGATGACAGATGTTTATATTATCTGTTTTGCTTACTTCTTTTATAAAAGTGTGGTCATGTATGTTGTAACAACTATGGCCATACCTGCATTACCTCAGAAAATAATTAGATATTTGCTCATGTGGCTATTATTCTGAGAATAAAGATCTGAATAGTTTGCTCAGAATTATTTTTATTTCCTAGAAGAAAAATAACACCTTAGAGTTTTTTATTGAAATCTATCATAGAATTGAATAGATAGGGCATCTTCCTTGGATTCTAAAGTGGCTATAGAAATTTGAAGATTTACTTAATTTTTATAACATCTACAAGATTTCTCCAAGGCAGGCGCTTTCTAATATGGAAGCTTCATCTTTGCTTAAAACCTTGCTTAACGGAAGAAACCAAGCAACCAAGTAACTCACTTCTTTCTTCTTTCTGCTATGAATTTTCTGGTGGATGACAATTGTCATTACCAATTAGAACTTACTCTGCATCATCTCACCTGCAAGCCCTGTATCTTCAGCTCGTGTAAGTATGTTGATTGACATTTTTACCATAAGAACTTCTCATTATAGTTCTATAAAGTGACCCACTGTATTTTGATAAAATAGACTTTTGAACCTCTGGGATTATTTTTTTTTATCATCATCATTATTATTATTGCTACTATTTTTTTTAAAAAAAACAGCAAAGCTTTGAATTTTCTTGGGAAGAGATATCCAATGATTTAAAGTGTATCTGATTGGTAGTAATTGTATTGATGGCATATGTGTTTTATTTTTAATCTCTGCTCCAGAGTTTAGAATTCGGTCATATATAATTATTTGTGTCTTTAAAAAGATAGTTTTGTCACAATTTTTCCAGAAAGCAAAATATAGTTTATTAGGTGGTGGACTTAGAAGATTTCTCTATAATTCTCACTGTAGTTTTTCAATGACATCTCTTCCTGCCATTTTCCCTAATGGCATTTTTGTCTTTTTTTTTTTTTTTTTTTTTTTTACAGAATCTGGAGACTTACTCTTTGAGAAAAATAGAAGATCATTATAGTTTTCCTTGCCAGTTCCACTCAAAGAAGGAACACAAGGGAAAAAGATAAAGTGAAAGGAGTTCTAACAGAAACTTACTTGATAAATATTCTCTGACATCATCATGCACGGAGATTCATGTGAGCTGAGAGCTGGTTTCAGGAACCTCGTTAAAATGAATTTACCATAGTGAATTATTTCCTAGTCTGTGAAATAATTACTTTCTTATTGGAAGTAATTGATTGTGAGCACTTTGCTCTACTGGATAACTGTGATAAATCCAAATTGAGATGAAGTGCTTATGTTCTGCTTATCTACCCCACTTCACTTCAATTGTTCAGCTCCCGAGAGAAAATCTGCCTATACTCCCAAAACACCTACGAAAACAGAAAATTATACGTGTAAAATAATCCAAGTGTTAATAAATTAAGGAGTTATCCATGCCTGATAACTCTTCTTACTGAGTGTAGAATGTTTTTCATCTTCAGAAAAGTTAGGGATTATCTCCCTTTTACATTCAACTTCTATAATCTAGAAATGAGTTCTAACTGTGCGCTTGTTCTAAGACAATTCTATTATAGCAGAAAAATTTTAGTTCTCAATAATATAATTTTCTTTTTATTTCAGTGGTTCCTAACTTTTTTCAAATACAGAACAGTTTTTTGAGATTTGTATCAGTTATGACTGCTTCCTTAAAAAAACGCACACATATTCCTATATACCAATAATGAAGCAACAGAAAGAGAAATCAAGGAATCTATCCCATTTACAATTGCACCTAAAACCATAAAATACCTCGGAATATATCTAACCAAGGACGTGAAAAATCTATACGCTGAAAACTATAGAAAGCTTATGAAAGAAATTGAAAAAGACACAAAAAAATGGAAAAATATTTTATGCTCCTGGATAGGAAGAACAAATATTGTTAAAATGTCAATATTACCCAAAGCAATCTATATATTCAATGCAATACCTATCAAAATAACACCTGCAGTCTTCACAGAGCTAGAACAAACAGTCCTAAAATTTGTATGGAATCAAAAAACACCCCGAATAGCCAAAGCAATCCTGAAAAAGAAAACCAAAGCAGGAGCATCACAATCCCAGACTTCAAGCTGTATTACAAAGCTGTAATCATCAAGACAGTATGGTACTGGCACAAGAACAGACACTCAGATCAATAGAACAGAATAGAGAACCCAGAAATAGACCCCCAAATGTACAGCCAACTCATCTTTGACAAAGCAGGAAAGAATATCCAATGGAATAAAGACAGTCTCTTCAGCAAGTGGTGCTGGAAAAACTGGACAGCGACATGCAGAAAAAGGAACCTGGACACTTTATAACACCATACTCAAAAATAAACTCAAAATGGATGAAAGACCTAGATGTAAGATTGGAAGCCATCAAAATCCTCGAGGAGAAAGCAGGCAAGAATCTCTTTGACTTCAGACCCAGCAACTTCTTACTCAACACGTCTCCAGAGGCAAGGGATACAAAAGCAAAAATGAACTACTGGGACCTTATCAAAATAAAAAACTTTTGCACAGCGAAGGAGACAATCAGCAAAACTAAAAGGCAACTGATGGAATGGGAGAAGGTATTTGCAAATGACATATTAGACAAAGGGTTAGTATCCCAAATCTATAAAGAATTTATCAAACTCAACACCCAAAAAACAATCCAGTGAAGAAATGGGCCAAAGACATGAATAGACACTTCTTCAAAGAAGACATCCAGATGGCCAACCAACACATGAAAAGATGCTCAACATCACTCATCATCAGGAAATACAAATCAAAACCACAATGAGATACCACCCCACGCCAGTCAGAATGGTTAACATTAATAACTTAGGCAACAACAGATGCTGGTGAGGATGTGGAGAATGAGGATCTCTTTTGCACTGCTGGTGGGAATGCAAACTGGTGCAGTCACTCTGGAAAACAGTATGGCGCTTCCTCAAAAAATTAAAAATAGAACTACCCTATGACCCAGCAATTGTACTATGAGGTATTTATCCAAGGGATACGGGTATGCTATTTTGAAGGGACACATGCACCCCAATGTTTATAGCAGCACTATCAACAATAGCCAGAGTATATAAAGAGCCCAAATGTCCATCAATAGATGACTAGATAAATAATATGTGGTATATATATGTATACACAATGGAGTATTACTCAGCAATCAAAAAGAACGAAATCTTGCCATTTGTAACTACGTGGATGGAACTAGAGAGTATTATGCTAAGCGAAGTTAGCCAGTCAGAGAAAAACAAATATATGATTTCACTCATATGAGGACTTTAAGATACAAAGCGGATGAACGTAAGGGAAGGGAAGCAAAAATAATATAAAAACAGGGAGTGGGACAAAAACATAAGAGACTCTTAAATATGGAGAACAAACAGCGGGTTACGGGAGGGCTTGTGGGAGGAGGGATGAGTTAAATGGGTAAGGGGCATTAAGGAATCTACTCTTGAACAAATCATTGTTGCATTGTATGCTAACTTGGGTGTAAATTAAAAAAATTAATAAAAAAAAGAAAAATGCACACATATACACAACATTTTGCCTAGTAGGGTTTGATAATTGCTAGAGATTCATGGCTGCTTGTTGTTGTGCAATTCCTATTTTCCTCCTTTCCCAGTGGGAGTGAGTTTTTATTATAGTTATGCATATTAGATATGTTAATGGGGAATATATATTCGCTTTTTAGGTTGTACATTCACAGGTCACTGGAACTTGAGAAGTCACATCTGGACATGGTGATGAGGATGTCACCCAGAGGTCCTAGACTTCAAGCTGGATGAAGTAGTAGGGTGAGTCCTCAGGGTTGATCTCCCATGGGGAAAGGCTGAGGGTATTCTCTGTATTGGAACAAGGATAGGTGTCAATACTGGATAGCCAGAGGTAAACTATGATAGACTGCTATTTGCTTATTCATATCCACTGATCCTTTTATGTTGCATTGTATTCCTGTTTGTTAGATATTCCAATTTTCCTCCTTATGAGGGCTTTCACAGTGAGAACTTTTACATCACCATATATTTAATAAACCAAGACTGGCCATAGGATGTGCTTTAGCCTTTGAAACGAAGACAGAACTAGTGTGTGCCATTTCTAGACAGATTCTTTTGCAGTTGACACCAGATTACTTCCTTTATTCTTTCTACAAGATGGACACACATCAGATGGCTCCATTGGCTTCAGTTTTGCAGGGAAGATGACATGGAGCAGAGTAACAGCTGGCCCTGGATGAACACGTGACCATTACTGAAAGCCACAGGTATTTGGGGTCATTTGTTTCTGCAGCAAAACTTAGTTTGTTATGACTAATATACATCCTTCTTCCTTGATATTAAAGTCACTATATTTCCAACTTTGTCACGATGCTCTGTACTCTGGGGTGCTGATCTCTGTTGACTATATCCACTAGACTTCCTTTTATTCTGGCTCTGGTTGGGTTCAGTTGATGGGAGCCACTAGTAGGACATTGGAGAGGGGAGGAGAGAAAGCTCAGAGTATTTATCTGCTGGTTTCTTCCTTTCTTGGCTGTAGGTTGGAGATGTCTGTGGTCCTCTACCTAAGACCTTAGTGATCTGTTAACCATTCCCTCCTCCTGTCCTTCAGACCCAGAAGTAATGGGTCTCTGTTGTTGATAAGTGTCTGGTCAAATCTTATCATTTTCCCTTATTAAGCTCTTCTTAGTTACCCCCAAACTTGAGTGGTATAATGGGCATTGTTGCAGGGTGGAAGAAGTGAGTGAGAAAGAGCAAATGACCTCCTAGGAAGGACATTCAGACCGTAACTCCTTTCAAAGGGAAGGGCAGGGGAATCAATAGCATTGTCTTTGTGTATTAAGGAAAGCACAGTATATTATACCTGCTGAGGATATTGCTACAGCAATGAAATATTTGCAAACAAATATTTGGCCGAAATTTGTAATCATTCTCATGGTGTACTGAGTCCTGAAAAATGGTCATTATCCCAAATTCTCAGGAAAGGAAACTGCCAATTTGGGAACTTAATGACACACAATGAGGCCACCTAGAATACCATCAAGCAAACAGTGTTTATAGCTGTGGTAGGCAGAATTTCTGAAATGCCACCTCTCCCCCAAGCTGTCCCAGACTGCTCCCCAGAACTTGTGAGTGAGATGAGATACTGCTCCCGTGATTGTCCTATGTTAAATGGCACAGTTGACTTTAATTTAAGGAGATTAACTGGATTATCTAGGTGGGTCCAGTGTACTTGCCGTAGACCTTTTACTGGCTGGTGACAGAGGTCAGAGAGATTTGAGCATAGGGGGAATTTGATGCACTCTTGCTGTCACTGCCTAGAGAAAGTTTATCATCTCATCCTGTATAGTGAACTGACTTGGTGACTAGAAAATCTACACATATTTAGGGCAAATGCAGGAAGCCTTTTGGCTCTAAACAGCCTGAAGGAAATGATGGCTGCTGTCCTTCTGGACTATGGAATCTCTACCATGGAACATGTTATGGGATCCACTTTTACTGCTATTGGCTCTTAGTCTCTGGCTTGGAGCTGTGCTGGTGTGCCCCACTGTGAGGCAGCAGTGCTGCGCTGTCACCCTTGGTCCAGTCTGTCTTTCTCTCAGGACTTGCACTTTTCATCTAACACAATGGCACCAATGTGTGTCTGAGCCCAGACCACAGGTCACTAGCTTCAGGGTTCCGGCCTAGACTCTGCAGCCTGCTCTAAACTCCTGAGTTAGCAGACCTGGGACAAGTCTGCATTGGCATCTTCACAAGCTACCCCAGTGAGGCTTTGTACTGTGAATTTTGAAAACAACTGGCCTAGAAAGAAGATCTTGAAAGAATGTTCTTAAGGACACATCTGTGTTGCTGCAGTCTATGGCACCCTACTTTTGTTAAAAGACAGAATTGAATGAATCATATTCTTAGAAATCATAGCTTATGTTTTATATCCCTCCCTCTCTGTGTCTTTTTTTCCTTTCCCCTCTTCCCCTCCCCCTGGTTTTTGCTTAGTCTCACAAAGTCCACCTATTCGTGGAAACGTATGGTATCTGTCTTTTTCTGACAGACTTATTTCACTTAACATAATACCCTCCAGTTCCATCCATGTTGCTACACATGGCCAGATTTCATTTTTTCTCATTGCCACGTAGCAGTCCATTGTATATAAGTACCATAACTTCTTTATCCATTCGTCAGTTGATGGGCACTTGGTCTCTTTCCATGATTTGGCTATTGTCGAAAGTGCTGCTATAAACATTGGGGTACACGTGCTCCTATGCATCAGCATTCCTGTGTCTCTTGGATAGATTCCGAGCCGTGCTATTGCTGGGTCATAGGGTAGCTCTATTTTCATTTTTTTGAGGAACCTCCACACCGTTTTCCAGAGTGGCTGCACCAGTTTGCATTCCCACCAACAGTGTAGGAGGGTGCCTACTTCTCCACATCCTCGCCAGCATCTATAGTTTCCTGATTTATTCATTTTAGCCACTCTGACTGGTGTGAGGTGGTATCTCAGTGTGGTTTTGATTTGTATTTCCCTGATGATGAGTGACATTGAGCATCGTTTCATGTGTCTGTTGGCCATCTGAATGTCCTCTTTGGAGAAGTGTCTATTCATATCTTCCGCCCATTTCTTCACTGGGTTGTTTGTTTTTCGGGTGTGGAGTTTGGTAAGTTCTTTATAAAACATAAGAGACTCTCAAAGACTAAGAAAAAACTGAGGGTGAGGGGGATGAGGGAGGGGGGAGAGGGGGTGATGGGCATTAAAAAGGGCACATGTTGGGATGAACACTGGGTGTTATATATAAATCAATTTGAAAATAAACTATTATAAAATTAAAATAAATAAATAAATATTATATACATTTTGATAAAAAAAAAAGAAATCATAGCTTACCCCAAATCTTTGAATTGGACAGGGATCTCATCTCCCCGTGGGCTCTGATGTCAACTGAACTCTGAGCCACTTTATTCAGCTGGTTAGAGAAAGTTCCTGTGTTAACGTAAAAATGGGCAAGCCATTTTGACATAGAGACAAACTCTGCTCCACATGGGAAGAGCCTAACTCTTTATTTCAGCCAGCGTCTTGTGCTTGGTCACAACAGAGATACAGGGATCACCGTTAATACTAGCAAAATCATCCAGAAGTGTGTATTCTACAAATCGTGGGTGGGTAGGTTAGAATCTGGAACTTAACGTTTCTAACCATTTTGGCTCAATAGAAATTTGAACTGTTTATGCATGTGGCCTATTTTGGCAATTTGTGCTATGTCAAAGGTCTGAAATGCAATGGCTCATTCTGAATCATTTATTCGAATTCTTGTGTTTTGTCTGGTTGATGGCAGGTTTCTTAAAGATGGTATAAATAAAAAACTGCTCGTACATGCAAGGAGACCTTGGACATCATGGACCATGGATTTGAGGAATTAAAAAATTACAATGAAAATAAACAGAAGTATATCCATATCAACTATATCAATGAGATTTGAAACAAAGTTATTTGCATACCCGGCGAAAGAACGTTTGATCTGTTCCTGTGAGAAGGAAACTTAGCCAGGTGGCAGTCATGCATTAAGGACAATTACAAAGCAGAAATGAACCACATCGCTTTGGTCTGATCTACCAAATCAGTTTGCAGTAATAGAACATTTTCCTTACTTTTGAAATAATGATGAAAGCCATGTCACCTCTAGAATACTATGATTTAGCTAATCTCTCCTGACTCTCTTGACTATTATTGAGAAGAAAGGCTTTTTGTCTTGAAACACTCTTTCTTACATTCAGCTCTGATAACTTGCAAACATCAGTGAAAGAACAAAAGAACTTTACAGAGAAGCTGCCTCAGAGAAAATTGATGGGGACGTGGTAATTTCACGGGGACTTTCCTTGGGGCTGTCACCATGCCAGAGGACCCTGAGCCCCTCCACTGTGGAAGGCAGCAGCTTCCAAGCAGCCTGGTCTGGTTAACATGGCAATTAACCCACCTTCCCCAGCCAGGCTTTTCTAGTAGAGAAGAAAGAAGTTTGACGCTGCAGGGAAGTTGATAGAGACTGGAAACCATTGGTGAACTTCTAGCAAGGCTTAGATACATTCATATCTTGAAAAAGTTTGTATTCACCAAAATTTTTCTTCAAAACTATGTTCGCCTGTAATTGGACATAGGGAGATCAGTTCCTGGGAATATGTGGATAGAAGAGGAGGGTATGCAATGAGTAATAGGGAAAGATAGACCATCCAATAAGGGCCTTTGGGACAATTGCCTACCTGATGGGAAAAAATGTAAAGTCCTGCCTTTTACCAAACATGAAAGTAAATTCTAGATAAAATATATTTCTATCTCAGTGTGATTTTGATTTGCATTTCCCTGATGATGAGAGACGTTGAGCATCGTTTCATGTGTCTGTTAGCCATCTGGATGTCTTCTTTTGGAGAAGTGTCTATTCATATCTTCCGCCCATTTCTTCACTGGATTATTTGTTTTTCGGGTGTGGAGTTTGGTAAGTTCTTTATAGATTTTAGATATTAGTCCTTTATCCGATATGTCATTTGCAATTATCCTTTCCCATTCCGTTGGTTGCCTATTAGTTTTGTTGGTTGTTTCCTTTGCCGTGCAGAAGCTTTTTATCTTGATGAGGTCTCAGTAGTTCATTTTTGCGTTTAATTCCCTTGCCTTTGGAGCTGTGTCAAGAAATTGGTGTGGCTCAGGTCAAAGAGGTGTTTTTCCTGCTTTCTCCTCTAGGATTTTGATGGTTTCCTGTCTCACATTCAGATCCTTCATCCATTTAGAGTTTATTTTTGTGAGTGGTGTAAGGAAGTGGTCTAGTTTCATTCTTTTGCATGTTGCTGTCCAGTTCTCCCAGCATCATTTGTTAAAGAGGCTGTCCTTTTTCCATTGGATACTCTTTCATGCTTTGTCAAAGATTAGTTGGCCATATACTTGTGGGTCCATTTCTGAGTTTTCTATTCTATTCCATTGGTCTATGTGTCTGTTTTTGTGCCAATACTATACAGTCTTGATGGTTACTGCAAATCAAAACCACACTGAGATACTACCTCACACTAGTCACAGTGGCTAAAATGAACAAATCAGGAAACTATAGATGCTGGCGAGGATGTGGAGAAATAGGCACCCTCTTGCACTGTTGGTGGGAATGCAAACTGGTGCAGCCGCTCTGGAGAACTGTGTGGAGGTTCCTCAAAAAAATGAAAATAGAGCTACCCTATGACCCAGCAATAGCCCTGCTCAGAATCTACCTAAGAGCTATAGGAGTACTGATGCATAGGGGTACGTGTACCCCAATGTTTATAGCAGTACTTCCAACAATAGCCAAATCACGGAAAGAGACTAAGTGTCCATCAACTGATGAATGGATAAAGAAGAGGTGGTATATATATATATACAATGGAATACTACGCGGTGATGAGGAAGAATGAAATCTGGCCATGTGTAGCCAGATGGATGGAACTGGAGGGTATTATGCTGAGTGAAATAAGTCAGGCAGAGAAAGACAGATACCATATGTTTCCATGCATAGGTGGACTTTGCGAGACTTAACAGAAAACCAGGGGGGAGGGGATGAAGGGAAGGAAAAAAGACAGAGAGGGAGGGAAACAAAATGTAAGAGACTCTTAAATACTAAGAACAAACTGAGGGATGGGGTGGGTATGGGAGAGGGGAGAGTGGGTGACGGGCGCTGAGCAGGGCACGGGTTGGGATGAGCACTGGGTGTATGGAAACCAATCTGACGATAAAAATTTATTAATATATATATATATATTTCTAAAATGGAAAATGTAAAACTTTAAAAGGTGCTAAAAGAAAACCTATAAGAGATCTTTTCATAACCTTGGAGTCGTGAAAAATTTACTAAGCAAGACACAAATTCTGAACACCATCAAATAAGTGATGGATTGATTTGACTGACAAAAACAAAAACAAAAAACCCAAACCACTTCTGATAGTGAAAGGCACCATAAAGAAGGTTAAAATGCAAACCAAAGATTGGAAGAAAATATTTGTTGCACATAGAACAGAATAACAGTTATAGTCATAATAGGTAAAGTGTTCACACAAATCAATAAGAAAAAGGAAAATAATAGAAGTAGGGGCAAAGCATCATCTGACATTGAATGGATAAAGAAGATGTGGCACATATATCCAATGGACTACTACGTGGCATGAGAAAAAATGAAATCTGGCCATGTGTAGCAACATGGATGGAACTGGAGGGTATTATGTTAAGTGAAATAAGTCAGTCAGAAAAAGACAGATACCATATGTTTCCACGTGTAGGTGGGTTTTGAGAGACTTAGCAGAAAACCATGGGGAAGAGGAAGATGGGAAAAGAAAAAAAGACACAGAGAGGGAGGGAGATAAAACATAAGAGACTCTCAAAGACTAAGAAAAGACTGAGGGTGAGGGGGATGAGGGAGGGGGGAGAGGGGGTGATGGGCATTAAAGAGGGCACGTGTTGGGATGAACACTGGGTGTTATATATAAACCAATTTGAAAATAAACTATTAAAAAAATTTAAAAAAAAAGAAGTAGGGGCAAAGTCCCAGAAAAACAGCAACAACAACAATGATCGGTAAGTACTAACGAGATACTCAACATCCCTCATCATCAGGGGACCATAAACTACAACAGCAAGATGCTGTATTTCACTGGTTGGGTTGGCACAAGTTAAGAATATATAGATCATGGCTGCGGTTGCTGGGTCACATTCATATCGTGTGGTGCATACTACCGGGGCCATTTTGATGGCATTTTCACAATAGCTATCAAAAGCTGGCAAGATCTAGAAAAATTAAAAGTGTACATTTTGACCCAGCAATTTGATTTTTGGAATACAGCTTATATGAATACTTGTGTATGGACACAGGATAAATAAAAATTAAAGATAACCTGCATTGTTACACAGCGAAAATTGGAATCAAATTGAATGTTCATTAGCAGAGGGATAGTAAACAATTTTGGGCATGTACATATATCTTATGAAATATGAGGTGGCATTGCAGAGAATAAGTTAGATTATAGATACAGACGTAGAAAATTCTCTAATATATATTCAGTGAAATTTTATTTATCTCAAAAACAGTACCCCAAATCTGTAGTACAGAAAGGACCTGGCAGATAGTAGGCACTAAATAACTATTTGTTGAATGAAGCATACGCAAAAGTACAGGGAAAGTTCTGGAAGGATGCTGTGGCAAAGTGCAAAGCAGTCACCCAGAGGGAAAGCAGAGGGATTTGGGATTTGGGACTGAAGCAAAGGGGCACTTACACATTATACTGCATACGAAGAAGTCATGCCCTGTCAAAAGGAAGTGATTTCACTGACATCTATACAGTGAAGACGATTGCTCAGATGTGCTCAGATTGTCTTTTTGATGGCTTTTTATTGTAATAGTGCCAATGATTTCTGAGCAAATATATTCCCCATACTATTGGCGGGAAGTGAGCCTCAAAGACGTAAGGACTGGAGGAAAGAATGCTGACTCTTACTGAATTTCAGATAGGGGGTTGTCTCTACTTCCTCATCGCCTCAAACCCCTGTAATCTGGATTTTTGCTCTCACCATTCCCTGAAACTGTTTTGCTAAGATTGCCGACAACTTCCTGGTTACCAAATCAAATGGGCGCTTGTTAGTTCTCTTGTCGCTTGACTTTAAAGCAGTATCAACGTCTGTCATTTGCTCCTTTTTGAAACATTCTCTTAAGTTCCCTGAAACCACACCTCTGCTACATTTTGTCTGTTTGCTGTTACTCTTTTTTCCTGTTACTCAGATATTAGTTTTCTTAAGGATTTGTCTTCAGACTTTTTTTTTAGTTGTTTTTTTTTTTAACGTTTATTTCTTTTTGAGAGAAAGAGACAGAGCATGAGCGGGAGAGGGGGAGAAAAAGAGGGAAACAGAATCTGAAACAGGCTCCAGGTCGAGCCATCAGCGCAGAGCCCGATGCGGGACCCGAACTCACAAGCGGTGAGATCATGGCCTGAGCTGAAGTTGACGCTTAACTGACTGAGCCACCCAGGCGCCCCCAGACTTCTGTTCCTACTTTCTGTGTTCTTCACAGTCTTCCTGCACGATCGCATCCACGCTTGTGGTCTGACTCCAATCTACATGTCCTGCAGCCCAAACTGTGCTTTCAAGCTCCAACTAGTACCTCGTGGCGTAACCGGCCATCACCATATGGTGCCCTAAGTGTCCAAAATTCAACCTATTCAGAACCAGACTCATCTTCCCCAAACGCATATCAGTCGTCCCTGTCTTCATGATTGGCAACACCCTCTATCCATTCAGAAAGCAGGAAGTTGTCCTCAATTTGTATTTCACGCCTGGCGGGAGACCAAGGACTGCAAATTCCTTGTTACTAATGTCTTATGAACCCAATCTATTCAGTGTTGTCTAATCACAAAGTCACTGCCTTGATTTGGGCCACATTTCTGAGCTTAGCTAGTGAAATAGTTTTCTACACAATCTCTCTGCCTCCAGGCTTGTTTCTTTTGAATACATTATATAGTGACGTATTATGCTTTTTATTAAAATAAATAGCTTTTCATTACTTTTAAGGTAAAACACAGGCTCTTAACCACCTGGCATTTATCTTTAATTCCATCCTGTTCTCTGGGCTATACACCCTTGTCATCCCTCTCACCATTGCACACAGAAATACATGTGGTTCTTTAATTTGCCATGTTCTCTCGCCACATTTTATTCATTCCAAAGATATTTGCTGAACAATTACTACACCAGGCAGGCATGCTGTATAATGCACAAGTTCATATTCCTATCCTCATGAGCTTACATTCTGGCAGGGGAGCAGAAAATAAACATGTAGACAAATATATAATATAATGTAATGAGAAATGCCATGGAGAAAGAAAAGAGGGAAATAAAACAGAAAGACTCTGGGATAAGGAAGAGAGTGCTACTTCAACGGGAGGTCAGGGAGGTTCCGTTGACTAGGTGGTACTTGAACTAAGCCTAGCATAGGTGGATATTCTGGGACAGAGCACTCCAAGCAAAAACAAGCAGCACAAAAGTCCTAGGGTGGGAACAAGTTTGTTACGTCCTAGAGATGGAAAGAGGCCAATGGTTCTGAGTGTGATGAAGGAAGGGGTAACTTCATGTCTTTGAGTGCTTGTAAAGGAAATCCCAACTCAGATGGACTTAAACCAGTAAATTTATGATTTACTATTTTAGGAAGTCTAGAAATAGGTGGGCTCTGAAACCATGTGACTGAGAGTCAACAACATCACCGAGGATCCAGAACCTTTCCATCTTTCTGCAATGTGCTTCTGTCCTTGGCGATTGCTTTATTCAATGACAAGACGAATATCCCAGGAACCTGGGGGCAAATCCAGGCATGACAATATGCAGAGTAAAAGAGAGAACTTCTCTTCTTGGGACACCTCTCCTGAGGAAATCATTCCTCAAAGCCCCAGCAGACTTTCTCACAAATTTTACTTGCTATGTGCCTCAGTCTAAATGTTTGTGTTTCCCCACATGTGTATAGTGAAATTCGAATGCCCAGGGTGATGGTTTTAGAAGGTGGGGCCTTTGACAGGTGATTAGGTCATGAGGATGCAGCCTTCATGAATGAGATTAGTGTCCCTATAGAAGACCCCAGAGAGCTGTCTCTCCACGTGTACCATATGAGCACACAACAAGAAATCTGTGGCCTGGAAAATGGCATCTAGATTTTGGACTTCCAGCCTCCAGAACTGTGAGAAATAAATTTCTGATTCTTAGAAGGCACCTAGTCTGTGGTATTTTGTTCATAGCAGCCTCAGCCGACTAAGGCACTATACCAGGCTGTGTGGTCCTTCCTGAGCTGGTGGGAAGGGAATTGGCACAAACCGGTACCTGTGTGGGCTAGATGTTTTGTTGGCAACCCACACTTACGGTAGAAAATGAGTGGTAGGTAAGGAGTGTCTTGCATGGGTGTGTAAATATTTTTGGCGACTGCAATGCAAGCATTTGGAGTTTTGAACCGATGAAAGATGGATAGAGGTGAGATTGGGCTTGGGAACCTCTTAGGTTAGGCATTAGGAGGAGGATGTAGGCATCTGAAGAGGAAGGGAAGGTGTAGGTTAGAATGGAGAAATAGATGTGAGGAGAAGTTCTACTTAAGATACTTTTGGGGCGGAGTATATAGGACTTGCTGATGTAGGAGTAGTGAGGTGAGGAAAAGGAAGAATGAAGAAAATCCCTAGAGTTGTGGCCTGAGCAACTGGGTCATGGTATTCACTGGGATGTGGGGGCCTGCACAGCCATGTGTTTTGGGGAGCAGAGGGCTAGTTTAGGTTTTAGCTGTTTGGTTCAATGCCCGTTAGACATCATACTGGAGGTGTCAGGAAGAAGGCTCCAGATATGAGTAGGAGCCCAGGCAAGGGATGAGGATGGGAGATGTTGGCTGGCCCTGACAGCCATGGCATTTATAGCCTGGACAGTGGGTGAGGTCAGCTGGGGAGACAGTGTCCACAGGGAAAGGATCAGAACCAATATCTAGGCCCTTGGGCACTCAAAAAATTAGAAGTTAGGAAGAGGGAGATGGGACAGAAAAATACATACAAGAGAAGAAGCCAGGAAAGAACAAGAGAAAAACCACCTTTCACAAAGGGGACAGTCATTGGTGGTTTCACATGCTGTTGAGACAGCAAGTTCAATGCAAACAAACAATAGGCCACAGGGTTGGGAATATGAGGCTGCAGGGGACCTTTGAAAGCTTTTCAAGGCAGAGACGGAGACAGAATTCTTATTGGGGTGCATTGGGTAGGAAGTGGGAGCTGAGAGAGTATATACAATTGCTAACTGTCAGGGAATTGATCAAAGAAGCAACCCCACTACCTGTGATGAGGATTAACAGATTCATTGTAATGAATGCCTTGTGCCGCTGGGGGAAAAGCTCGGGCGAAGGTCTAGAGAGTCTTGGAAGATGGGAGAAAAGTCACTACCCAGGGTTTGCTGCTGGAAGTAGTTGAGAGGTCTGGGTGATTGTCTCTGGGTTTAGTTGTAGGCCAGCAGTCAGCAGAAGTGACTTCCATCCATTGAAGTTTCCCCCTCCCTTCCCCCTTGCTGGACTGTTTTTTTAATCATCCTTTGAAATTCCACTCAGACACAGCTTCCCCCAGAAGCCCTTCTGGACCCTCCCAGTGAACCTTGTGTGGTTCAGTTGACTGTTTTATGTGCTTTCGTTTCCCCTGGTGCTAACTTCTGTCACAGCACCTCTCCAGTGGGCATTCGCTGGTACAGCTCCCAGTAGTTAGTAGGTGCCCCAGATGTTTGTACGATTGACTTGAACCCTGTTTCTCCTGAGATCCTGACTCCCTGAGGGTAGGGACTGTGCTCCCTCCATAAATATTAGCTGACGCAACACAAGGACGGACAGATGAATGGGTGAATGAGCAGAGCTAGCAGTCTGAACACAGCCTGAGGGTTCCGAACTCTGTGTGTCCCGGGTTTGTTACCCACTCCTTTTACTTATGTTAAATGGCCCCCTTGGTTCATGGTGCGTCTCCCTGCCCAGGCATTCCGGAACTCGGTGAACGGTTTTTCGTCGTTTCTGCTCTGCCATCATTTTCCAAATCGTTCTCATATGAGAGTCCCTCCTAACACTTTAATTGACCTCCTTGGGATATTTCAAGTTTTGTTATGCCTTTCTTAATATGAAGGGACATGGTATTAGAGATGCAAATGTATGATAATATTATGCAAGCTTGAGATTTTGCTTCGGATAAATTATGCAGAGACTTGTCAGAGAAGCAACTTGTATATTAATCAGGCTGCATGTATGTACTTAAATAAGGCAGCCTGCTCAATGCCCCGCTCACCCCGCAGGGAGTGAAGTGCATCCTCAGGCCCCTAAAATAGAAATAGCCTGTCTGCTCATCTCAGATTCCCTGACGGTCGCTCTTTGTGCCCAGAGCGTCCCGATGTCGCGGAGGAGACAAAGGCGTCTTCTGTGATCCTGAGGTGCCAGTTTGGCTGGGCAAAGACAAAGGGACATTTCAAATAAAGTCTCCAGACATTCACTTAGCCTCAAAATTACTTCTCCAAATTTGCACATTGTGCAACGCTGCAGATCTTCAAATGTATTTCTGTAACTGGCTCCAATATGCCTTATGTTGTAACTTTTCTTTTTGTCATGGGGAGGGAGTAGGGAAGGGATTAGTTGTCTTTTTTTCCCCTTCCAGAGAACTGCCAAAATAATTCTGACTCTCCCAGATGAAGTAAGTTTTAAAATTGTGGTTCTCCTGAGGTTCGTTTGGAAGAAGACACAGCAATTCTGAGAAACCCGCGACGGGGCTGCCAAGATGCTCTGTTCCCCTGGCCGCGGCTTCTGCTGCCTTGCGTCCAGGTCAGCGTGAGAACAAAACCACGGGCTTCGAGGGTTGGAGAGGCTTGTTCAGACACTTGTCCTTGCCCACTGAAAGCCTCCTGTTTTGCTCAGCACGGTTGCTTTAATCCCAGAGTTTAGGGTTTGCTGCGAGGCTGAGTTCTTGATGCCTTGTGGCCTTTCCCAGGCTGGGCCGCTCCTCCAGGCTGGCTTGCACCTGGGAAGCCTGGGGTGCACGCTCGGCCCAGGCTATCCCTGAGGTGTGCAAGTTCCAGGAGACTGGAGATTGCCATTCCACCCGGCCGGTCTCCGATCCCGGGGTTGAGACAGAAGGGACAGGGTGGGGCAAAGGCTGAATAAGGGTGAGTCAGGGGTTGTATAATAACCATAGAATTCCCACGTTGCAAGGCCCACTCCGGCAGAGCTGCAGAGAGGAAGGAGCAGAAGTAACCGAATCAGACTGACGTGGGGGCTGAGAGGGGGTGGTGCAGTTCCACCAGCCGCCGACCTGACACCTGCAGGGTCCCTTCTTCATAGCCTCGGCTGGGGGCTGGGGGCTGGGGGAGGAGATTGGTAAGGCAGCCATTCGGAAACTGAACTTTACTGATGCTCAGAGGAGAGGAGTGAGGTGCGGCGCCCCGTGCCGCTTTCCTCGGGGCGGCTTTACCAGCTCCACCGGCACCAGTGTCTAGCCTCCAGGTCTCACTTTAGTTGTCTGAAAAATGGGGTTGTTGTCTGTGGGGGTAGAGGCCGTGTGTTGAACAGGACCTGAAAGGTAACAGGTGGGTCTAGTGAGTGCAAGCATTGTTATCACCAGCTAAGGCAGTCCTTCTGTTTGAAAGATAAAATGCACCGAGGCCCCCAGAAAGTTAGGAGATTTGCCCCAAAACACACAGCATTTCGCGGCAGAGCTCAGGACCAGACCCACCTCTGCCCTTCAGAGGAGGGCTGCTCTCACTGCTCTTCACCCAAATCCTTCAGGGGAGCCCTCATGAAAAGGTGATGGAATGTTTCAGTTAGAAGTTTTTCATGATTGTCTTTTTGACATCGAAATAATTTTAACGTGGAAATGAAAGATTTCATGGGTGAGCTTTCTCCAAGCCGGAGGCAGAGGGAGGGGCCTTCCTGCCTTCCCCCGGCTCCCACCACCTCTGGCCACTGTCCCTGTGAAACCATTTATGAGCCTTGCTCTGTGCAAGCTTGGTGCTGGGAACAAAGCATGAACGTTGCTGTCCCTGTCCCCAAGTTGTTCCTGGGGAGGGCAGCCTGGGAAGGTAATCATTGATACACAGCTTAATGAGTGCTGTGATTGATGTTAGCACAGAGGAGGGTCATTCAATCACGGTGAGGGGCCATCAGCCCTGCGCTGAGCCTGGAAGGCTGTGGAGGAGTTAGGCAGGTGAAGAAGGGGTAGGGCACAGGGGGTGACTTGGGCAGAGGAGAGGGAGGGGGAGGAGGCAGAGGGGAAAGACCAAGGGACTTGCCAGGAAGGGCTAGAGACCGGGGGGAGTGAAGTGTGCTGAGGAATATGGATTGAACTCTAGAGGAGATGGAGGATTTTCAGTGTGTAAATGTTTGTGACAACAATTTCCATTTTGGAAAGATCGCTGGCTCCTATTGAGAGGCTGGCTGGGCAGACAGCAGGAGTAGAACTTGGGGCCCCAAAATTTATAGGGCCTCCAAAAAACTAGAGGCAATAAGTGAGAGAAGAAGAGAAGAGACACTTTTGGCAGGCTTTACTTGGGTTCCTGTGTGGTGAGAAGTCAGACAGAGGAGGGGTCAGGTGACCCCCAGGTTGGTGGCTCCTGGGGTCAGGCTGCCCCTCACCGAGACATAGAAATCAGGGTAGCTACATGGCCCCTCTTTCAGAAGGGGCTCAGGCTCCACACTGCCACTGTCCTGGAATTCATAACTTTCCATTGATGGGATGATGGAGTGTGCTTGTGAGCAAAGGAGACTGGGGTTGTTCCTTGCTGCCCCACTGGCATACATGAGTACAGAAGACGCCTCATCAGTACAGAATCTCAGTGGACCTACTCAAAGTGAGGACATGATAAACATGCTTTGTCTGTGGCCAATGGCCCCAGAGGCCACACTTGCCGATCAAATCAGGACTTGCTGAGAATGCAGGAAGAAGGCAGTGACATGCCAGGAAACACAAGTGACCAAGAAACTCTATCCTACCCTTGCCTGTGCTCCTCCCTTATTTGCTGAAAACGATGACAGCAAAGGAAAGGGGAAGTCCTTCCTTACTCATCACTGAGCGGAAGGTAGAGCGTTGACAGAATGTGCACATGTCAAAGAGCACAGTTAAAAACAGTTCAGTTTGTTTTGTGTAGAGTTGCCCCAGTTTCAGTAAGAAAATATAAGTGTATGTACAAGTCACAAAATGAAAATTGTATAATTTCTGCGATTCCACATGAGTTAAATGCTCCTGTATTTGCATTTAAAACTGGGATTCCATAACATAAAGATGAAGGGTAAAATTCATTCTAAAAATAATTAAAGATTGTGATTTTTGTTTACCTAGAACAATTTAGATAGGAAATAACAAACACCATGGCAAGTTGAGAGAGAGACTGGAGAAAAGAAAACACCTGTATGTTTTAATTCCTCTAATTGCACTTCCCTCTACACTTTCCTCTTTTACTGGGTGCTGCAGATTATGTAAGCTGGCTTGAAGTAAACAGGTTTGGGGAGGAAAAGATGAGGCAATTATATTTGGTTTGTGGACATGCTGATTTTGAATTTGAAGTGGTCTAGATTTGGGGGCCAGCAGCGATGTAGTTGGCAGTTAGAATCATGGGTTGGAATTCTCCAGACACAATGTATAGGGTGTGAAGCCCAAGCCAGGAGCCCAGAGACAATGGTGCTGAGGTTGGGGACAGCACTGCAATGGATGTGTTAGCTGACTGAACAGACAGCCGAGGAACCGGAGAGTAAGCCATGGAGCCTACGGGAAGCTAGTTTGGTTCTCGATAATGAACATGCCATCTACGGAAGGTCCAAGATTGGAATTCATCTTTTCTTTTATGAATTTTAGGAAGATAAGGAGTCCCAAGTACCCATGTCCTGAGTAAAAGATAGCCCCGTGCACTCCAGGCAAGGAGTAATTTCCTTTGGTCACCTGAAAGTGACCAGAGAGTAAAATGTGATCAGTTGTTGCTATAAATTCATTTGTTCCTGGACAGTTAGGCTGTCTTCATATCTTGGCTATTATGAATAATGCTGCAGTGAACATGGGCGCGCAGATGACTTTGGCATTATACCCAAAAGTGCGATTGCTGGATCATAGTTTTATTTTCGATTTTTTGAGAAACCTCTTTATTGTTTCCCATAGTGGTTGCACCAATGTGCATTTCCACCAACAGTGCACAACGATTTCTTTCCCTCACATCTTTGCTAGTACTTATCTCTTGTCTTTTTGATGATAGCCATTTCCCTGATGGTTAATGAGGCTAAGCACCTTCTCATGTACAGATTGGCTATCAGCGTATCTTCTTTGGAAAAATGTCTGTTCAGATCTTTGCCCATTTTAAAATTAGGTTATTTAAACTTTTATTTATTTATGGCAGTTGAATTGTATGAGTAAAACTCATTTGAGATATTAAGTCTTTATCAAAAATTTAGTTTGCTAATATTTTCTACCATTCTGTAGGTTGTCTTTTCATTTTGTAGATTTCCTTCAAAACTTTTTAGTTTGATATAGTGCCAACTTTTTCATTTTTGCTTTTGTCGCTTGTGCTTTGGTGTCATACCCAAAAAACCCATTACCAAAACCAGTGTCAAGGTTTTTACCTTTGTTTTCTTCAAAGAGTTTTATGGTATCAGGTCTTACATTTAAGTCTTTAACCCATTTTGAGTTATTTTTTTTTCATTCTTTTTCATTTGCTGTGGATATTTATCTTCCCCAACACTATTTGTTACAGGGGCTATTCTTTCTCCATTGTGTTTCTTGGAAACTTTGTCAAAGATTGATACCATACTAAATTGATTACTATAGCTTTAAAAAATAAATGGATAAAGAAAACATGGTATATATATATATATACACTATTGTTCAGCCATAAGAAGGAAGGAAATCCTGCTATTTGCAAGAACACAGATGAACTTGGAGGACATCATGCTAAGTGATATAAGCCAGACACAGAAAGACAAATACTATTTAATTTCACTTATATGTAGAATCTAAAAATGTCTAACTCATACAAGCAGAGAGTAGAATTCTGGTTGCCAGGGCTGGGGAATAAGGGAAATTTGTGACCAGTTTCAGCTATAACATGGGTAAGTTTTGAGAATCTAGTGTACAGCATGGCGACTACACTTAATAGTCCTGTCGTATACTTGAAGTTTGCTAGGAGTCGATCTTAAGTGTTCTCACTACACACAAAAAGGATAATTGTGAGGTGATGAATGTGTTAATTAGCTTTACTATGGTAATCATTTCACAATGATATATGTATATCAAGTCACCACATTGTATACCTTAAATATATACAGTTGTCCTTGTCAATTACACCTCAATTAAAGCTGGAAAAATATATGAGAATACTTAAGATACACAAATAAGCCACAAAATTTTATAAATCTACAATGAGGTCATACTATAGCACAATTAAAAAGTGATGTTATGCTCGAGAAAAATATTACTATAAAGAACAAATAGTGTATTTGGCAGAAACTTCCTTCCCCTTCCCTTGATTGATGAGGAGTTTGAGCCTCCTCATCAATTTGTCTGTTCCTAACAGATTCAGTTGTGAAACTAGTGCCGTAAGTTATTCCATGAAAAACTGGTATGGGCAAATAACTTGGGAAATAGAGCTAGATGATTCTGATTTAGAAATTCTATCAGTATGCCTTAGGTTGACAGTCAGGCAGAATTTCATTAAACCTAGGATTTCTCTGCATTATTTGTCTATAGGACTCTATTTCACTCTACCTCTGTGTTATTATCCTGCTAAACTAGTGTTGAGTGGAATGTGCCTTGGGACAAACCGTAGGCCTGATTTACTTCATGTGCTAGAGCCCAGCTGTTCATGTTAACCTATTCATTCATTTATTCATTCATTCACTCTATGAATAGTAATGGAATGTCTACACTGTGTCAGGCCCTATACTTGGCACTGGGGATGCTACAGTCAGTGATGCAAGCATATTCTGATGGTATGACACTCACAGCCTAGTGGGCTCTCTAGGCATTAATAAATAATAAACAAAGTAAATGTACAATAAAAAACTTAGATAAGAACTATGAAGAAAACCTTTCTATAGTAATGTTCAACAAAGGAAATCAATGTGAATGGGAGAGAGAGGAGCAGGTATTGCAGGGAGAGAGAGCCTTCTGGGGCAAGGGAAGAATGCGTGCAGAGGCTGTGGATGGGAAGGAGCCCAGTAGAAGACAATGTGACAAGAGCAGAGAGGACAAGGGCAGTAGCACCTGGGATGTGGCTGGAAGGGTAGACAGTGGGGCGGGGCCATTGGATCCTTTTGTGCCTGTTAGGAATTTTGCTCTTTAAGAACCATGGGAAGCTAATGAATTTGTCAGAGCTGGCATCATGGAGAGGCAAGTAAGGTGCTTGCTTCAGGCACGAAATTTAAAGGGTATCAAAAACTAAGTAATCGATATAAATAATGCAATATTTAAAGAAATCAATATAGATGCAAAAAGAATTCCTGGATGAGCAAACTATGAAAGGTCTAAATAATGACAGGATCTCACAGTGCTGTGCCAAGCCATATTGGAGCCTATGGGAAAGGGAAAAGTGTGTAATCTTATGTACATGTTTGTATGTATTTTAAGGGGTTAGTTTCTTCTAGAACATTAAAGTAGAAGTAGATTTTGAAACTATTATTGATGAGTTAGCTTTCTTTTTAAAATTTTTTAAATTTAATTTCTTTAAAACTGTAATAAGTATACTCCTTAAGTCTCATCACCTATTTAACTCATGGAGAACCCCTCCTCTCTGGTAACCATCACATTGTTTTCTATAGTTAAGAGTCCATTTCTTGGCTTGTCTCTCTCTCTTTTCCCTTTGCTTGTTTGTTTTGTTTCTTAAATTCCACATACTAGTGAGAGCATATGACATTTGTCTTTCTCTGACGTATTTCGCTTAGCACTATTCTCTCTAGCTCCGTCCATGTTGCTGCAAATGGTAAGATTTCATTCTTTTTATGGCTGAGTAATACTCTATTGTACACACATCACTTCTTTATATCCGTTCATCTATCAATAGACCCTTGAGTTGCTTTCAGAGTTTGGCTACTGTAATTAATGCTGCTATAGACATTGGAGTGGATGTGTCCTTCTGAATTAGTGTTTTTGTGGTTTTTGGGTAAATACAAGTAGCATGATTACTGGATCATAGGGTCGTTCTATTTTTAATTTTTTGAGTAACCTCCGTACTGTTTTCCACAGTGACTGCACCAGTTTGCGTTCCCACCAGCAGTGCATAAGGGTTCCTTTTTCTTCTCATCCTCACCAACAACTGTTGTTTCTTGTGTTGTTGATTTTAGCCATCCTGACAAGTGTGAGGTGATACCCCATTGCAGTTTTGATTTGTGTTTCCCTGATGATGAGTGATGGTGGGTTAACTTTCATTAAAGTTAGGGAAGTAAAATTATATTCAATTCTGTTGTGATATAAATAAAAAAATTAAACTTAAAATACTGTTATGAGTTTTAATAATCTGCCTTTTTTAATTTTATTTTTTAGGTTTATTTATTTTGAGATAGAGAGAGACCACATGTGTGTGCAAGTGGGGGAGGGGCAGAGAGAGAGAGAGAGAGAGAGAGAGAGAGAGAGGAAGAGAGAGAATCCCAAACAGGCTCTGCACTGTCAGCACAGAGCCCCATATGGGGCTTGATCTCATGAACCGTGAGATCATGACCCTAGCCAAGATCAAGAGTTGGATGCTTAACCAATTGAGCCACTAAGGCATCCCTTAATAACTTGCCTTTTAAATTTTCAATACTTTTTCACTACTTTAATGTTCTGGGATAAAGTTAACCATTAAAAAATACAAAAATCATATATATTGAAGCCCACATTTTTCCTTTTGCCTTAGACTCCAATGTTGCGTGGTACATCACTGAATGTACCTAATGTACATCAGGTACAGGCACAGTCTGATGGATCTGATGAGTTTCTCTTATTGCGCCACAGGGAAAAGTTGTTGGAGGGAGGAAGTTCATCAAGAACAACTCTCTGGTGTCTACATTGCATGATTGGATGGATGATGTTGTCTGAGGTGAAGAAAGCTGGCAGAGTTGAGTTCTGAGGTACCTTCAAGCCTCAACTATCTGGTAGGCTAAATTTCTCAGAGAAGAGTTGTCAAGTAGGCAGCTGGATGTATAGGTCTATAGCTTAGAGGAAAAGTGTGGGTAAAAGGTATAACTTGGGAATTACAAGCTGGCCTGTAGATGACAATTGCAAGAAGTGAAGCCATCTATGATGAGTCTTGGCTGTGGGTGCACATTGGAGTTATCTGGAAAGCTTTTAAAGTTCCTAATATCCAGGCGCCACTCCAGACTAATTAATTCAGAGTCTTTAGAGGGGGTTTGGGCATAGATATTTGTTGTTGTTGTTGTTCTTTGTTTATTTATTTATTTAAATATAATTTATTGTCAAGTTATCTGACATACTGTGTATACAGTGTGCTCTTGGCTTCAGGAGTAGATTCCCATGAGGATGATGAATATTTAATATAATTTATTGTCAAATTGGCTAACATACAGTGTAAACTGTGTGCTTTTGGTTTTAGGGGTAGATTCCCATGATTCATCGCTTACATAAAACACTCAGTGCTCATCCCAACAAGTGCCCATGATTATTTTCGAAAAGCCTCCCAGGAACTTCTGCTTCCAGAGAGATGGAGTAGACCTGCTTTCCGCTATTCTTCCTGCTAGCTGCAACTAAAAGTCTTGAACATTATCTGTAAAACAAACATAAGAAGACTCTGAAAGGTAGAGTGAAGACTGCCTGGATAGGGACCTCAGAACCCAAGGAACAACGTGATAGTGAGTTCCCTGGATTTTCTTTCTGCCTCATTTGTCCCAGACTTGGAGCTGAAGAGGACAGCAACCTGGAAATGACAATGGGTGCAGACAAACTAAAACCCCGAATGAAACCCTACCACCTCTAGCCAAAGAACCAGGGAAGGGGTACCTTAGCAAGACAAAAATACTCTTAGAAAATATTCACTCTGGCCAAACAGGACAGAAAAATTGTGGCTCCATGCATACCCATGCCAGAAAAGGCTGAGTGGGGACCCGAGACATCCACCTTCATGAAGCTATAGTGAGGCACTCTAACGGTCCAGCTGATGAGCTCCTCTCACCCTGCGCTGTCAGTGGAGGCCATGTGGAGAAACTGGAGTTCCACCCCCGCTTGGCAGTAACTAGTGTCCCTTCTTGTTCCTGACGGGTATTGTCAAAGGAGGCCTAGGAAAGAGTCAGGACTTTCCCCATTGCCCACTGATAATCAGGCCACTCTCCAGTAGTGTTAGTGGAGTTGATGGTCTGGAACCATCAGTGGGAACCACCTCTTCTCACCTTGGGTGTCAATGTTGACTAAGTAGGGAACCTGGACTTCTTTAAAAAATTTTTTAATTAAGAATTTTTAATGTTTGTTTATTATTTTTGAGAGAGACAAAGCATGAGTGGGGGAAGGGCAGAGAGAGAGGGAGACACAGAATCTGAAACAGGCTCCAGGCTCTGAGCTGTCAGGGTTTGAACCCATGAATCACGAGATCATGACCTGAGCCAAAGTCGGATGACTAGCCGACTAGGCGCCCCGGGAACCTGGATGTCTAACTCTGTCTTCTAGTAATGATACAGCACTGTCTCTACTTCCCTTTGGTGGATTGGCATCAGAGACATTGAGCAAAAATAGAGCCTCAATAGGATCCAGAGTTTCATAACATGATATAAAAGTGGTCTGGTATTCAATTAAAAAATCATTCGTCAGGGGCACCTGGGTGGCTCAGTTGGTTAAGCATTTGACTTTGGTTCAGGTCATCATCTCGCGGTTCATGAGTTCGAGACCCATGCGCTGATTACTCAGAGCCTAGAGCCTGTTTCAGATTCTGTTTCCCTCTCTCTCTCTGCCCGTCTCCCGCTCATACTCTGTCTCTCTCTCTCTCAAAAATAAACATTAAAAATAATTTTAAAAATCATTCAAAAAATCATCCATCATACCAAGAGCCTGATGGTCTCAGATTGGATGAAAAAAGACGAGCAATATATGGCAAAACCAAGATGATAAAGATTTTGAAATTATCTTAAAAAGGGATGATGTCATCAAGATGGTGAAATAAGGATCCCTGGGCCCTCCCCACCGCAACTTTCAACTCACTGATTCAACAACAATCCATGGAAAAATTACTTCTGTGAGAAATTCAGAAACTAGTTGAATGGCTTGCGCACTCTGGGCAAGTATGAAATCAAATCGGGGAAGAATATTTGAGACATTTTCTTGCCATACTCCCTATCCCTGTCACAGACCCATGAATAGGAAGGAACTCTTCAGCCTCTGCTTGTTCCTTGAGGAGGAAAGAGTTGGATGACACATCCAGTGTTCCAACTTTTCCAGGGGTGCCTGAGGGATTGGTTTCTGTCTTACCCATCTTGGAGTGCTGATTGACAGGTGTGCTCTAGATGCCCAGGACTGTGAGAACTAGGACTGCGGTCTGAACCAGCACAAAAACAGTTGCCAAAGCCCCTCTCCAATTCCCCTCTGTATAGGGTCCTCCTGAAGACCAGGAGAAGTAGCTGTTTTTTCAAATGCGCAGATACCAACAAAAAGTGTCAAGGAAAATGAAGAGACACAGAAATATGTCCCAGACAAAGGAACAAGATAAATCTTTGGAAATGGACCCTAATGAAATGGAGAACTATAATTTACTTGGCAAATTATTCTAAATAACCATCATAAAGATGCTTAATGAGGGCAGGAGAACAATACATTAACAAAACAGGAATTTTAACAAAGAAAATAGAGAAACTGTACCAAATAGAAATCTTGGACTAGAGGAACACATGACTGAATAATTCACTGGAAGCGTTCAGCAATAAACTAGATCAAGTAGAAGAAAGGATCAGCAAACTGGAAGCAAGACCACCGGAAATTTGCCAGTCAGAGGAGCGAAAAGAAAAAAAGAGTGAAAAAGAGTGCATAAAGTTTAAGAGGTCGTCGAGAGCAGATCAATATAAGCACTATAAGGGTCCTTCTGAAGGAGGTGCTGGGCAAGGAGGTTGGGGAGCATGTCCTGGGCTTGAGGTCCGAGAGGACGCAGGGAGAAGAGCTGAGGGAGCCAGCCGGGAGACCCAGGCACCTTGTCTGTGCTCCTGGACGGAGATCCAGGCATGGGATGCTGGCTTCAGGGAAGCAGCCCAGGGGCACATGGAGGCTGTGTGGGAATGGGAGGAGGGCACAGCCCAGGGCCAACTGAATAGGCTGCAGGGCTCTAGGGACAGGACTGGGAGCTCCATGGTCCCAGGCAGGTAGCCAGTGAACCAGGCTGAGTCAGTCTCCGTGGGCACCAGGAGAATGCAGCCACTCTGTGCCTGCATCTCAGGCTGTGCCACTGTGCACACCTGCACGTGTGTGTGTGCATGGGGGCGAAGGTGGGTGTGCATACATCCTCATCGCCATGGCCTTGGCTTACCGAGGCCCCAGCAGGCAGGATCATGGGTTCCTCAGGATGGCTCAGGTCATGATCTCACGGTTTATGAGTTCGAGCCCTGCATCAGGCTCTGTGCTGGTAGCTCAGAGCCTGAAGCATGCTTCAGATTCTGTATCTCCCTCTCTCTGCCCAGCCCCACCCCTCCCCCCGCCCCACTTATGCTCTGTCTCTCTCTCTCTCTCAAGAATAAATGCACCTTAAAAAAATTAAAAAGCAACAACAACAACAACAACAGAAATCCCCAAATGGAGGTAATAATAGTTATGTTCCAATGGTGAAATGAATGTGTTGGATTAATATTTTAGGGCCTGACACATAATGAGAACTATATGTGTTTATTAAATTAAAAAAAAACCAATAATCTCTTCCTACAATTTAGATTGGATTCCTGGCAGTGGAATTTCTAGGGTGAGGGCTGTAAATATTTTAAAGGTTCATCTGGGCTGGTTGCTTTCTCTGAAGTTTGTCCTCATGCCCCCACCCCCTGGAAGCCTCTTAGTGACCCATGTTCGCCTTTGTTTCTTGCTCCTTGGATAGCATTAGCCTTGGGTCTGGAGTTCATAATACTTTTTGCAAGTTTGATATGTCAAATATACTTTCCTCATGAATTAGGGACATTGAACATTTCCCAAACAGGATTAATTATTTGTTGTTTGGCCTTCTGTGAATTGTCTGCTGCTGTCCTTTGCCCGCTTACAAAAAATTGAGTTCCCAAGGGATTTTCTGATCAATGTACGTGAAGTTTTATGTGTGAAGTTTCTTAGCCTATACATTTAGGGTTTCTTTTTTCGTTTTGAATGCTCTGGTCTCCATATTCTAGCTGATATTTATTTCTGTCCTTTCTTTACCCATCGTGTCAAACACAGGGCTGCTTCAGCTCTCTTTAGTTTAACCCATGCATTTTGCCTTCATCGTCATTATCACAGCTCCTAGTGGGCACAGGTCTTCCACTCTTGGGTTCCTATGTGGTTGCTATTCAAAAGAGGGAATGAAGGAAAGGTCTACAAAATGGGAATAGGGTACAAAATACTACTGCACAGAAAAGTTGATATTGTACATACTGTTTATTGTATTCATTCCAAAGAAGCCAGAGTTTGCAAGTACTGTCTCTAGAGAAAAGCAAATTAGCCCTGAGCAGCTAAGGCTGAAGAGAAAACAAAAATCAGAAAAAGAAATGAGAAAACATCAGAGAAAGGCCCAAGCTGGGGCTGCAGTAAGCCCCCAAGTCCCCTAGATGTCACGATGTAACTCCAATGCATTTACTTTCACATGGGAGACAGGTTTCAATTTACACTCATCCAAAGTAAACAGCAACATTGCTTAAGGAAATATTAAGTTTGAGAGGAAAAAAATGTCTTGGATATGATAACATAAAAACACAGTTAAGTTTGCTCCCTAGCTCAGAAACTGCAGAGACTTTTCCTATATTGTTCGATAGGTTCAGAAAGAATTCAGAATGTTTGTCTTGGCATTTCACAGCATCTTCCATTTGGAAACACTTACAAATGTGAACAGGTTGGTAAAATGCTTTTTTCTTTTTGTGGCCAACCACTGGGGTGTCTTCCTGTCTCTTTGCCTTAGGTTTCCCTTTCCACTCTTCTCTCTGCTCTGTTCAGGTCTTTAGCCACTACCCATAGTAGGAGCAGCTGGCCTAATAGGTCTTTTGTCTTAGATGTTGGCCAAGCTTTGGGGAAGGGTCCTATTTCTGGCATTCTATTCTGGTCCAAACTCATTCATTAAATACCTCATTGGAGTTCATTTAAGTTAGAACAATTGTTTTCGGCACTGGACTCAACTAACAACTGATTGCTCCTGGAGCTGCATCTCCAAAGGGGTCTCCGGGATGGTCCCCTACTGTCTGGCTCTCATCTTCCAGTCTATGCTACATCTCCATCCCCTTGAAGCATTTTGCCGTCTCCCACTGGAAGATGCTTGCTGATACTTGTTGAGTGAAGGACCCGCATATAAGATCCTTGAGGCTGGGCTCACTCCTTTTCTTTCCTTTCCTTTGTCAGGGAAGACTGGGTCTGCTAAGTAGCCCTGGGGCATGAGTAACCTTTCTACCCTCACCAACAGCACATCTAACTTTACAGAAAAGCTGGTGGAAGGATAGCAATCATAGGCGCAGGTGTGTGTGTGAAATTAATCCAGGCATATTTGGGGTGACATAGCCGGTCTTCCTTCAGGCTGTTAGAATACCGTAGACTGCTGGTTTAACAACAGAAATGTATTTCCTACAGATCTGGAGACTGAGAAGTCCCAGATCCAGAAGGTGCCAGCATCATCGGATTCTGGTGAGAGCCCTCCTCCTGGTTTGCAGATGGCCACCTTGGTGCTGTGTCCCCACATGGCAGAGAGTAGAGGGGCGTGAGGGGGAGGGGGAAGGGAGAGATGGGGGGTACAGAGGAAGTGGACTCTCTTGTCCTCTTGTGTTTCTTTTTAAACAAAATTTTAAATTTGAGTATAGTTGACACACAATGTTACTTTAGTTTCAGGTGTGCAGCATAGTGATTCAATATCTCTATATGTTTTGTATGCTCACCACACGTGCCGCTACCATCTGTCACCATACAGTGAGTAGTATTATAATACCATTCATTATACTCCCTATACTGTGCCTTTCATCCCCATGGCTTATTCACTCCACTCCTCTGATTTATTTGATTTAACTTAATACCCTCAAGGTCTATCCATGTTGTCACAAATGGCATCATCATTTTTTTATGACTGGGTAATATTACATATATATATACACACACACCATATCTTCTTTAATCATTCATTTATTAATGAACGCTTAGGTTGTCTCCATATCTTGGCTATGTAAATAAGGCTGCAATAAACACAGGGACGGATATATCTTTTTGAATGAGTGTTTTTGTTTTATTTGGGTAAGTACCAGAAGTGGAATTATTAGATCATATGGTATATCTATTTTTAATTTTTTGAAGAACCTTCATACTGTTTTCCATAGTGGCTGCACCAGTTTACATTCTCACCACTAATCATCAGGGAAATGCAAATCAAAACCACAATGAGATATCATCTTGTGTCTTTTCCTGTAGGGGCAATAATCCCATTCATGAAGTGTACAACCTCATGACCTAATTACCTCCCAAAGTCCCCACCTCCTAATATTGAATTATGAACTTGGATTTCAACATATGAATTTTGGGAGACACAAACATGCAGTCCATAACATAACCATAGCCAGAATTTATTTTCACAAGGCAATCCTACAGTATCCTGACTGAGTTGTTGTGTCTCCTCTTCAATCCCTGCTAAATTTCGAAAGTGATTTTGAGTAGCTGATGGAAAATGAGTGTGTAGTCGAAGTATTTATGGTGAATGGATCAGTTAACCTGTCTTTACTTATACCGACAACATTTTTTAATACCAAGCTCTTGCTTAGTTTAATGAATAAGATTATTGACCTAATTAATGATGTAGATTATCATTGAAGGATCACTTTTGGAAGTGGGAGAAATCCATTTTTACCATGAGGCAGATAAATATGGACGTCAACTTCTGGAATTACTTTGGATTTTTTTTAACTTTGCAACTTTCACATGAATTATATTTTTGTTTTAAGGTAAAGAGGAAAGATTTATGGGTATATAGAGGAAACAGCCTTGATCTGAGTTGGCTATGCCTGAATTCCTACCCCAACTCCGGTCCAAGCTCCTGCTTATGAATCTGAAGAATGGAAGTTATAATACTTATTCTATGTAGATTACAGAACTGTTTCAAAGGTCAAATGAGGTGAAGCATTTTACAAACTGTAGGTTAGGTAGGCTGTAAGAGTCATGTGAATAGTCATTTGGCAATATCATACCCCAAAACAGTCGATTTGGCAAAATCATGCACCAATTTACATTATAAATCTCCTTTTGTATTATTTATTTTCAAAGAATGTGTCAGGAAACATATCTGTGAAAGAATGTGAGTGGTTTCTGAAAACCCTGATGCATTTATTTTTTCATCAGGAAGAGAAATTGACTTTGATTCTTTACTTTTACTGAAAGATCACTAAAAAGATGCTATTCATTTTGTGGCTCTGTTTTCTACTCAAAGCTAGGCAGCAACTCAATGAGTTCTGCATTGAATAGCTAGCATGCAGCAGTGGCTGAGGAGTGACTGGCATAGATCCAACCCTCTTGAACCTTGAGGGCTATTTGGGGAGTTAGTGCAGAAGTTTGTTGGGCTAGATGGAATAAGGGAGGAGGCAAGGTGAATTTTTGGGATGTGTGTGTATTATGTGTGTACATCTGTGAATGTGTATGTATGGTGTGTGTGTGTGTGTGTGTGTGTGTGTGTGTGTGTGTGTTTGTGTATGAGTATCTTTGTGTGGGGGGTGTTACTGGCAGAAACGATCTTATAAGTTTACTGAGCATTGATGCTGAGTGCTGGGCATCTGCTTTCATGACCTGAAGAGTTTCCATTGAGGCCCAAGCCTCCGCCACATCTAGCACAATGCTTTGGCAAATTTTGTCCATCAGTAACTATGGTACAGTGTCAGGTGCTCTACGAGCACCAGGTGGCCAGGAGAAGATGCCAGGTCTCTGGGGGCATCAGGAAGACTGCTCAAAGCAGCCCCCTCTCTGCCCCTGGTGTGGGTCACCTGGGGGTAGGGTGGGTGACCAGACAGCTGTGGCATTAAAGGGACATGAGGGAGATGGTGGGGAGTGCAGGACATCCAAGGCTGGCTAGATGCTGGTGGGGAGCACAGGGTGCACCTGGTGGAGGGCTGTGCACAAGGCCAAGGCTGTGCAATGCTGCTGAGAAGGTGCTTCGGGAGAGCTGAGGCCAGGTCTGATGGGGGAGAGGTTGGCTGCAGTGAGGAGTCACTGCCCTGGCAGCTCTGGGTTCTATGGAGGGAGGGAAGGAGGGGAGAATGGGGCAGTGGTGGGAGCTGCCAGCCCACTGGGTTGTTCAGTGCACTTGGGACAGCGGAGGCCAGTGCAGGCTGATCCCGTGATTTCAAGGTTAAACAAAGGTTATATACTAGCTTAGATGGTGCATTATTGAAACACACTTACGTTGCCTACCTATTTAATTTATATTGTTAATCCATGTTCTAAATCTCTTTCTTCTTCATTGGTAAGCTCCTAGCAGACAGACACCATTTGTTCGATTCATTTTGAGCACTGAACAGACAACCCTGTGTCGGATCTCAAGCTAACTTTTCTTCTGACTCCAACACTCATCTGAGCAAATGCCACATGCCGATTTCTGAAATGTTTGGTAAAACACTGTGGTTGGTTTTGGGTAATTTTCTGTGGCTGGAAAGATCATCCCCTAGGCTCCATCTAGCTTACTAATTTCCTTATGAAAATGCATGAGAATTTACTGTACAGCTGTTAATTTATTAATCGAAATACTTTGTCTGTTTTTATTTTGTTATTTAAAATTGAAAAAGCAATTAGACCCTTTTGTGGCCTAATTGCATGCCAAATGCAACTTGTTTCCAAACTAAAATGGTCTTGGAGTTGTACTACCACAAACAGTGCTTGGAACCAGTAAGCTGTATTTATTTTTAGCTTATAAAACAGCCAAATAGTTTGCCCTCAATTTTCAGAGGAAAAAAAACCCCTCTGGGCTAAAGCCTTGTATACTGAGTATCTTTATGCTTGACTATTCCCATCCAAACTCCAAATTGTGGAAAACAAAGGTTTCTAGTGATTCATCTTAATAACAGTTTGGCCAGTGTTGGTGCTTATTAAATACCAGTTTCTTAAATTGTAACGAAGGAGGCAGTTATAGACTGAGGTAGGTTTAGTCAAGCACATGGAACCAAAAGAGCTTACCATATGTGAGTTCAGAGGGGCAGGATTCAGCGCCCCCAGGTTAGAGCAGCGCGCACAGCATTCAGGCCTCAGGGTTCCATGCCAACAGGCTGCTTTTACGTTCGTGTTAGGAGAATAGACTTGAGCCAGACACACAGTCTGGCTGATTTCAGGTTGGGTGAGCCAATGAAAAGGAGCACCTATGTCCTGAGCACTGTGGTCTAGACACTCCTATCTGTGTCATCTCCTTCAGTCTCGCTTTCACTGGCAGGTGTCCGTTTTCTTGTTGGAACAGGGAGACTGGCAGGCTGGGTGAGGTCAGTAACCTGGGCTTCACAGGATGGGTAAGCAGCAGTTCTGGGACTCAGAGTAGATCTCTCCAACAACAAAGGTCATGCTCATTCAGTGCTTCTTGCTGTCTCTGTGAAGAGAGAGTTTCACAAGTTTTATCATGTTTTGAATGTATTTGGATTTTAATACCGGTTGACTAAAAAATAGCAAACTAAGTGTATATATATATTTTTTTTTCTTTAAGCAACATGCATTTTTTTAAGTTAACTAATTTCCTTACTTTTATTTTTATTTCATTTTTAATTTTTTTAAATGTAATTTGTTGTCAAATTGGTTTCCATACAACACAAAACTTTGGCTTTGTACAGCTAAGTGAAAATCAATGTTGATCTTTGAACTGTGGGTCAGAGTGCACTGCTCTAATTTCAGATTCACATTACAGTAGGTCATGGGCCACACCTCCCTGGTTGCATCCAGCATAGGGTCTTCTTACCCTCAAGCCTGCATTTTGCTTCTGGGACCCAGAACTTGACCCTCAGCTGCTCGGATAGATCACAGGGACAGGCTCTTCTCTCTCCTCTCCCTTCTCATTCTGGGGCAGCATTTCTTTCAGTCTGTACCAGGAAATCTCCAGCGCAAAATTGTGGTCAGCACCAAAGAGTCAATAGCCATATTTGGATTTAGTTGGGTGATGGATGAGTCTGCATTCATGAATGGGCTATGAGAATCAGGGGTTGGTTTAAGAAGACAGCCTGCATACCTCATCTTTCCTTCCTCATGCTTCTTGGCATAATTTTTCACTAGTGAAGTGTTTAGTCTTATTCACCTACATGGAAATTCCAGGGAAGAGGCCATCATACTACATTCTGGCAGAGTAAAGCCATGGTCCCTGCTATTCGCTATGTCTGGATCTGAGTTTTAACTCTGTGTGGCTTCCTGATGTGTGATCTTGGGCAAGTTACCCCATTCTTTCAGCCTTGGCTTCTTCAGCTGTAAAAGTAATAATAATACCTGCCTCATAATATCATTATGCAAAATAAAATGTCTGTAAGTCTCTCAGGATAATATCCAACATATACAGTTATATGCAATTATAAACTATTTGCTATTTTTATTTTTGTTATATTTTATATTCTTTAGGTCAAGCTAGTATGTTTACTTCTTGAAGCCATCATATACAGAAGACAAGGAATATCATTCTCTTGAGGTTTAATGCTACCATTGTCTTCTTCCATGACTTAAAGAAACTCTTTTTCAATATCCTTGGTTTAGCTCTAGCACTTGTCACTTTCATCTTGTTTGGAATTTGGATATGTGAGAGGAAGTCAGTATCCTGAAGCCACCCTGCAGGGATGCTTCATCTTTTCTTAAATCTAGCACTAGAGTTTTGGTGCCAAGCATGTGACATGTCCTCAGAGACACCAGAAGGAGAAGTAGCTGAGAGGTTCTCATCAAATGCAGAAGAGCCGGGACTCTGCAGAGCTATGAGGATTTTTGTGGTCACATCTTGCTGTGACAAGAGACCTCAGAAACCCAGCAGCACTCACTGAGAACGTCAGAGTACTCACATGCCCTGCAGGAAAGGCAAAGTCTGAGCAGTATGGGAGGACAAGTCCAGGATCCAAGTTCATTGTTCTCCTGGGGCTGGTGTGACAACAGAGGGTTCTGCCCATGTAGCTTGATAGCTGAGGACTCAGTGTTTGTACCTGGCCCACAGTTCTACGGGTATGAATGCTAGTGGCCTTTGATGCTGCTGAAGTTGGGCTCCCTAGAGGGGCAGAAACTCAGAGGAAGGGCATATACAGTTACTGAAGGACACCTATCTCTTCCTCACATGCAGAGCATTTAACTAAATGATTTTAGGGGGGCTATTTTCACTGTGTTGCTATGGCTGGCTAACTTTCTTTAAGCACTGACAATGCTCCAGGCAGTGTGTTAACTGCCTCACACACACATAGGGATGGTGTAGCCAACCCAAGTTGCACAGCCATACTTCCAGGTATGTCTAATTCAAAGCTCGAACTCTCAAAATGGTGCCAGATTGGCCAGATCTTTTAGCAAAAGCCTTAGGGACAGAGATCAGAATGATCTGTCTGGTAGGAAGCACTGTATCTTATTATTTGAGTTCTTGGTTTTCGAGCTTTCCAATATTGGTGTTCTAAGAGGATGTCTGTGAAGAGGATTTCCTTCATATTTCAATCGTATAGATAAGCCTTGCTGTACATTTATTACTTACGAAACATTGGCTTTCCTTCCTTGTTTTCTTTTTCTGCTTTTGAAAATAAGGGTAAAAAGTGTCTAGAGACAAGCATTTCATGCTGGCAGGGTCCACTGAGATTACTTGAGATCTGTAATATAAGTGAGGAATTGAAGCTAGTGTCAAAGTCAACAGAGATGTGTGTGTGTGTGTGTGTGTGTGTGTGTGTGTGTGTAAGTAATATAATATTTGAATTGTTGCTTTGTCCCTTTTATGAGTCATGTTTACTGAGGTTGTTAAAAAATGTGTAAATATTTGTCATGTAATAAAGCTGAACCCAAATGCACGAAACAAAAATGTTGCAATATAGTGAAGTCTGGGACAGATAAACAGTCAATAAGAAATAAAATAGAGTTCAACGTTATACATGCACAAATACACAATAGAAGAATAACTTTTGAAGCAGCGTCGGAGAGGCCATTTTGAAAAACATTGTGGTACTCCTGGATCATCCCAAAACTTTCTGTCTCCTTGCACAGTCTCTATTCAGCACATGTATGTCTGTGTGCATAAAAGTATATATGCATATTGTTCTCCAACATTTTTGTCATAAACTATAGTAAATCTCATCATATTCTAGATCTTTCACAGGCATACCTACATCTTCCTCTTCAAATTCTTGAAAACTTATTGTGTATGTTCAAGGCCATCTTTGATGAGGCTGTGAAAATGTTAGGTCTCATATGGAAGCAAAAAATTCATCCGAAGAGGAAAGATTTGGATAAAAAGTGAGGTGGCCATTTCCACCTTACCATTCATGTTTTATGACATCTGTGGTCTTATTTTGCAAATGCAAAACTTGTGTTGTCTCAGAAACCTCAAGGAAGGGAATATAATTAGGTTTCAACTTCTGGTTAGGACCCTCCAAAGCCTGAAATCCAAGACAAATTCCTGAGAACACTACAGAAAAATGTGCTGTTCTCTCAGAAATGCGCCCCTCCCTTGGCCTGCTTCTTCCTTTTCCCTCTCTGGACTTCTTCCTGCCTTCGCTCCTCTTACTGCTTTATTGTAGGGTTGGTTTACATTGCTAGCCAGGGAGCTTTGTCTCCGCCTATCCACCCTATGTTCCATCTCCGAAGGACTGTCTTACTATAGCTTTAATTCTCGATTTCCATACTGATATCACATATAGTTGGAACCCCTCATCCCCATTCACAAATGCTGGTTGAACATTTCTGTTCCAATTCTTTTCTGTGCTTCAAATTGAACACGTTTAAATTCTAACATCATTGTTCCTGCCAAGCGCTTTAGGCTCGAAGATTTGTCCAGATGTTTCAAACACCCCTTGTTCCTCACCCATGTCCATCCTGCTGTTCCATGCCCTGGACTGTATCCTGCCCTCCCAGCCAGGCTTCATTGCCTGTTGCCTCATGCTCAGGCCTGCTGATCACTTGCTCCTACCCCAGTAAATGCTCCCGTTCATCTGTGCACCAGCCCTAAGGTGTCCAGGGATACAGCAGTGGGTTGTCCCTGCCCCGTAATGGAACTTGCTCCTGCAGAGCCATTCCCCTGTTGTCTCCTGCCAGACTGACCTTTCCCAGTGACACTGCTGTACCAACCAAGATGCCACATCCCACACTATAAATGAACCCTGCAGTGTGCGAAATGACAACGTATCCATTGTTTTTTTCTTGGTCATGGAAATATAGTTATGCTTTTTTAGGAACCCCTGATATTTTTTTATTTTGACTGAAGGAGCAAATTAATTTTTATTTTTTATGCCCAAGACTATATTTTTGTTTTAAGTAAAGGCTTGAATCAGGGATGATAGTTTGGTTTTTTGCTCTGACATTTGAGACTTGAGAAGTAGAATTCTCAAGTCTACTAGAATTCTCAAGTAGACTTGAGAATGAGAAGTATACACACATTTTTCAAGGATAAAGCCAAGATTAGAGGACTTTAGCTAAATGGACAATTAATTCTGGGAAGAAAAAAAATAGAGACAAAAATATTTTATACATTTACTAATTATTTTGGTGATATGTGTCTAATGAGCTCTTTTTTTAGCCTTGACTTATTTTATTACACTTGACTTGCTTAAGGTTGAGTTCTTAGCCTAACCAAAACTAAAAAGCAAAGACAATATAAAAACCCAAAGGTCTCACTGCAAAGCACAGGGTAAAGAAAATCACTTTTTAAAAAAATGGGCTTGAAAACCTTATTTCATTGAAAGAAGTTTTAATGCATAAGATTTTGTGTTTTGCTTTGATTCAAATTTTATTAACAATTAAAAAAAGAAAGTGGTTATTACATTGTATGTTCATAATAAAGAATTCAGAGGCTACCAATGAATAGAGAATTAACTAGGTCAAACCAAAAAAGTGTCACATGATTCTGCTTCCCAAGGTCCAGGAAATTTGAGAGAACCACTTATAACAGCTTTCCATTTTGTGGTCTTTCAACTTAACCTTAAATTACAACTCACAATAACATGGAAACAAAACCAGGAGAAGTCTAGGAGAAGGGTGTGGGTAAATAAAAAAAACAAAACACAACAACTATGTTCTTACAATTCATACTACCGAAAATGGTTTCATTAATAATCTGAAAGACCAAGAGAAAATTTGAAAAATTATTGTTTTTTACTATTTATGAAAATAAATTTCACTTTATAGATTTAATTATCATAGTACATAAGTTTCCTGTTGCTGCTGTGACAAATTGTCACAAACTTAGTGGTCTAAAACAACACAAATTTATGTTGCATTTCCATAATCAGAAGTTTAATGATGGTCTTACTAGGCTAAAATCAAGATATCGCCAGCACTGTGCTCCTTTCTGAAGGCTCCAGGGGAGAGCCCTGTCTTCTCCAGCCCTGAAAGGCTGTCTGCTCTCCTTGGCTCCTGGACTTCATCCTCCATCTTCTAAGCCAGTGGCAGGACGAGTCTTCCTCATGCTGCCTCACTCTTGCATTGGTACTCTTCTTTTATATTAAAGACCTTTGTGATTGTGTTTGGACCACTCTGGATTGTTTAGGCTTTCAATGTGATCTATAATTAAGACTAGAACTACAAAAGGTAAAACATATGTTTCCAAACACATTAGATATTTTTCTTTTTTTCAAGATTCTAGATCGCATATGTATTTATTATGTTTTGGTAGAAATCTATTATTTCAGAGGTTTCAGAATTAAGTGAACACTTTTTTTCATTTGATTGGAGTGATTAGAAAAACAGACATAATTAGGTCCTGGAAAACTCGTCCATAAAAAGATGCATTGAAGACTCCTATCCAGAGGGATAAAGCAGAGGAGAGTTGTAGTTCAAGATTAAGAGACCCCCCCCCCCCCCAGCAACTTAGAGAAGCACTGAAAAATATATACCTGGGATTCTGGAAAAAGTTAGCAGAAAGTGCAATGCTGCATAAGACTTATTTTCTCTCCTGAATTCATCTTGGGTTGAATATCTAATAGTAAAACTATTAGAGAAATGTCATTATATTAAAATCATGGGAAGATGTTTGTGTGTGTTGAAGAAAGAGAATTTCATATTCAAATTCTACCTGAGTAGCCTCCATTCATCAGTAAGATGATTAAGTTCCCAGAAAAAAGTCTGAGTTCTGCTATGAAATCTATTTAAGCTTAGATGGGATTAGTGATTCATTTCTACCCTGACATCATTTAAATTTTGTTTATTTTTAAAATTCAAATTTTACTCTTTTTGGAACTTAGTTCAAGATGTAGAAGTTACAAAAGTCATACAGTGAAAATACTCCCTCCTATCTCTATCAAGTACCTAGTTTCCCTTCCTATATGTGGTCTGTTTCTTGTATAACTTTCTAGAAGTATTTTATGCATTTACGTGCACGAATGTATAAATAATTCCAACCCCTACCACTTTATTTTTACATGGTAGCATATTTTATATACTGTTCTGCATCTTTCTTCTGTCACTTAAGAATATATTTTCGAGATGGTTACATATCAGTAAAATGCCTCCTCATTCTTGTACTCCAGAGAAATTTGAGATAGTTTTAGATTTGCATAAGAGTGGATAAAAATGATGAAAAAGTTTCATACACCCTTCACAAACCTCTCATATGTTCTAAAATTATTTTTGGTTTATTTATTTTTGGGAGAGAGAGAGAGAGAGAGAGAGAGAGAGAGAGAGAGAGAGAGGATTTGAAGCAAGCTCTGTGCTGAGAGCAGAAAGCCTGATGTGGGGTTCGAACTCACAAACCATGAGATCGCAACCTGAGCCTGATGAACTTTTCCTCTCCAGCATTCAGTCCAAAATCCCTCGTTGTATTAATCTTCATGTCTTGTTTTTCTCTTCTGTTTTTCATAGTTTCTTAGTCTTTCCTTGGTTTTCATGATCTTGAGGAAGGCTGGTTAGTTATTTTGAAGAAAATTTCTCAATCTTGTTTTCTTTGGATTAAAGTTATGCATTATTGAAAAGCCTACAACAGAGGTGATGTGACCTTTTCAGGGCATCATACTAGGGGACATGATGTTGATTTGTACTACTGACAATGCTAGCTTTGATTACTTGGCTAAGGGGTTATCTACTGGAAACTTCCATTGTACAGGTACTATATTCCACTTTTTAACTACTAAATATTTTGATAGAAATAGTTTGAGATTCTACAAATATCCGTTTCTTATAAATTTTAGCACTCATAAGTGTATTTTGCCTGTGTAATCATTATTATGGTGTTCTGGTGGTGATCTTTAATTTTTCTCACTTCTGTGTTCATTCACCGCAATTATTTTTGTAAAGAAGAGTTTTCCCTTTCCTTCTATTTATTTTTTTAGTTATTTGTTTATATATGTGTCAGCTTATGGATACTTATTTAATTCTTTGGATTACAATCCAATAGTACTGTTGTTTATTTTGTTGCTTCAAGTTTTGACTTTTGTCTTTGGGATCCCTGTCAGGTCTACTCCTGTGAGGTGTTTGTTTGAAAGAGAGGTAGAGACAGAGAGAGAGAGAGAATCCCATGAGGGGCCGAAAGAGGTGGGGGGAAGGAGGGAGAGAGAGAAAGAGAGAGAAGTGGGGCCCACCTGAAGTGGGGCTCAGGCTCAGCCAAAGAGGGGCCAGTGCTCACCCGATGTGGAACTTGAACTCACAAACGTGAGATCATGACTTGGGCTGAAGTCAGATGCTTAACGACTGAGCCACCCAAGCACCTGACTCCTGTGACTTTCTGACTTTCTTCTCTTTTCCTGTTCATTGTTCATTCTTCACTCTTGTTCTTTTCTTATTTATTATTGTATCTTTGTTTTTGCATATCTTTACTTGCTCACATCATAAGATGGCACAGGCTCGCTCACCTTTTATTTTTCTTGTCCAGCCCTGGAATCCACCAGTTTTATCTGATTTCTTTATTGGAGAAAGTATATAGAAACCAAGGTATGGGTGCTAGATGTGCTCATTGCTACTGAGGTTTACTCTTCTAAGCTTTCTCAATAACAGAGCTATAAATATATACTTATGCATATATATTAATATTTCTATTTTCATATATTAAAAATACATACTTATTTTGATACTTCTGTCTCTAATCCAATACTGCAGGGGTTATTCTAGTCTTCATTTTTTCCTTATTTGTTCAAATGAGACGGATACAGGTCAGGCAGCATTCTTCATCTGGCTCTGGTGGCCTGCAAGGTTGCCATGGTTGAGGAAAAGACAGGTGGAAGCGGCATGCTGGTTCTTCACTGCCGTGGCTTGGAGTTGACACACGTCAATTCTAGTCCCAGTAGTTTGACCAGAACTGGTCACATAGTCCCAACCAAACTTCGATTGGATCGTAGAAAAGTAGTTAAGCTCTGGGAATAATCAATGGGCACTAATTGTAGTCTCTGCCTTTGTCTTGTTTCTGGGATCATTCATCTGCACTTGTGCCCTAATTTTCTTACTCTTTCTGCTTGTTCAATCATTTGAGACATCTTGTTGAAAGAAAATTCAAATTTGAATATAGTCAAACTTATAAACTTTTCCTTTAGGATATCTGCTTACTTAAAAATTTTTTAATGTTTATTTATTTGTGTGTGAGAGAGAGAGACAGAACATGAGCAAGGGAGGGGCAGAGAGAGAGGGAGACACAAAATCCGAAGTGGGCTCCAGGCTCTGAGCTGTCAGGATAGGGCCCGATGAGGGCCTCAAACTCATGAGCCTTGAGATCGTGACCTGAGCTAAAGTCAAATGCTTAACTGACTGAGCCACCCAGGTACCCCTCTGCTTACTTTTTTTGACTTGAGAGATGCATATACCAAGAACCACAGTTTACTGGAAGCAAAAGTCTATCCACAGCAGGTCATCACTGGAGCTGTGAGACTGATGAAGTACTGTAGGCTCCAGGATAGAATATCTTCAGAGTTAAACAGTCTGGGGCCCAATCATGAGAGAGACTACATGATTGTGAGTTTTACCTCCAGGAGCTCCACCAGGTGCTCAGGATGAAAATTAGATAAAAATCCTAGGGGTGCCTGGGTGGCTCAGTCACTTGAGTGTCTGACTTCGGCTCAGGTCACAATCTCACGATTTGTGAATTCAAGCCCTGTGTCAGGATCTGTGCTGACAGCTCAGAGCCTGGAGCCTGCTTCGGATTCTGTCTCCCTCTCTCTCTGCCCCTCCCCATGCTCATGCCCTGTCTCTCTCTGTCTCTCAATAATAAATAAACATTAAAAAATTAAAAAAAATCCTTATGCTTCTGGCAGGGGAAGGGAAAAGTAACATTTTGAAATGCACCCAAAGAATTTTCCTCTTGGAAAAGATTTCTATCAAGGGAAAATATTTTACACAGCCTAACCGATCTGAGAAAAGTAAAATTTTCAATCCTAGCCCTCCTCTAGTCTTTAAAGTAGAGGAGGGATGAACCTAACTCTAGCCCCCTCTAGCTTTCTTGTCTCCTGTAAGGAGAAGAAAAAGTTGAGAAGCACTTATGAGCTTTTAGCCCAGGAGCAAAGGCTCACCAAAAACTGAGACTTAATTACAGGATTATAGAATTATTATCCCTCTCCCACAGGGGATTACAACTGAGAAAAATAGTAAGCCTCAGACTGTACTTAATTAAGAAGGAGTCTGTAAGGAAACCCAAACATAAGAAAGGAGACAAAAACAAGGGCACTATAGGAAATTCATGCCTCTGACACATAGCTATAGCAAATGGTTAACACAGCCTACTTCCTAGCCAGATATACATAAAAATCTCACTCTAAAAGCCTATCTACCTCAGTTCCTTTGATCTGAAACATGCTCTTTGGCTTTCAACAAAAATTTACAAGGCTTGCTAGAACACAAAAAACAGTCTCAAGAGATAAGCTTCAGAACAAGATTCAGATAGAGCAGAAAATTGGGAATTATCAGATCAGACTTAACATAGCTGTGATTAATATGCTAAGGTTTCACATGGAAAAAGTAGACAACATACAGGAACAGGTGGATAATATAAGCAGAGAGATGGAAACACTAAGAAAATATAAAAGGAAGGCTAGAAAAAAAACCATCATAACAAAAGTGACTCATTGGTAAACTGGACACATTCAAGGAAAGAATCATCAAGTTTGATTATTTATCATTATTAACTTTTCAAACTGAAAAGCAAAGAGAAAAGAATGAATAAAAAATAACAGAATATCCAGGAACTATAGGATTATTATAACAGTTGTAACCTATACATAATGGAGTACTTGTCTGAAATACCAGAAGAAGAGAGATAGAAAGAAATAGAAGAACTATTGAAGTAATAATGGCTGGGAATTTTCCAAATTCCATAAACTCAGGAAACTCAGAGAACACCAAACATGATTAAAAAAAAAAATCTACCCTAGACTGTCATAGTCAAACTGCAGAAAATCAAAGACAAAGAGAAAACCTTAAAGAAGCTATAGAAAAAAAAAATATATCTCACCTGTAAAGAAACAAGCATAAGAATTACATTATGCTTTTCTCCAGAAATCTGAAAGCAAGAAGATAGGGAATGGAATATTTAAATATTTAATGAGCAGTAAATTCCATCCCTCTCCACCCCATTAACTTAGAATTCTGTTTCAGTGAATTATCCTTTAAAAGTGAAGGAGAAATAAAGGCTTTCTTAGACAAACAAAAAATTGAGAGAATTTATTTCCAGTAGGCCTACTTTGCAAGAAATGTAAAATTTTTCTGAAAGGAGAATGAATATAGATCAGAAATTTAGATCTACCGTTAAAAATATCAGAAAAGCAATAAGTGACAGTAAAATAAAATATTTTATTTATCTTATTCTTAGTTGGTTTAATAGAAAACAGTTAGTATAAAATACTAGTAAGAATGTATTAGGTGATTACATATTATGAGTAAGTTAAATGAGTGACAACAATGTAATATGTAATGGGAGGGAGGAATTTGGAATACTTGTTATAAGGTACCTGAACTAACCCATGAAGTGATGTAGTGTTATTTGATAGTGGACCTAGCTTAATTGTAAATGTATATTGTAGATTCTAAGCAATCACGAATTTTTAAAAAATATTTATTTTTGAGATAAACGCCAGAGGGGGAAGAACAGAGAGAGGGGATAGAGGATCAGAAGCAGGCTGTGGGCTGACAGCAGCGAGCCCAATACAGGGCTTGAACCCACAAACTGTGAGATCATGACCTGAGCCAAAGTTGGACACGCAATCAACTGAGCCACCCAGGGGCAATAATGATAATTTTTTAAAAAGTGTAGTTGATATGCTAAGAGAGTAGAGAAAATAGAATCATATAAAATACTGAATTAAAACTTGAGAAAGGCAGGAAATTGAGTGAAAGGCAAAAAAAAAAAATCCAACAAGGACAAATAGAAAATAGTTACAATATGGTAACTGTTAAACCAAATACATCAATAATCATTTTAATTGAGAATGATCTAAGTACAACAATTGAAAAATAAGGATTATCAGAGTGTATAAAAACCAAGACCCAAGTATATGTCTATGTGAAGCCCACTTTGAATTTAATGACACTAATAGATAAAAAGTGAGAGGATGAAGAAAGGCATACTAACGCTGATCAAAAGAAGGCTGCAGAGTTATATTAATTTCAGAGAAAGCAGCCTTCAGAGCAAGGAAAAATAGCAGGTAAAGAGAGCATTACATAATGATAAAAGGGTCAATTCTCCAAAAATTCACAATAATCCCTAATGCATATACATTTAACAACAGCACATCAAAATAAATGAGGCAGAAATCGGTGAAAATGGAAACTTTTCTCTCTGAAAAATGGACAGATCCACAGGCAGAAAACCAGTAAGTGCATAATTAAGCTGACCCGAACTATCGATCAACTGAGTCTGTTTGGCGTTTATAGTATACTTCACCTGACAGCAGGATACACATTCTTTTCAAGTTCACAGGGAACACTTACCAGTATAGACCACATTCTGGGCCACAAAATACACGAATTTGAAAGAAGAGAAATCATACAAAGTATATTCTGACACCACTATGAAAATTATGTAGAAATCAGTAATGGAGAGAGACCTGGAAAGTGACAAATATTTGGAGATTAAACAACATACTTCTAAATAACATAAAGTCAAGAGGAAATCTCAAGAAATTGAAAAATATTTTGAGCTAAATTAAAATAAAAATACAACATATCAAAAGTTGTGGATGCAGCAAAATCAGAGGGAACTTTATGGTATAGAATGAATATATTATAAAAAAGAAATATCTAAAATTAATAATCTCATATTCCAGATTAGAAAACTAGGAAAAGGGGAGCATAGTAATACCAAAGTAAGCGGAAGAAAAGAAACAACAAAAATGAAAGAAGAAATCAATGATACTGAAAATAGGAAATTAATAGGAAAAAAACCCCAAATCTGGTTCTGTGAAAAGATCCATACATTTGATAAACTTCTAGCTAGTCTAACCAAGAAAAAAGAGGATATAAATTACTATATATCAGAAATTAAAGAGGTTATCTGTACTGATTCCATGGGCAGTAAAAGGATAATGAGGGAATATCATGAACAAATCTAGGCCCACACATTTTATAATCTAGATGAAATGGACCAATTCCTTGACTTCCTTGAATGAATAATTAATACCATATATGTAGAAAACAGTAGGCCTACATGGTTTCACTAGTGATTTCCACCAAACATGTAAGAAAGAAATTACATAAATTATCTACGCTGTCTTCCAGAAAACAGAAACAGGGGGAATACTTCCTAACTCATTCTGTTAGGCCAAAATTACCCTAATTAAAACCAGATGAAGATATTACAAGAAATAAAAACTACAGACCAATATCTCTCACGAACATAGATGCAATATATCTCAACAAAATATTGGCAAATTGAGACAAATAATGTATTTTTAAAAGTTTTATTTAAACTCCAGTTAGTTTAACGTACAGTGTAATATTAGTGTCAGGTGTACAATACAATGACTCAACACTTCCATACAATACCCAGTGCTCTTCACAAGTGCACTTCTTAATCCCCATAACCTATTTAACCCTATTCAACCCATTCCCCCACCCAACTGTATACTTAAGAGTGTGAAACAGATAATGTATTAAAAAGAATTATACAGGGGCACCTGGGTGGCTCAGTCGGTTAAGCGGCCAACTTCGGCTCAGGTCATGATCTCAAGGTCTGTGAGTTCGAGCCCCGCGTCGGGCTCTGTGCTGCCGGCTCAGAGCCTGGAGCCTGCTTCAGATTCTGTATCTCCCTCTCTCTCTGCCCTTCCCTTGCTCACTCTCTGTCTCTATGTCTCTCAAAAATAAAAAAAAATTAAAAGAAAAAAAAAGAATTATACAGCACGACCACGTGGGATTTATTCCAGGTGTGCAAAGATGGTACAACATTCAAAATTACTGATGTAATCCATAACTTCAATAAAGAAGAAAGATCGTATGATATATTAATAGATGTAGAAAAAGCCTTTGACAAAATCCAACACCGATTCATTATGAAAACTCAGCAAACTATGAATACAGATGAACTTCCTCAACTTGATAAAAAAAAAAAAACCTATAAAAAACCTTCAGGTAACATCTTGCTTAATGGTGAGAAACTAGAAGCTTTCCTTTTAAGATCAGAAACAAGGTGAGGATGTACTTTGCCACATTCCTATTCAACACAGTATTAGAAGTCCTAAATAATGCAATGAGATAAGAAAAGGAAATAAAAGGAATATGGATTGAAAAGGAAGAAATAAATTGTCTTTGCTTGCAGATAACATGTTCGTCTTTGTAGGAAATGCAAAATAATTGAGCAAAGAATTCCTGGAACTATTAAGTGATTACACTTATTAGTTGACCAAAGAATTCCTGGAAGTAAGGTTACAAGATAAAATATTAACAAACAAAAGTCAATTGTTTTCCTATAGGAAAATTCGCCAACAGTGAATAATTAAAATTTGAAATTGAAAACACAATTTTATTTACATTAGTACCGAGAAAAAAGGTAAATCTAACAAAATATGTACAAAGTCTATGTGAGGAAAACTATAAAACTCTGATGAAAGAAACAAAAGATACAAATTAATGGAGAGATATTATTGTATGTTAATGGACAGGGAGACATTATTGTCAGGATGTCAATTCTTCTCAACTGATCTGTAGATTCAACACATTCTTTTTTTTTTATTATAATAGTTTATTTTCAAATTGGTTTACATATAACACCCAGTGTTCATCCCAACACGTGCCCTCTTTAATATCCGTCACCCCCTCTCCCCCCTCCCTCACCTCCCTCACCTCCCTCACCCTCAGATTGTTCTTAGTCTTTGAGAGTCTCTTATGTTTTATTTCCCTCCCTCTCTGTGTCTTTTTTTCCTTTCCCCTCTTCCCCTCCCCCTGGTTTTTGCTTAGTCTCACAAAGTCCACCTATTCGTGGAAACATATGGTATCTGTCTTTTTCTGACTGACTTATTTCACTCAACACATTCTTAAACAAAGACTCAAAAAGTTATTTTGTGCATATTGAGAAACACAGTCTAGTCTGTATGGAAGGGTAAAAGATCTAGAATAGCCAATATAATATTGAAGAAAAGGAAAAGATTGGAAATATTGAAGAAAAAGAACAGAATTGGAGGACTGACACTTCGCAATGTTGAGACATACTATAAAGATACAGAAATCAAATCTGTGTGGTATGGCAAAAGAATAAGAAAATAGATAAATGGAATAGGATAGAAAGCCCCATAGTAGACTCACACAAATTTAATGAACTGATCTTTGACAAAGGAGCAAAGGCAATTCAATAGAGAAAGGATAGTCTTTTCGACAAATGGTGCTGGAAAAACTTGACATCAATATGCAAGAAAATTAATCTAGGCACCTTTCACCTTACACCTCTACATAGCTTATACCTTTCATAAAATGAACTCAAAATAATCGTAGACTTCTATCTAAGATACAAAACCTAAAATTTGTAGTATAAAGCATAGGAGAAAACTTAGGTGACCTTGTGTTTGGCAATGATCTTTCAGATTTCACACCAAAAGTACAATCTTTGAATTTCATTGATAGTTCGAATTTCTATTTCTTCTCAAGTAAGTTTTAGTAGCTCTTCTAGTTCTTGCATAATAAATTACCTCCCAAAATTACAATAGTCATTTAAAAAAAAAGTTTTTTATTTTGAGAGAGAGAGAGAGCACAAAGTTGGGGAGGGGAAGAGAGAGATGGAGAGAGAGAGTATTCCAACCAGGCTCTGCACTGCCAGAGTGGAGCCTGACGTGGGGCTCAAAGTCACAAACTGTGAGATCAAGACTTGAACTGAAATCCAGTTGGTCTCTTAATCGACTGAGTCACCCAGATGCCCCCTTCCCCTTTTTACAATAGTCATTTTAATCAAATTTATTGATTCTGGCAGATTAGACTTCTGGCAAGTCACAGTGAGAATGGCTCGTCTCTGTTTCCTGATGTATGGGGCTATATCTGGGCAACTTCAGACCCAATGGCCAGAGGCTGAAGTCATCTAGAGGTATTTTTACTCACTGATCTGGTGATTGATGCTGGCTGTCTGCTGAGGTTTCCAGCCTGGGCTTCCATACAGTGTACTGACCACAGGGCGGTCAGATGTTTTCAAAGGTAGCTCAGGACTCCAAAAGCAAGGGGCCCAGTGAACAAAATGAAAGCTTCACTATCTTTTATGACATAGCTTTCGAAGTTCCACAATATTAATTCCCAAGAATTATGTAATTACATACATCATTAAAATTAACTGAGATTCAGGGGGAGGGGTCATGATCCTTAACTCCTAGTGGGAAAAGGTTTGAAGGACTCGTGGACATGTTTTAAAACTGCCGCAGATGCTTATATTTTGTCATAAATTTGTCCATTTTGTCTACATTTTCAATCCATAAAGCTGTTGATAGAATTATCTTTATTACCATTTAAAGCTTTGCTCAAACTATACGCAATTTGTCTGTGTTTGTAATACTGCATATTTGTGCCTTTCTCTTTTTTCTTCAAGTCAAGGATTTTTCTACTACATAGATTTTTCTTTTAAAAAAGAACTGCCTTGTAGATTTGTTGATATTATCCATTGTAACTTTGTTTTCTATTTTGTTGCTCTCTGATCCTTTCTTTTAATTCCTTTGGGTTCATTTTGGCTTCATTACGTTTTTCTTTCTTTTTTTTTTGTTGCAATGTATATAATTCTGGATTGACTAATTCTTTATGCTAACATTTTATAGTTATCATTCCATGAATCTGGCCTCCATTATTATTGAAAAATCTGCCTTTATTTAACTATTCCTTTTAAGTAATACATTCCCTTTCTATACATTCATTATGTTCTCTTCGATTTGGTGTTCTCTAGTTTGACTATGTATGATTCTTTTTATTAATCATTCTTAGGATATATACTGGTTCCTGGGTCTACGGATTCATGGTTGACATAATTTATGGAAAATCTGCAGCTATTATCTCTACCTTGTGCCTCTTTAACATTCCATCAAAATCTCTGGGACTCCATTTAGGTGGATATTAGATCTTCTCATTTCATCTTCCATATTTCTTTAACTCTCTTTCATGCTTTTCATCTCCTTTTCTCTTTCTACTACATTCTAAATTATTTGAATATCTTTGAGTTCACTAACTGTCTTGTCAACTGTGTCTAATTTCTCTAATGTTTAATGCAATCATTTGAGATTTCAATCCAACCATTATACCTTTTATTCTGAGTTAATGTGTTAAAATTATATTTTTGTTATTAATATTTTTTGTATACTCAACTTTGTAATTTCATCCTTTTATTTCTTTGAACATTTCATATAAGTTTCTTTCATATATTTTATCTCTCACTGATTGGCTAAACTGGTGTGCGTGGTAATATTTGTGAGGCCATGCTTGAAATGAGTCTATGAGAGACAGGTAGTTCCAAACTGGGGAAGTGTTCCTCTAAAGAGGGTAAATAGAAGCTTTCTACTTTTAACAATAGTGTAAAGGCACCCCTCCATGCAGAGTTTACTCAGCCCTTCCTGAAGGTTTTGTCTTAGTGTGGGCATCTCAAACTAAGCTTCCTTCTCAATGCCTGTTCTGTAGGTCAATATTCCCGCAACCATTTGGCCATATGACTCAGAACTCAGAAAGTCTGACACTACTGTTGATCCACACTCCTTAGTTTCCACAATTTACTCCCACCTCTGAGTTTCTGTGGCTCTGCTAATGGTTCCTGGTATTCTTGCATTGACATTGCCCAACTACCAAATCCTTAACTCTTGCTTTCTCCAATCCTATCCTCTCTGCTTCCCCTCACAACAAGCTCTGGCCTTTGTTCTCATTGGTTTTCTTTTTGTTTGGGGTTTTCCCTGGAGACCTCTCCTACTTTTTGTGAGGCCAAAAACTCTCAAAGAGTGTGTCATATTTGTCTCTCTGAGCCAGTTGTGGACAGGGAGTTTCCTCAGTGTTCCTAGCTAACTCATGAGACCAGAAATGGAAGCCTATTTTCATTGTTAGGCTTCTGTTTTTCTGAACTAGAATTTCCACTTACCAATAAATCTCAAAGCTACATAGTTAAACATATTGTCTTTTCCAAAATAAAAGGCAAGAACTTAGTGATCCATATGGAGCATAGATTTCATCTTTTATGGGCACTTCGGTAGATTGGTCTTGGCCCCGCGTTATGCCGGTTGAGAAAAATTCCAAGGCCACGTCCAAGCATAGTGGAAACTACGACTGCTTGATCAGCAATGTCCTCTAAAGATATAGAGCAGTGGAACGGCAGCACATGAGCTTCATGTCTGAATACCGCTTAGACTGGACTGTGACTTTCCCAAGTGAGAGCAGTGAAATCCAGTTCAATTAATTGACTTGCCCAAAGCTATACAGTGCAATAATGGCCACTAAACTAAGACGGGGATTTTAAGCTCCCTGTCCTGTGCATGTTCTGCTCTACTATACACAACCACATAAAGGCTCTCTTTCCCATTTCCCTATTTTTGTCAGCGATGCTGTCTATTACCCAGGAATCCCTGGTCAAAATCTGGAAATTGCCTTATTCATTTCAGTCTTCCATCCTTCTATAGATACAGTAGTTTTTAAAATAAATGGCAACTTCCCTTTCATCTCTTGTCTCGATGCATCGCTGTAGTCCAGGACATCATTGGGTTGTACCTAGGTTTCTATAAACATCTCATTTTTGGTTTCACTGTCTCCAAGCTTCTCTTTCTACCCTCTTGAAACATGCAGGATTTTATGTTAAGTTTTTTAGAAGCTGTGTTCCATGTTTTTCTGACATTGCTGTGTTAAGTGAAACACACCTCAAGAGCAGCTCACTTAAGCTGTAAGTCTTGCCATTATTGGATTCTACCACCCAGAGACTTGGACCTTGCTCTTACAGGTTTTCTTTCTTTGCTCATAATCACTGTCATTTTTTTCTGACAACAGGGACAGGGTTAGAAATTGGTCATGCCAGTGCTCTGGAGGCATAAGAAAGATGGGCAGGATCTATGGAAAAGGAAACAGGACAACTTGTGGGTATCAGATTGATTATAGACTTAGGTAATATAATCTGCTACTTATTTGTAGAGAGGGATAGGGTCTACAATTAAATTTACAGTCAATTTTTTTTTGACGTGAGCAGATTGTCCCAAATTTATCGGTTCAAATGAAATGCCCCCATATTTCGAATAGGAACAGGAAATGTGTGATTTAAGTTATTTTGCTCCCAGTCTTTTCCTTGTCTTTCCGGGAGAAAAATGCCTCACACTGCATAGTAATATTCTTCTAACAAAGACAGAAGATAAGGTCAATAATGTAGGAATTAATGATAGATTTAATCTTAAAAATAACCAGAAAGTTACATAGTTGAGTTGTTTGCAAAGGGGGAAAAAAAAAAGTAAAGTAAGCATGTAGTTAATTTCTAAAGGAGCATTCTTTTATATATAAATATAAATATATATGTAATTATATATATTTAATATTTATTTATTTTTTAGAGAGAGAGAGAGAGAACAGAGCGTGAGCAGGGGAGGAGCAGAGAGAGAGGGAGACATAGAATCTGAAGCAGGCTCTAGGCTATGAGCTGTCAGCACAGAGCCCAACATGGGGCTCAAACCATGAACCATAAAATCATGACCTGAGCTGAAGTTGGGTGCTTAACCTACTGAGCCACCCAGAATCCCAGAGGGAACATTCTTTTAACTGAAACTCAAGTGGATTTATGACTCAGATGTGAAACACTTGCTGGCTTGGAAGAATGATGGTTTTGGTTACAAGAAGTAAAAGTGCTGTACCGGATGTTTCCTGTCATGTGTGATTTGAAAATACATTTCCAGTCTCAGTCTCTCATGACTAAATATATTCAGGTCTAAGGTATGGTGACATCCTAACTTCAACTCAAGGGGGGATGTCCCAGGGGCTTATTCCTTTTCTTACTTCTTGGAGTCCCAGCATCACTTCTTGACCCAGAAAACACCAGGATCACTCACCTACCTCTTGGCCATGCATCACTGTGCCCTCCATCTCCCCCACCATTTCCTCATAAACCTCAAACTTGGTATCTGCTCCCTATGGAAAAGTGTGGCTCAACTCTTTCCCAAGGTATGAGCTATTCCTGATTTAATGGTGGGTTTGTGGAGCAGCCCAGTTTTGCTTTTTCAGTTATTGTCTTGCCTGAGATGGCTCTCAATACACAATGGGCTATAGTGCTGGGTGTTGTGGTACCATGTGGTTCCAAACTATACTTCCACCACTATAAACACCCACCTCCCATGTGAAGTCAGTTAAAGTCTTTAGTTGCTAAGGAGTGCTTTTTAAGAGGGTAAAGAGTATTTGAACACATCCACAACTTGGCAGCCTGTCTGATGCTTAGAAGCTACTATACACATTGCAGGAATAAGTCTTTCAAAGCCTTATTTAAAACAAATGGGACGCATTTATTTAAGTGCTGAGAGATGGTGCCAGTAGTCTTGTTTTGTTCTCCATCATTATTAGCCTTGTCAAAGGTCTTATAAAATCTCCTGAATATTTCTGTATTACATACCACATAAAGCTCTTCTGGGGGGCCAAGAATTTTGGCTAGAGTGTACAGAGGGATCATTATATGGGCATGTGTGTAAGTGTGTGATTTTAAGCTTTAGAGGTAGTTCTATAAAAAGGCCATACAATAATGATGAGGTTCTTGTTTTTTTAATTTTTTTTTTTTGTTGGTGAAATTCATTAATTACCTTGCTGGTGGAAGAGCAGGCTCTTACTTGTTTGGATGTCTTGTGAAGTTTGTGTTAGGAGAAAAATTGGACTCACATTACACACAGTACCATTTTAATTAAGATATGCCTGTTAGGTATAATAGGTAATATCGATCTAAAGTGGATTAAAAATTATTTTTCTTGTGTTACATTTCAGAAGGGACTGTGCCTTTTAAATGAATGCCTGTTAACTGGCCTTCTCTCCCACAAATCCCTGAAGGTCCTAGGAGGTTACGTGCAGAGGCCTAACTTCTTGAGTACTCTTCATAAAATAGAGACCTCACAGGTTTGCTGCTCTCTTTTTGAGAATGGGGGTGGCTTGTGAGCATTAGTGACTGCAAAGATTGTACCCAGAGCAGGCCCTGAGACCCACTGCCTCACTCTAGTCTTTCAGCCCATGTTGGGATGCATTTTCACTATCTTTGCATGGAGGTGTGTATTTTATGATCCTTTGTCTTTCGTACATGTGCAGCATGGCCAGTCTTTCACGTCCTGGGCATTGCAGGCCTCTCAAGTCTTGGTGTGACAAATGGATCCTGAAAAATCAGAGTGGTGAGTGATGAAGCGACGTGGTGTAGGACATCTATTTCGAATTATAAGCACTTATAAATAGTTCATGCTTTAGGCGAAACGATTCTTCTCTAAGACTGTAAGTCTTAGTGAGTGTTCTCTCGATGCACTTTACCATGACACAAGGACTGTTCTCATAAAGTTCTTGCATTCCTTTTGCATGGGTTTATTTCTCAAATCTATCAAAAGTATGAGAGGACATTCTATGCACCTTTATTTAAAAAAAGAATCTTTAAGAAAATAAAAAAAAAGACAATCAACTAGTAATTAACAATTTTACTAAAATGTTTTTCTTGAAACGTTTAGAATGTCCCTTAAGATAGGAGATATTTCAAAGAGGAAGGGTGGCCAAATCAGAACCGGAAATTACTCATTGAATCATAAAATTAAGAGATGTGAATTACCTTTTTCTAAGAGATACTTGAAGGCAAAAATGAATAGCAGATAGAAGGGTATCATCATATTACTTGATGATACAAAGTAATTATGAACATTACTAATGTTAATTGTCCATACTTCTGTCTTTAGCCCTGACTTCTTCAGAGCTCTATTCATATGCCAAACTCCTTATTTACCTCTCTTATTACAGGTTCAGTAAGCATCTCAAATTCAGCTTTGCCAAAACAGAACTCTTGATTGCTACACCCACACCTGGGTCTATTCTAGTATTACTCATCTCAGTAAATGGTACTACCATTCATCCAAATATATCTTTATTTTATATCCCTTTCCTCACCCCTCCCCATCACCCAAACCAGTGGTAAAGCTTGCTGACCTTTCCTTCAAAATATATCTTTGATCTGTCCACTTTTGTCTGTCCTCACCTCCATTACACTGGCCAGCTCACTTTTATTCTTTCACCTCTCAGCTTGTCTTCCAGCTTCACTTTCGCTCTAGCTTCATCCAGTTTTCACACAGAACCTGGAGAGACCTTAGATAGACATCAGATCATGTCACTCCAGGGTGTGAAACTCTTTTTTGGTTTTCCATCAAGGTCAGGATGTGTGAATTAGAAGCTCTTTGTGCTCAGGGATTGTCTACTTGTTTGATCTTATTTTTTACTATTATTACTTTTGGGCTCCCTCAACTTGTCAGGCTGGTTCCAGTTCTGGAGGTTTTGTGTTAGTTGTTCTTTCTGCTGAGAATAATTGTATCCCTTCATCTTCACCTGGCAGACTCCTTGTTACTCAGAGCTCAGCTCGAATGCAACCTAGATGGAGAGGCTTCCCTGACCATGTAGCCACTTGCTGTCTCAACACCCGACTTCGATGCTTCATATAGTATTTACCATTATCTGATATTTATCTCTGTTTTTCTCTATTATTTATCAGTCTATCATGTTGGCCTTACGAGAGCAGGCATTTTTTTCTGTCTTTTTTACTGCTTGGAGCATATGGGAGCACTTGATGTTTTCCTTCACTTTCGCTCTAGCTTCATCCAGTTTTCACACAGAACCTGGAGAGATACATGAGTTTGTTGAATAGAAAATATTTTTAAGCAGAGTGGTCACACATTTAACTGGGTGTTTTGTCATTTCAAGTATTTATAATTCAAGATTGAGTTTATTATACATGAACTCCAAAGTTCTTTTAATTGCAGTTTAAATAATTATGATAGTGAAACTAATTTTACTTATGACAGCAATGTAAAAAATGAATGAGGTAATATCTCATTAATTTTCAGGGACTGGCTGGATACCTTGCAATGTCCTAAAACAGGTAAATAACATGACTGGAAATGGAGAAAGTTGATAAGATTAATTTTCTTCCCCTGAATTTCTCAAATCACTTTTGATGTGTTGTCAAACATGATTAATTCACATAATCAAGGGTTTTCTAGAAATATTGAACAAACTTGTTTCTCACATGAAACAAACATGATAATTAGGGGTGCTAGAGTTGTAATGAGCAGTTAGTAACGTAAAAGAAAAATTATTTTGACACTTGTTAAAATGGTAAGAAAGACTTTATTTGAAACTACTGCAATATGGGAGAGAGACTGAATTCAACTCTAAACACAACACAGACAGCTGGGAGAATTATAGCCAGGAAGCAGAGTGAGGGGGTCAGTGAATGGAAAATTACTAAGAGGATTTGATTAGATATCAAGATTAGATGGATTCTTGCTAAATTGTATGCTTATTAAAGGTAGGAAAATGTGATCAGATAGCCAGGATGTGTGTGTAGTTTCTTAATAAACCGGCTTAGCAGGATTATTTCCTGTAAGTGTGCTCAGTGAGACAAAGTTGAGGCCTCATTGAGAAGTGGGCCCAGAGGAATCCGACTAAAGCGTGAACAAGAAAAGAATCTTTGTACATTTAGAGTGAATTAAAATCCTTAGACTACCAAAATATTTTTGCTAAAATAATTCCGACTTATTTTCCTGTCTCATTTTGTTCTGTCGTAGGTTTCCGTGTTGCTGAAAACGGTTCCATGCCTTCCAGTACAAAAACAAAACATCCGAACTCCTTTACTTAACATTCTTTCCTCCCATCGTTATTGAGGTGTAACTGACAAACTGTAAGATATTTAAAGTGTACAACATGATGACGTCCATACATACACTTTGTGAAAGGATTCTCCCCATCAAGTTGATTAACAGCCATCGCCTTACATATTCACATATTTGATTTTCTTGTGAAAGAACATGTAAGTTCTAATTTCTTAGTTATTATTATTATAAATTTTTAGATTCCACATATAAGTAGTACCATGCAGTATTTGTCTTTCTCTGTCTGGCATACATCGATTACCATAATGCTCTCCTGTTAAATATCAGGATTTCTTTCTCTTACATAAGTTTTATATGTAAATAATACATGTATATACACACATACATACCACATTTTCTTTATTCCTTCATCCATTAGTGGACATTTAGGGTGTTTCCATACCTTGGGTATTGTGAATAATGCTGCAATGAACATTGGAGTACAGATCTCTCCTCGATATGATGGTTTCATTTCCTTTGGGTACATACCTAGAAGTGGTACAGCTGAATCATATACCAGTTCTATTTTAATTTCTTGAGGAAAATCTGTACTGTTTTCCATAGTGACTGTACAAATTTACACTTCCATTAACAATGTACAGATTCCCTTTTCTTTATCTCCACATTTGCATTTGTTATTTTGAATCTTTTTGAGAATAGACATTCTAATAGGTGATGTCTCATTTTACTTTTCGTTTGCATTTCCCTGATTCCCTGATGTTTGAACATTTTTTCTTATATCTGTTGGCCATTTGTATGTCTTCTTTGGAAAAATGTCTTTCAAGTCCTTTGTGCATTTGTAATCAGGTTGTTTTTTGCTATTGAGTGGCAAGCATTCCTTATATATTTTAGTATTAGTCCCTATAAAATATGTGGTTTGCACATATTTTGCCTTACTTCATGTGTTGCCTTTTTATTCTGTTGATGGTTTCTTTTGCTATGCAGATGCTTTTTGTTTTTTTTATTTAAAACTTTTTGTTATGCAGATGCTTTTTAGTTTGATGTAGTTCCATTCATTTATTTTTGCTTTTGTTACCTTTTTTTTAGTGTCAAATCCAATCAATCATTACCAATACTGATGTCATGGATCTTACTCACTATGTTTTCTTCTAGGAGTTTTAAGGTTTTAGATTTTTATGTTCAAGTCTTTAATCTATTTTGAGTTGATTTTTGTGTATGGTGTAGGACAGAGGTTAAGTCTCATTCATTTGCATGTGGCTGTCCAGTTTTCTTGGCACTATTTATTTATTTATTTTAATTTAAATTTTAGTTAACATAAAGTGCAATATTGGTTTCGGGAATAGAATTCATTGATTCATCACTTACATACAACCCTCGGTCCTCATTACAAGTGTACCCATAACCCATCTAGCCCATCTCCCACCATCTCCTTCCAACAATCCTCAGTTTGTTCTCTATCATTAAGAGTACTTGTGATTTGTTTCCCTCTCTTGTCTTTCTTCTTCCCTTCCCATTTGTTCATCTGTTTTGTTTCTTAAATTCCATATATGAGTGAAATCAAGGTATTTATCTTTCTCTGATTGACTTATTTTGCTTAGCACGTACATTCTAGCTCCATCCATGTCATTGCAAATCACAAGATTTTGTTCTTTTTGATGGCTGAGTAATATTACATTATATATGTATACATATATATGTGCACTCCCCCATCTTCTTTATCCATTCATCTGTCAGTAGACATTTGGGCTCTTTCCATAGTTTGGCTATTGTTGATAATGCTGCTCTAAACATTGGGGTACATGTTCCCCTTTGAGTCTGTATTTTTGTATCCTTTGGGTAAATACCTAATAGTGCAATTACTGGATTCTAGGCTATTTTTAGTTTCTTGAGAAACCTTCATACTGTTCTTCAGAGAGGCTGCACCAGTTTACATTTCCAACAGTGCAAGAAGGTTCCCCTTTCTCCACATCCTCACCAACACCTGTTGTTTCTTGTGTTGTTAATTTTAGCCATTCTGACAGGTGTGTGAGGTGGTATCTCATTGCAGTTTTAATTTGTATTTACCAGATGACGAGTGATGTTGAGTATGTTTTCATGAGTCTGTTAGCCATCTATATGTCTTCTTTGGAAAAGTGTTTATTCATATCTTCTGCCCATTTCTTAACTGGGTTATTTGTTTTTTTGGGTGTTGAGTTTGATAAATTCTTTGTGGATTTTGGATACTAATCCTTTCCTAGATATGTCATTTGCAAATATCTTCTCTCATTCCTTAGGCTGCCTTTTAGTTTTGTCGATTGTTTCCTTCACTGTGCAGAAGCTTTTTATCTTGATGATATTCAAATAGTTCATGTTTGTGTTTGTTTTCCTTGCCTTCAGTAACACATCTAGTAAGAATTTGCTTTAGCACAGGTCAAAGAGACTTCTGCCTGTGTTGTTCTCTAGGATTTTGATGGTTTCTGGTCTAAATTTAGGTTTTTCATCAATTTTAAATTTATTTTTGTGACTGGTATAAGGAAGTGGACTAGTTTCATTCTTCTGCATTTCGCTGTCCAACTGAACACCATTTGTTGAAGAGATTGTCTTTTTTTTCCATTGGATATTTTTTCCTGCTTTGTCAAAGATGAGTTGACAATATAGTTGTGGGTTCATTTCTAGGTTTTCTATTCTGTTCCATTGGTCTGTGTCTACTTTTGCACCAATACCTTACTGTCTTGATGACTACAACTTTGTAATATAGCTTGAAATCTGTAATCGTGATGCCTCCAGTTTGGTTCTCTTTTTCAGGATTGCTTTGGCTATTTGGGTTTTTTTGTGGTTACAAACAAATTTTAGGATTGTTTTTTATAGCTCAGTGAAGAATGTTGGTGTTATTTTGATAGAGATTGCATTAAATATATAGGTTGCTTTTTTAGTATAGAGATTTTAGCAACATTTGTTTTTCCAATCCATGAGCATGGAATGCTTTTCCATTTCTTTGTGTCTTCTTCAATTTCTTTCATAGTCTTGTATAGTTTTCAGAGTGTAGATCTCTTATCTCTTTTGTTATATTTATTCCAAGGTATCCTATTGTTTTTTAGTGCAGTCGCAAACGGGATCAATTCCTTGATTTCTTCTTCTACTGTTTGGTGTAAAGAAATGCAACAGATTTCTGCATGTTGATTTTATATCCTGCGACTTTGCCGAATTCATGTATTAATTCTACCAATTTTTTTTGGTGGAGTATTTCAGATTTTCTACATAGAATATCATGCTATATGCAAATAGCGAAAGTTTAACTTCTTCCTTGCTGATTTGGTTACCTTTTATTTCTTCTTGATTGCTGAGGTTAAGACTTTCAGTACTATGTTAAATAGTAATGGTGAGAGTGGACATCTTTGCATTGTTCCTGACCATAGGGAAAGGTTCTCAGTTTTTCCTCATTGATGATCATGTTAGCTGTGGGATTTCCATATAGGTCTTTTTGATGTTGAGGTATGTTCCATCTTTCCATTTGTTGAGGGTTTTTATCAAGAATGGATCCTGTATTTTGTCAAATGCTTTTTTCTGCTTTATTGACAGGATCATATGGTTCTTATTCTTTCTTTTATTATTGTGATGTGTCATATTGATTGATTTGTAAATATTGAACAAGCCCTGCAGCCTAGGAATAAATTTCACTTGATCATGGTGAATAATTCTTTTAATGTACTGTTGAATTTGATTTGTTATACCTGGTTGAGAATTTTTGCATCCATGTTTATCAGGAATATTGGTCTGTAGCACTCCTTTTTAGTGGAGTCTTTGTCTGGTTCTGGAATCAAGGTAATGCTGATTTCATAGAATGAGTTTGGAAGTTTTTCTTCCATTTCTATTTTTTGGAACAGTGTGAGAAGAGTAGGTATTAACTCTTCTTTAAATATCTGGTAGAATTCCCCTGGCAAGTTATCTGGCCCAGGACTCTTGTTTGTTGGGAGATTTTTTGATTACTAATTCAATTTCTTTGTTGGTTATCGGTCTGTTCCAATTTTTTTATTTCTTCCTTTTCCAGTTTTGGTAGTTCGTGAGATTCTAGGAATTTTTCCAGTTCTTCTAGATTGCCCAGTTTGTTGGAATATGTTTTTTTATAGTATTTTCCTATGATTGTTTGTATTTCAGTAGTGTTGGTTGTGATCTCCCTTCTTTCATTTGTGATTTTACTTATTTGGGTCCTTTCTCTTTTTGGTAAGTCTGGAGAGGGAGTTATCATTTTTGTTAATTCTTTCAAAGAGCCAGCTCTTAATTTTATTTATCTGTCCTACTGTTTTTTTTTTGTTTGTTTCTAAATAATTTATTTCTGCTTTAATCTTTATTATTTCCCGTCTTCTGCTGCCTGTAGGCTTTATTTGCTGTTTCTTTTCTAGGTCTTCTAACTGTAAGGTTAGGTGTGTGTTTGGGACCTTTCTTGCTTGTTGAGATAGGCCTGAATTGCAATATACTTCCCTCTTAGGACTGCCTTTGCTGCATCCCAGAGGTTTTGGACTGTTGTGTTTTCATTTTCATTGCTTACATGTATTTAAAAAGATTTCTTCTTTAAATTCCTGGTTATCCCATTCATTGTTTAGTGGATGTTGTTGTTTCTTTTTAATTTTTAAAAAATGTTTATTTATTATTTTGGGAGACAGAGTGTGAATGGGGAAGGGGCAGAGAGAGAGGGAGACACAGAATCGAAGCAGGCTCCAGCCGCTGAGCTATCAGCACAGAGCCTGACATGGGGTTCAAACCTATGAACTGTGAGCCAAAGTCAGATTCTCAACCAACTGAGCCACCCAGGCGCCCCTTTAGTAGGATATTCTTTAGCCTCCATGAATTTTAAGGCTTTCAAAATTTTTTCTTGTGGTTGACTTCAAGTTTCATAGCATTGTGATCTGAAGATATGCAAGGTACGATCTCCATCTTTTTGTACTTGTTGAGGGATGATTTGTAACCCAGTATGTGATCTATTCTGGAGAATGTTCCATGTGGATTTGAAAAGAAAGTGTATTCTGCTACTTTAGGATGAAATGTTCTGAATATATCTGTTACATCCATCCAGTCTAGTGTCATTCAGAACCATTGTTGTGTGTGTGTGTGTGTGTGTGTGCGCGTGCGCACGCGTTGAGTTTCTGCTTAGATCATCTGTCCATTGCTGTAAGTGGGGTGTTAAAGTCCTTTACTATTGTGTTATTATCAATGAGGTTTTTTTTTATGTTTGTTATTAATTGATTTATATATTTGGGTAGCCACATTGGAGGCATAAATATTTACAATTGTTAGATCTTGGTAGATAAGTTCCTTAATTATGATATAATCCTCTTCTTCATCTCCAGTTACCATCTTAATTTTAAAATCTAGTTTGTCTGCTCCAGACAAACTGGCTACTCCAGTTTTCTTTTCACATCTATTAGCATGATAGAAGGTTCTTACCCCCTCACTTTCAATGTGTAGGTGTCTTTAGGTCTAAAATGAGTCTCTTGTAAGCAGCATATGGATGATCTTGTTTTCTTATACATTCTGATACCCTGTATATTTTCATTGGAGTGTTTAGTCCGTTGACATGTAGAGTGAGTACAAAAAGATATGACTTTAGTGCCATTGTGTTGCCTATTGAGTTGTGTTTCTGGTGATGTTCTCTGGTCCCTTCTAGTTTTGGTCTTTTTTTTTTCTCCACGCAAAAGTCCCCCTTAAAATTTCTTTTAAGGTTGGTTTAGTGGTCATGAACTCCTTTAGTTTTGTTTGTCTTGGAAACTATCTCTCCTTCTATATTGAACGACAGACAACCTTGTTGGGTAAAGGATTCTTGGCTGCATATTTTTCCCAGTCAGCACGTTGAATATATCTTGCCACTCCCTTTTGGCCTACCAAGTTTCTGTGGACAGATATGCTGTGAACCTGATCTGTCTTCCTTTGTAGCTTACAGACTTTATTTTTCTCTTTGCTACTTTCCAGATTCTTTCCTTGTCTGTGTATTTTGTGATTTTGACTATGATATGCCCTGGTGATGGCTGGCTTTTGTTGAATTTAATGGGAGTTCTCTGTACTTCTTGGATTTTGATGTCTGTGTTCTTCCCCAGATTAGGTAAGTTTTCAGCTATAATTTGCTCATGTAAATATTCTGCCCCCTTTTCTCTCTCTTCATCTTCTGGAACTCATACACTATGAATGTTGTTATGTTTCAATAAGTTGCTGAGTCTGCCTTTGTGATCTCTGACCTTTGTTTCCATCTTCTTTTCAGCTTCATTGTTCTCCACAATTTTATCTTCTGTTATCACTAATTCGCTCTTGTGCCTCATCCACTGTTGTTTTTATGGCCTCCATTTGAGTTTGCATTTCAATTATAGCATTTTAAATTTTGGCTTGACTAGATTTTAGTTCTTTTATCTCTGCAGAAAGGGATTCTCTGGTGTCTTCTATGGCTTTTTTCAAGCCCATCTAGTATCTTTTTCATCTTTGTTTTAAATTTTAGTTCAGACATCTTACTTATACCTGCATTGATTAAATTCTTGGCCATAATTTCTTCCTGTTCTTTCTTATGAGCTGAATTCCTCCATCTTGTCATTTCGGAGGAAGAAGAAATAACAACAACAACCACAATAGCAACAACAATAACAATAGAATAAAATTAAAATTACAAATTAAAAAAATCAAATAAAGGAAGCTAAATCCTAGGTGTGTTTTGGTCTGCTTGTTAGGAAGAAGCTTGATAGAAGAAAGAAAGGAGAAAATAAGAGAGAAAAAAATAAAAAAAATTTTGTTCTTTCTGTATCCAGAAACAAAAGAAAAGAAAAAACAACAATAGATAAAAAAGTAACAACAAAGAAACCAAACAAATGAAAAAACCCAAATGAAGCTAGTTCCATTTCCCCCTAGAACTGAAACTTTGCAGCAGTCTGTGGTCAGTAGACTAAGCTCATGGAAGGGATTTGTGCTGATCTTCTGGTGGAGGGGCCTGCTGCTCTCATTCTCAGGCCTGGCTTGCCCAAGTGGAGATGTGCCTGGAGGACATAGGGTGGTTGCAGCTTGGTGTAATGGTTCTGTTCTCCACTTGGTGGCACTGTCTAACTCACTGGGGTCAATTAGTGTTGGTGGACTAATGGCGAAAATGGCATTGCCCTGCTCTCTAGTTTCCAGAGTGGGAAGTTCGTGTCCTCACGCTCTGTCAATCACTTGTCCTGTGTCCCCAGTTTCCATATGTTCCCCCCTTCCCCCTGTCTGTGTCCAAACTGTCCGCCTGCCAAGCAGTGCCTCCCTCCAGAGTCTTATCTCAGACACAGCCGTGTCTCAAAACCCCACGCCTCAGAGACCTCACAGTTTGGACCCACAGTGATCTTCTGGTGGTCAGGGGGATGCGGGGGGAAGGGTTCCACGCTGAGCTGTGGCCATGGCTGGCTAGTCCCAGGAAATGGTAATGCTTCTGTGCAGGGGCAGAAGCTGATTTTATGGTAAATCACAACACAGCTGGTGTCTGGGTTTGCTGCCCTCAGCCAGCATCTTTGTTTCTATTCGGGTGTGAACCTTGTGGCTTTATGGCACCTGCCATGTCTTTAGCCCATGGGCAGGCTGTATCACCTCTACCAAATTCACTCTGTGAAGGGGACCTGCTTCTCCCCGTGCAACCCAGGGGATCCTGAGACCACACCGTCTACTCCTGGGGCTCTGCCCTGCTTCCTCACGGGAGCACCACCATGGGCTGATCTCTGAAACTCGAGACTCTGTGCTCCACTATTTATTAAAAACTGGTGGTAGAGAAGCCCTCTCATTTTCCCTTGTCAGTGGTTTTGGGGAACAGGTTTCTCGTTCAGTTTCCTGTGCATATTTTCACTCTCTCTCTAGCTGCTTTCTGGGGGAGTGCTTTCTTGAGCAAGTCTGATGTGCCACACTCTCTTTCCTGATGTCTTTCTCCTCTCCATGGAAAGGGCTCCCTCCCCTCTGTGGCAACGCAGCTCTTCTTTTCCCCAGTTCACCTCTCTGCACCATGTACGTGTCCCATTCTCTCCCTCAAATTATGCAGATCTTTCTGTTAATCCCTTGATCAATATCCTAGGTGTTCGAAATGGTTTGATGTTTATCCAGCTGTGTTTGAGGGACAAGACAAGCTGAGAGTCCTCTTACTACTCCACCATCTTAACTCTTCACCCCAGCACAATTTATTAAAGAGACTGTTATTACCCCATTGTATATTCTTGGGTCTTTTATCATAAATTCATTGGCTGTAGGGCTCTTTATTCTGTTCTGTTGATCTTTGTGTCTGTTTTTATTTCAGTACTATACTATTTAGATTACTGTAGCTTTGCAATATCAGAGAGTGTGATGCCTTTAGTTTTGTTCTTTCTCAAAATTGTTTTGACTATTTTGGGTCTTTTGTGGTACCATATGCACTTTAGGACTTTTTTTCTATTTCTGTGAAAAATGTCATTGGAATTTTGATCAAGATTGCATTGAAACTGTAGATTGCTTTGGGTAGTATGGATATTTTGTATTCTGCAATTTTACTGAATTTGTTTGTTTCATAATTTTTTATGGTGATATCTTTAGAGTTTTCTATATATATAATATCAACTCATCTGCAAACAGAGATAATTTTACTTCTTTTTTTTATCATTTGGGTGCCTTTTATTTATTTTCCTTGCTTAGTTGTTTTGGACGGAGCTCCCAGTAGTATGTTGAGTAACAATGGCAATAGTGGGCATCATTGTTTTATTCCTGATCTTAAAGGAAAAGCTTTTAACTTTTCACCGTTGAGTATGGTGTTAGTTATGGGCTTATCATATAGGGCATTTATTATGTTGAGGTACATTTCCTCTATACCCAATTTGTTGAGAATTTTTACAAAAGGATGCCAAAATTTGTTAAATGCTTTCAGTATATCTATTGAGATGATCATATGATTTTCATCTTTTACTTTGTAAATATGGTATATTAAATTTATTGATTTCAGTATGTCGAACCATCCTTGCATCTCAGAAATAAATCCCTGTTGATCATGGTGTATGATTCCTTTACATATATTTCAACAATATGAGCTGTTGAATTTGCTTTATTAATATTTTGTTAAGGATTTTTGTATCCATGTTTACCAAAGATATTGGTCTTCAAATTTATTTTCTTTTTCTTTTTGTTTTTTTTGAAATCACATTTATTCATGAAAATGTTACATAACACATTTTGACAGGTTAGAGAACAGACAGCTATTTATTGAATTACAAATAAATCCATCTTGGGCTAAGTAGGCTTCCATTAATATAGCTGAGTCTTTATATTTGTTGCTTTCTCTCGTGTGCTTTCTTCCTGTTCTTCTAACTTTAAGGCTACTAATAAGCATTAGCAAGGAAAAAGAAAGCATGTTGATACATGACTAGGCACTATTTTAATCTTTTTTAGGACTTAGAATTGGACTTCCTGCCCCACTCCTCCTCCTCCCACCATTGAATTTGTGACATACTTGGAGAACAGAATCGTTGTGGAAGTTTAAGAAAACATATTTTAACCAGCAGATATCTATGAATATAGGTTTCTCAACCAGATTTCCATTGATTATGGGTGTTCCAATGTATACGTATGCAGTAGGCATAAGCAATCGCTGATACTCAGCACTTGCCTGTAGTGTCTACAAAGAAACTAGCAACAAGAATGCATTAGTTTCTTAGGGCTCCTCTAACCAAGTACCCCAAAACTGAGTGGTTTGAAACAATAGAAATTTCTTGTCTCACAGTGCTGGAGGTTAGGAATCTGAAATCACAGTGTCAGCAGGACCATGCTCTGTCCTAAAGCTTTAGGGAATCTCTTTCTTTCCCTTTTCATAGCTTGTGGTGGCAGCCACTTTCTTGGTGTTCCTTGACTTGCGACTGTATCACTCCAGTCTCTGCCTCTGTCATCACGTGGTGCTCCCCGTTTGCATCTGTCTTTGGTCATATTTCTTTTCTCATCAGGGCACTAATCATAATTGATTAAGGGCCCATCCTACTCCAGTAATACCCTATTTCCAAATAAGGTCACACTTAAAGGTGGCACATTTGAGGTTTTGGGGGTTATGACTTCAACGTAACTTTATTTTTTTAATTTTTATTTTTTTTGAATAATTTATTGTCAAATTGGTTTCCATACAACACCCAGTGCTCATCCCAACAAGTGCCCTCCTCTGTGCCTGTCACCCAGTCTCCCCCCTCCCACGTCCCCCTCTCCCCTCAGTTTATTCTTAGTCTTTCAGAGTCTCTTATGTCATGTCTTCCTTCCTCTCTGTGGCTTTTTTTTTCTACCTTCCCCTCTTCCCCTCCCCCCTGGTTTTCAGTTAGGTCTCCCAAAGCCTACCTATGCGTGGGAACTTAAGGCATCTGTCTTTCTCTGCCTGACTTATTTCACTCAGCATAATACCCTCCAGTTCCATCCATGTTGCCACGCATGGCCAGATTTCATTCTTTCTCATTGCTGCATAGTATTCCATTGTATATATATACCACAACTTCTTCATCTATTCATCAGTTGATGGACAATTAGTCTCTTTCCATGATTTGGCTATTGTTGAAAGTGTTGCTATGAACATCGTGGTACACGTACCCCTATGCATCGACAGTCTGTATCTTGGGTAGATTCCTAACAGTGCTATTGCTGGGTCATAGGGTAGCTCTATTTTCATTTTTTTGAGGAACCTCCACATTCTCCAGAGTGTGCACCAGTTTGCATTCCCACCAACAGTGCAAGAGGGTGCCTATTTCTCCACATCCTTGCCAGCATCTATAGTTTCCTGATTTGTCCATTTTAGCCACTCTGACTGGTGTGAGGTGGTATCTTAGTGTGGTTTTGATTTGTATTTCCCTAATGATGAGTGACATTGAGCATCGTTTCATGTGTCTGTTTGACATTTGGATGTCTTCTTTGGAGAAGTGTCGATTCATATCTTTCGCCCATTTCTACATTGAATTATTCATTTTTTGGGTGTGGAGTTTGGTAAGTTCTTTATAGATTTTAGATACTAGTCCTTTATCCGATATGTCATTTGCAATTATCCTTTCCCATTCCGTCGGTTGTCTATTAGTTTTGTTGGTTGTTTCCTTTGCCATTCAGAAGCTTTGTATCTTGATGAGGTACCAGTAGTTCATCTTTGCTTTTAATTCCCTTGCCTTTGGAGACGTGTCGAGTAAGAAATTGGTGCATCTTAGGTCAAAAAGGTTTTTTCCTGCTTCCTCCTCTAAGATTTTGATGGTTTCCTGTCTCATATTCAGATCCTTCATCCACTTAGAGTTTATTTTTGTGAGTGGTGTAAGGAAGTGGTCTAGTTTCATCCTTCTGCATGTTGCTGTCCAGTTCTCCCAGCACCATTTGTTAAAGAGGCTGTCTTTTTTCCATTGGATACTCTTTCCTGCTTTGTCAAAGATTAGTTGGCCATATGCTTGTGGGTCCATTTCTGGGTTCTCTATTCTATTCCATTGGTCTATGTGTCTGTTCTTGTGCCAATACCATGCTGTCTTGATGACTACCGCCTTGTAGTAGAGGTTAAAATCTGGGGTTGTGATGCCTCCCGCCTTGGTTTTATTCCTCAGTATTACTTTGGCTATTCGGGGTCTTTTGTGGTTCCATACAAATTTTAGGATTGTTTGCTCTAGCTTTGAGAAGAATGCTTGTGCAATTTTGATTGGGATTGCATTGATTGTGTAGATTGCTTTGGGTAGTATTGCCATTTTAACGATATTTATTCTTCCAATCCATGAGCACGGGATGTTTTTCCATTTCCTTGTGTCTTCCTCAATTTCCTTCATAAGGTTTTTATAGTTTTCCGTGTAGAGGTCTTTCACATCTTTGGTTAGGTTTATTCCTAGGTATTTGATGGTTTTTGGTGTAATTGTGAAAGGGATTAGCTTCTTTATTTCTCTTTCTATTGCTTCATTGTTGGTGTAAAGGAATGCAACCGATTTCTGTACGTTGATTTTGTACCCTGCAACTTTGCAGAATTCATGGATCAGTTCTAGTAGGCTTTTGGTGGATTCTGTCGGGTTTTCCCTGTAAAGTATCATGTCATCTGCAAAAAGTGAAAGTTTGACTTCCCCCTTGCCAATCTTCGTGCCTTTTGTTTTGTTTTGTTGTCTGATTGCTGATGCTAGGACTTCCAACACTATGTTAAATAGCAGTGGTGAGAGTGGACATCCCTGCTGTGTTCCTGATCTCAGGGGGAAGGCTCTCAGTTTTTCCCCATTGAAGATGATATTAGCTGTGGGCTTTTCATAAATGGCTTTTATGATGCCTAAGTATGTTCCTTCTATCCCGACTTTCTCGAGAGTTTTTATTAAGAAGGGATGCTGTATTTTGTCAAATGCTTTTTCTGCATCTATTGACAGGATCGTATGGTTCTTATCTTTTTTTTTTTGTTAATGTGATTTATCACGTTGATTGATTTGCGAATATTGAACCAGCCCTGCAACCCAGGGATGAATCGTACTTGATCATGGTGGATAATTCTTTTTATATGCTGTTGGATTCGATTTGCTAGTATCTTGTTAAGAATTTTTGCATCCATATTCATCAGGGATATTGGTCTGTAATTCTCTTTCTTTGCTGATTCTCTATCTGGTTTGGGAATCAATGTGATGCTGGCTTCATAGAATGAGCCCGGGAGTTTTCCTTCTGTTTCAATTTTCTGGAACAGCTGGAGGAGGATAGGAATCAACTCTGTTTTAAATGTCTGGTAAAATTCTGCAGGGAAGCCATCTGGTCCAGTGCTTTTATTTGCTGGGAGGTTTTTGGTAACTGATTCAATTTCTTCACTAGTTATGGGTCTGCTCAAATGTTCTATTTCTTCTCATTTGAGTTTTGGTAGCATGTGGCTATTTAGGAATTTGTCCATCCATTTCTTCCAGGTTGCCGAGTTTGGTGGCATAAAATTTTTCATAGTATTCTCTGACGATTGCTTGTATTTCTGAGGGATTGGTTGTAATTACTCCCTTTTCATTCATGATTTTATCTATTTGAGTTCTGTCTCTTTTCTTTTTGAGAAGCCTGTCTAGAGGTTTGTCTATTTAGTTTATTTTTTCAAAGAACCAGGTCTTGGTTTCATTGATCTGTTCCACTACTTTTTCTGGTTCCATATGATTTATTTGTGCCCTGATCTTTGTTATTTCTCTCTTTCTGCTGTGTTTGGGTTATTTGAGTTGTTCTGCTTCTAGTTCTTTTAGGCGTGCTGTTAGAATTTGTGTTATGATTTTTCTTGTTTCTTGAGATGGGCCTGGATTGCAATATATTTCCATCTCAGGACTGCCTTTGCTGCATCCCAAATTGTTGTATTTTCATTTGTTTCCATGTATTTTTTAATTTCTTCTCTGATTGCTTGGTTGACCCACTCGTCTTTCATTAGGTTATTCCTTAGCCTCCATGTTTTTGGATATTTTCCAGGCTTTTTCCTGTGGTTGATTTCAAGTTTCAAAGCATTGTGGTCTGACAGTGTGCACGGTATGATCTCAATTCTTTCATATTTACTCAACGCTTCCCTGTGCCCCAGAATGTAGTCTATCTTGGAGAATGTACCATGTACAGTTGAGAAGAATGTAAATTCCTTTGCACATGGATAAGGACCCTGAAGATGTCTGTTAGGTCCATCTGTTCTAATGTGTCATTCAGGGCCATTGTTTCTGTGGTGATTTTCTGTTTTGTGGATCTGTCCAATGCTGAAAGTGGAGTGTTAAGGTCCCCTACTCTTAGGATATTTTTATCGATGAGGTTGCTTATGTTTGTAATTAGTCGTTTTACAAATTTGGGTGCCCCCGAATTCAGCGCTTAGATATTTAAAATTGTTAGCTCTTCCTGCTGGATGATCCCTGTGATTATTATATAATGTCCTTTTTCATCTCTTATTACAGCGTTCATTTTAAAGTCTAGTTTGTCTGATATAAGTGTGGTTACTCCAGCTTTCTTCTGACTTCCAGTAGCATGGTAGATAGTTCTCCATCCCCTCGCTTTCAATCTGATAGTCTCTTCAGGTTTAAGATGAGTCTCTTGAAGATAGCAAATAGATGGATCTTGTTTTTTAATCCGTTCTGTTACCCTGTGTCTTTTGATTGGTGCATTTAGTCCATTTACATTCAGTGTTAATATTGAAAAATATGGGCTTATAGTTACTGTATTATCTGTAGGTTTCATGTTTGTGAGGCTGTCTCTGGTAGTGGTGTTCTTTGCAACCTTTCCTTCATAGAGTGCCCCTCAGGATCTCTTGTAATGCTGGCTTATTTGTGATGAATTCCTTCAGTTTTTGTTTGTTGGGGAAAACCTTGATCTCTCCTTCTATTCTGAATGACAGGCTAGCCGGACAAAGGATTCTTGGTTGCATATCCTTCCTGCTCATCGCATTGAAGATATTCTGCCATTCTTTTCTGGCTTGCCAAGTTTCTGTAGATAAGTCTGCTACAACCCTTATGTGTCTGCCTTTGTATGTTAAGGTCCTTTTGTCCCTAGCTGCTTTCAGGATTCTCTCCCTGTCTTTATATTTTGCCAGTTTCACTATGATGTGTCATGCAGAAGGTCTATTCAAGTTCCGTCTGAGGGGAGTTCTCTGTGCCTCTTGGAATTCCATGCCCATTTCCTTTCTCATGTTGGGGAAGTTCTCAGCAATGATTTGTTCAAGTACCCCTTCGACTCCTTTCTCTCTCTCTTCTTCCTCTGGAATTCCTATGATACGAACATTGTTTCGTTTGAGTGCATTGCTCAGCTCTCGAATTCTCTTTTCCTGTTCCTGGATCAGCTTCTCTCTCTTTTTATCTGCTTCCTCTTTTTCTATAATTTTATCTTCTAATTCACTTACTCTCTCTTCTGCCTCCTCAATTCGTGCTGTGGCTGCTTCTAATTTGCTTTGTACTTCATCCAAAGCCTTTTTTAATTCTTTCTGACCATTTTTAAGGTCCTCGAACTCTGCCACGCGGGACCCCTTGCATTCATCTATGCTTTTTTCAAGCCCAGCGATTAGTTTTATGATTATCATTCTATATTCATGTTCTGTTATGTTGCTTATACTGTTTTCATCAATTCTTTGTTTTATAATAGTTTATTTTCAAATTAGTGTATATATAACACCCAGTGTTCATCCCAACACATGCCCTCTTTAATGCCTGTCACCCTCTCTCCCCCCTCCCTCACCCCTCTTACCCTCAGTTTGTTCTTAGTCTTTAAGAGTCTCTTATGTTTTGTCTCCCTCCCTCTCTGTGTCTTTTTACCCTTTCCCCTCTTCCCCTCCCTCTGGTTTTTGCATAGTCTCGCAAATCCACCTATTCGTGGAAACATATGGTATCTGTCTTTTTCTGACTGATTTATTTCACTTAACATAATACCCTCCAGTTCCATCCATGTTGCTACACATGGCCAGATTTCATTTTTTCTCATTACCACGTAGTAGTCCTTTGTATATATGTGCCACATCTTCTTTATCCATTTGTCAGTTGATGGGCACTTGGTCTCTTTCCATGATTTGGCTATTGTCGAAAGTGCTGATATGAACATTGGGGGTACACGTGCCCCTATGCATCAACAGTCCTGTATCTTGGGTAGATTCCTAGCAGTGCTATTGCTGGGTCATAGAGTAGCTCTATTTTCATTTTTTTGAGGAAACGCCAGACCGTTTTCCAGCGTGGCTGCACCAGTTTGCATTCCCACCAAGAGTGTAGGAGAATGCCTGCTTCTCCACATCCCCGCCAGCATCTATAGTTTCCTGATTTATTCATTTTAGCCACTTGAACTGGTGTAAGGTGGTATCTCAGTGTGGTTTTGATTTGTATTTCCCTGATGATGACTTTGAGCATCGTTTCATGTGTCTGTTGGCCATCTGAATGTCCTCTTTGGAGAAGTGTCTATTCATATCTTCTGCCCATTTCTTCACTGGATTATTTGTTTTTCAGGTGTGGAGTTTGGTAAGTTCTTTATAGATTTTAGATACTAGTCCTTTATCCGATATGTCATTTGCAATTATCCTTTCCCATTCCGTCGGTTGTCTATTAGTTTTGTTGGTTGTTTCCTTTGCCATTCAGAATCTTTGTATCTTGATGAGGTACCAGTAGTTCATCTTTGCTTTTAATTCCCTTGCCTTTGGAGACGTGTCGAGTAAGAAATTGGTGCATCTTAGGTCAAAAAGGTTTTTTCCTGCTTCCTCCTCTAAGATTTTGATGGTTTCCTGTCTCATATTCAGATCCTTCATCCACTTAGAGTTTATTTTTGTGAGTGGTGTAAGGAAGTGGTCTAGTTTCATCCTTCTGCATGTTGCTGTCCAGTTCTCCCAGCACCATTTGTTAAAGAGGCTGTCTTTTTTCCATTGGATACTCTTTCCTGCTTTGTCAAAGATTAGTTGGCCATATGCTTGTGGGTCCATTTCTGGGTTCTCTATTCTATTCCATTGGTCTATGTGTCTGTTCTTGTGCCAATACCATGCTGTCTTGATGACTACCGCCTTGTAGTAGAGGTTAAAATCTGGGGTTGTGATGCCTCCCGCCTTGGTTTTATTCCTCAGTATTACTTTGGCTATTCGGGGTCTTTTGTGGTTCCATACAAATTTTAGGATTGTTTGCTCTAGCTTTGAGAAGAATGCTTATGCAATTTGCTTGGGATTGCATTGAATGTGTAGATTGCTTTGGGTAGTATTGCCATTTTAACGATATTTATTCTTCCAATCCATGAGCACGGGATGTTTTTCCATTTCCTTGTGTCTTCCTCAATTTCCTTCATAAGGTTTTTATAGTTTTCCGTGTAGAGGTCTTTCACATCTTTGGTTAGGTTTATTCCTAGGTATTTGATGGTTTTTGGTGCAATTGTGAATGGGATTAGCTTCTTTATTTCTCTTTCTATTGCTTCATTGTTGGTGTAAAGGAATGCAACCGATTTCTGTACGTTGATTTTGTACCCTGCAACTTTGCAGAATTCATGGATTAGTTAGTAGGCTTTTGGTGGATTCTGTTGGGTTTTCCATGCAAAGTATCATGTCGTCTGCAAAAAGTGAAAGTTTGACTTCCTCCTTGCCAATCTTCATGCCTTTTGTTTTGTTTTGTTGTCTGATTGTTGATGCTAGGACTTCCAACACTATGTTAAATAGCAGTGGCGAGAGTGGACATCCCTGTCGTGTTCCTGATCTCAGGGGGAAGGCTCTCAGTTTTTCCCCATTGAAGATGATATTAGCTGTGGGCTTTTCATAAATGGCTATTATGATGCCTAAGTATGTTCCTTCTATCCCGACTTTCTCGAGAGTTTTTATTAAGAAGGGATGCTGTATTTTGTCAAATGCTTTTTCTGCATCTATTGACAGGATCATATGGTTCTTATATATTTTTTTGTTAATGTGATTTATCACGTTGATTGATTTGTGAATATTGAACCAGCCCTGCAACCCAGGGATGAATCGTACTTGATCATGGTGGATAATTCTTTTTATATGCTGTTGGATTCTATTTGCTAATATCTCGTTAAGAATTTTTGCATCCATGTTCATCAAGGATATCGGCCTGTAGTTCTCTGTTTTTGCTGAGTGTCTATCTGGTTTGGGAATCAATGTGATGCTGGCTTCATAGAATGAGTCCGGGAGTTTTCTTTCCGTCTCAATTTTTTGGAACAGCTTGAGGAGAATAGATATTAACTCTTTTTTAAATGTGTGGTAAAATTCTGCAGGGAAGCCATCTGGCCCTGGACTTTTATTTGCTGGGAGATTTGATAACTGATTCAATTTCTTCACTAGTTATGGGTCTGTTCAAGTTTTCTATTTCTTCCCATTTGAGTTTTGGTAACATTTGGCTGTTTCGGAATTTGTCTATTTCTTCAAGGTTGTTCAATTTGAAGGCATAGAGTTTTTTATAATATTCTCTGGTGATTGCTTGTATTTCTGAGGGATTGGTTGTAATCACTCCATTTTCGTTCGTGATTTTATTGATTTGGTTTTTCTCTCTTTTCTTTTTGAGGAGCCTGTTTAGAGGTTTATCAATTTTGTTTATTTTTTCAAAGAACCAGGTCTTGGTTTCATTGATCTGTTCCACTACTTTTTCTGTTTCCATATGATTAATTTGTGCCCTAATCTTTTTTATTTCTCTGTTTCTGCTAGGTTTGGGCTGTCTTAGCTGTTCTGCTTCTAGTTCCTTTAGGCGTGCTGTTAGAATTTGTATTAGGAAATTTTCTTGTTTCTTGAGATGGGCCTGGATTGCAATATATTTTCCTCTCAGGACTGCCTTTGTCACATCCCAAAGCGTTTGGATTGCGTATTTTCATTTTCATTTGTTTCCATGTATTTTTTAATTTCTTCTCTGATTGCTTGGTTGACCCATTGGTCTTTTAGTAGGTTGTTCTTTAGCCTGCATGTTTGTGGGGGCTTCCTAGACTCTTTCCTGTGGTTGATTTCAACTTTCAAAGCATTGTGGTCTGAAATTGTGCATGGTATGATCTCAATTTTTTTATACTTATTAGGCACTTCCTTGTGCCCCAAAATGTGGTCTTTCTTGGAAAATGTACCATGCACATTTGAGAAGAATGTAAATTCCTTTACTTCTGGATGAAGGGCCCTGAAGATATCTGTGAAGCCCATATGTTCCAACGTGTCATTCAGGTCCATTGTTTCTATGCTGATTCTCTGTTTAGTGGACCTATCCAGCGCTGTGAGTGGGGTATTAAGGTCTCCTGCAACTAGCACATTTTTATCAATAAGATAGCTTACGTTTGTAATTAGTTGCTTGACAAATTTGGGTGTCCCAGAATTCGGTGCGTAGATATTTACAATTGTTAACTCTTCCTGCTGGATAGTCCCTGTGATTATTATATAATGCCCTTCTTCATCTCTTATTACATCTTTTACTTTAAAGTCCAGTTTGTCCGATATAAGTGTAGCTACTCCAGCTCTCTTTTGAGTTCCTGTAGCATGGTAGATAGTTCTCCATCCCCTCACTTTCAGTCTGAAGGTGTCCTCAGGTTTAAAATGGGTCTCTTGAAGACAGCAGATAGCTGTGTCTTGTTTTCTAATCCATTCTGTTACCCTGTCTTTTAATTGGAGCGTTTAATCCATTTACATTCAGTGTTAATATTGAAAAATATGGGTTTAGAGTCAAGGTGTTGTCTGTAGGTTTCATGTTTGTAAGGATGTCTCTGGTGCTCTGTGTTCCTTGCAACCTTTCCTTCATAGAGTCCCTCTCAAGATCTCTTGTAAGATTGGTTTATTTTGATGTATTCCTTCAGTTTTTGTTTGTTTGGGAAGACCTTTATCTCTCCATCTATTTTGAATGACAGGCTGGCCGGGTAAAGGATTCTTGGCTGCATGTCCTTCCTGTTCATCACATTGAAGATTTCCTGCCATTCCTTTCTGGCTTGCCAAGTTTCTGTGGATAAGTCTGCTACTACCCTAATGTGGCTGCCTTTGTAAGTCAAGGCCCGTTTATCCCTAGCTGCTTTCAGGATTCTCTCTTTATCTTTGTATTCCCAGCTTCACTATGATGTGTCTTGCTGAGGGCCTATTTGGGTTACGTCTGAGGGGAGTTCTCTGTGCCTCTTGGACTTCAATGCCCATATCCTTCTTCATGTTGGGGAAGTTCTCAACAATGATTTGTTCAAATACCCCTTCGATTCCTTTCTCTCTCTCTCCTTCCTCTGGAATTCTATAATACGGATGTTATTCCATTTGATTGCATCACTCAGCTCTCGAATTCTCCTTTCCTGTTTCTGAATCAGTTTCTCTTTTTCTCTGCTTCCTCCTTTTCTGTAATTTTATCTTCTAATTCCCCTATTCTCTCTTCTGCCTCTTCAATCGCACTGTGGCCGCCTCCAATTTGTTTTGCCCCTCATTTCAATCATTTTTTAATTACCGTAGATCATTTTTTAGGACCTTGATCTCTGCCTCTAGGGCCCCCCTGCTTTCTTCTATGCTTTTTTCAAGCCCTGCGAGTATTTTTATGTTTGTCATTCTGTATTCCTGTTCTGTTAAGTTGTTTATGTCTGCTTTCATCATTTCTTGTGCTGTCACTATTTCCTGTACAGTCTTTTGAGGGGAGTTCTTCCATTTGGTTATTTTGGCAATGTGTGTATTGGTTTATTTCCTATTTCTCCTCAGTCTCCCCAGATTCTCTGGATTTCGCGTTCTTTTTCCTGTGGCTTCCAACTCCTCTTCCTGCAGATCCCTGCGATTGAGAGTTTCTCGGTCTCAGTGCCTCTCAGATTAAGAGTTGCCGGAGACCAGCAGCGGGCATTCCTTTTTTTCCACCATGTTGGCCCCTCTCTGTTGTCATCAATTCTTGAGCTGTCACTGCTTTCTGTAGATTCTTTTGGGGAGAATTCTTCTGTTTCGTTATTTTGGCTAGGTGTGTTTTGGATTGATTCTTGAAGTTGCCCTGGAAAGGAAAACAGACTGACAGACAAACAGAAAACAGAAATACTCAAATGTACTGACAAATGATACAGACAGGCAGTTCACAACGGAAAAAAGAATAACAAATGACACTCTGAGGGCAATATCCTGAAGTACCAGCTACACGTTAAGGACAGGGTGTGTAGTGTGCTTGTGGCAGAGCATATACAGAGAGGATAATGACAGGTGCGGGGGGGAAGAAGGAAATGGACTTTGCCCAGGTAGAGCGACTAAAGGGCTTAATCCAGACTGAAGGAAATCAGAATAAGGACGGGTGCAAGGAAAAAGGAATGAAGACAGATGTTGCCCAGATGAGCTTATGTGGCCTGGTTATTCCAGAGAGAGAGAGAGGGAAGTACAGAAGGAGGTGTAGAACATGCCTTGAGTGAGTGGGTTAAAAGACTGTTTAAGGCAGCCAGTACCCTGGATAGCCAGCTCAGGGGTGGGGATTGGTAAGAAGAAGAAAGGGGAGCATATATTTAAAAAAGAAGAAATGACCTTGAGTTACTCCAGGCAGCAGTCTCAACTTGGCATCTGTAGCTCCTGCTGAAAGGTGTCACTCCTGTGAGGAGGGGCGTGGTTTGGTGTAGGCAGGTCCCGCCTCCACTGTCTACTGTCGCAGGGATGGCTTTTGGAGTGACTTCCCGACTTGTGAGACAGCAATGGCATCCCTTCAGTCCCCTGCTCCCAGTCCTGGAGTCTCCACTCGCCCCTTTATTTCTGTCCTCACTCTGCTATGGTAGCCAGGCAGTGGCATGCCGGCCTGCCACACCGGATTTCACTGTAATTGTGCTGGGGCTAGAAGCGCTCCGCAGGTGACTCGGGGCTCGGTGCCTCTGCGTGACTTGGGCTGACCCGGTCCCTGCTGAGGATCCCAACGTGAGGAGAGCTCTACTGTTAGCCACAGAACTTCTCTTCAAAAGCCCTGCATTTAGGGTGGTGGTCTCACCCTCTCTGACCCTCTCTTTGGATGTGGCTTGATCGGCACTTTCCCAGCTGTCTCCGAAGATGCTCGCCCTCCCCTCAGCTCAGCTCCCCAAGTTCGTTTTATCCATTCCAGATTAAACTCATGGTTCCTGGGGAGTTCTCTGAGTTTCTGAGTTTCGTTTTCCGATGCCAAGTTCAGACTGCTGCCTGGAGTAACTCAAGGTCATTTCCGTTCCTTGTAGACTGCAACACCTTTCCTCCTTGATTCTTGGCGTTGAGAGTCTTTTGGTTTCAGTCGTTCTTAGTTTAAAAGACAAGGGAAATACTGGGTCCCCTTGCTTCTCCACCATGTTGGCCCCTCATCTCTCCAAATTAATTTTTTTATAGTGGGTTAAAATAAGATTCGTCTTTTTACTTCCTATTCATTTATCAATTAACCCAACATTTATTGGACATGTATTGTGTGCCAGGCATTATATTACCATTGGTATTAGGGGCACAAAAAAGAATGGGATGAAGCCTTTTCTTCACATGAGGAACATTGTTTATTGATGGGGAAGAAGGGAGTAGGAATGTAAACACATTTATTCCTTCAATCATGCAATAAATATTTATTGAATCCTATTATATGCTAAGCACTTTCAGCTGTTTGGGTTACAACAGAGAACAAAACAATTTTTATTTTTGCTTTCATAAAACTTACTTTCCAGGCAGTAATTACAATATGATGCCACAAGACACCACTAGGTTTCCTGCTTTTGTCGTGAAAGGTTTCACAAAGGAGGAGACATCTCAATTGCTTCTTAAATGACTAGTATATCTACATTCTGTTTCTGTATATGTGGCCATTGTGGACATTTTATGTAAATAGAATTCTACCATATGTGGTGTTCTCTGACTGGCTTCTTACATAGAACATAATGCTATTCGATGTTGTGGCACGTATCAATGCTTCATTCATTTTTATGACTGAATAATATTATACAGATACACTACAATTTTGTTTTCTATTCATCAGTTAATGAACATTTGGGTTGGTTCCATATTTTGGCTATAGCAACCACTGCTGCTATAAATATTCCTGTACAAGTTTTTGTGTGTATATGTATTTCCAATTCTTGCTAGTAAACAGCAAGGAGTGGAATTGCTGGGTCATATGGTAACTCAATGTTTAAACATTTTGAGGAATTGCTAGACTGTTTTCCAAAGTGCACCATTTTACATTCCTACCAGCAACACACCCTTATCGACACTTTTTATTGTTTATCTTTTTATAGCCATCCTAGTGTGTGTGAAGGGATATCTCATTGTGGTTTCGTTTTGCATTTTCCTAATGACATATGATGTTGGACATCTTTTTGTGTGCTAATTGGCCATTTGCATAACTGCTCTGGAGAATGTCCTACTTGAATTTTTGCCATTTTTAAATGGATTATCTATCATATTTTACTGATAAATGAATATGTATATCTCCATACATATGTACATATACACTTGCAGACACACACACACACACACACACATACTGGATACATGTCCCTTAACAGATGTATTTTTGCAAATATCTTCTCTCAGTCTGTGGGTTGTCTTTTCACTTTCTTTTTCTTTCTTCTTTTTTTTTAATGTTTATTTATTTTTGAGAAAGAAAGAGAGAGACAGAGCATGAGTGGGAGAGGGGCAGAGAGAGAAGGAGACATAGAATCTGAAGCAGGCTCCAGGCTCTGAGCTGTCAGTACAGAGCCCGACCTGAGGCTATAACCCTCTGATCGCAAGATCATGACCTGAGCCAAAGTTGGACGCTTAACCAACTGAGCCATCCAGGCACCCCTGTCTTTTCACTTTCTTGATAGTGTCTTTGAAATATAAAATTTGTTAATTTTGATGAAGTCAAGCTTATCTATTTTCTCTTTTATTATTGTGCTTTTGATATTATACCTAAGAAATTACTGCCTGATTCAAGATTATGAAGATTTTCTCCTATGTTTTCTTTTAACAGTTTTATGGTGTAAGCTCTTATATTTAAGTTTATGATTCACTTGAGTTAATCTTTGACATATAGTATGCGATATGTCCTATTATATACTTAGAACTTTTTTCCACCTTCTAACGTACTACATGACTTATTTGACTGTCATGTTTATTGTGTATTTACCTGTTTGAATATATGCCTTACACGAGTAACTGCTTTTTTACATTTTGTTAACATTAAACGACTAGAACATTGCTTAAAGTGTGTCCTCAATTAGCATATATTTAATGACTAGTGAAGATCCTACTGTAGTTTACAAAATGGTATGTTGGAAGAAGGGCTGGTAATTGTGCCAGAAGGATAGTCTGGCTGTAGTAAAAGGTTCATATTAACCATTTGCTGCACATTAAAAGGATTTATCTCATTCTAGAAATCACTACAGAGAAAGCCCCAGTGGAAGCCCAGATTTCTGGTGGGTAATATTGTTTGGGGCATAGGGTTTAGGTTTATGGATTCTTTGTACCATATTTGTTTGTTTAAATTTTTTTGTTACTTGTTTTAATTTTTATGGATTCATTGGTAAATAATAATGGGTGGAAAGAATCAGAGTATATATCTTACAGTTTTCTGGAAATTCTAGTGGTTGGCAACAACTTTAACTATAATTGACAACCTTAGAAGCTTGAAAAATGTAACTAGGTTCTTTCCAAAAACCTACGAGATAATTTGCAAATATTCAGTTGTCCAGAGATAAAGGGCAATTAACAATTAATAGTTAATCAATCAATGGCATTTAATGATCGTTTCTCATGTATGAAGATGTTGAGCTTGAGGCTTCCTGAGATTCATAGGTGAGTGATCTATGTCCTTAGCCCTCAAGGAGCTCGCAATCTCTGGAGACAAATATGTAACTACTGCAGTGCAGTGCAGAGTTCGGTTATGCCACAGAGGAGATATAAAGCCTTTGTGGTATTCATAAGAAAAAGAAATATAGTCTGGGAAGGAACCTGAGAAATCTTTACAGAACGTTTTTACTTGGGATGAACTTTGAAGAATGGGTAGAGTCACCTGGCAGGAGTGGCGAGAGAGGATATGTCACGAGCCAGTGTGCGAAGCAGGAAAAGAGCAGGGCCAGTGCCAAGAACCATGAGCTGTGCTGAGGAGCAGTGAATGAGGACAGCAGGAAAAAAGTTTACGGGGGTGAATAAATGTGTCAGGAGAATAAATATTGAACCTCCGGCCTAGGTACAACATCTACTGTCAGCAGCAACAGGTGATTTCAAAAGTGAGAAAAGCTGAAAACAGAGACAATTAAGTCATTGCTCATTAGTTGGATTGACTGGCTTGTTGGAATCTGCGTATGGTACCCCTGGAGGCTCTTGAATTATTTGAGATACGGTTGTAGGCTGGAATTCCTACAGAGCAGCTGAAGCTGCAGCCAGAGAAATTCAATTTTGTAGCTTTAACCTGGGGTTCTCATATTGCACAGAATTGTTGAAGTAGTTGTGTATTTGTGTATGTTTGAGGTATGTGTCTGTGTGTGATTGCTAGACAGCTAGACACTGCAACCTGCTAGTAATAACTTTAAATCCTCAGCAGAAGGTTAAGGTTTTCTAGGAAGTTGGAATTTCTTAGAGAAGTGACTTGCCTCCAAGATGAATGAATTGGGTTGTGTAATTTTTCACCCCCCAATAGTCTAGAATTCTATAATTATGCCCTGTGTTGAGATTCAAGGCAAGCAGAACAGGTTTCTGTCCTCGCTCACATTGTGGTGGCATCCCCAACCCTGGACAGAGAATGAGCCTTTCTCCGTATGGCGGTGGCTCTTAGTTTAAAAACCCTTCCCTGTGACGGGCACTGAGGAGGGCACTTGTTGGGATGAGCACTGGCTGTTGTATGGAAACTAATTTGACAATAAATTGATTAAAAAAAAAAAAGCCTTCCCCAGATTCTCTAACTTCTCTCCCAAGGACTCTCTCTGTTTTCCAGTAACTTCATTTCTAAAGGAAATATAAAAGGAAATATTCTCTTAGCTAAATAATCTTTAATTGCGTTAAAAATACCTTGTATATCGTGATTACCTCAGAACTAGGTTAGTTTTCTTTTTAATTAAGGAGCGTATTGAGGAAGCATGAAAGTACAGAAGGCATTTGAAATTCTGATAGGCTGGGAAGGCACACGGTAAGTATTCAAAATGTAGAATATTGGGTAATCAAATTTTGAAGACTTACTGTAAATGGCATGTAAATATGTGGTTAATAAGAGCTCAAAGTGAGGCCCGAGGGCACCAGAGAATTCCAGGTAAAGTAATAATTCCTTTCTGGTGGAATATCATCATATGAGTTTCCATAGCCAGCTTCAAGAAGTTATCTCAACCCTGCGTTCTCCCTCCAAAGACAATAATTTCCACCTAGCAGTGCATTGATTAGAAATATATGGGGCGCCTGGGTGGCTCAGTCTGTTAAGTGTCCGACTTTGGCTCAGATCATGATCTCACAGTTTGTGGGTTTGAGCCCATGTTGGGCTCTGTGCTGACAGCTCAGAGGCTGGAGCCTGCTTCAGATTCTGTGTCTCCCTATCTCTCTGCCCCTCCTTTACTTGCATTTGTCAGTCTCTATGTCTCAACAATAAATAAACATTAAAAAATGTAAAAATATGATATATAGATATGTCACAAAAGTAGACCAAAATACTGGCTAAAATGCATGTTTCTTTAAGAAAATGCACTAGAAAAAATTTAATAAAATATTTGACAATCTTTGCAACGTTGAAATTATTGGTTTGGGGCCAATTTCATTTCTACTAGACAAAAGTTAGTGATTAAAAAAAATGGCACCAGGGTTCTAACCGAATGCCGGCTGGTAAATGTTTACGGGGTATCTATCGCCTGAAGGGGCAAAGGCTCAGTGTGGTTACCATGATGTCCTTGCTTCAGCTTTGTCTGCAGTTTGAGGGATGTTACAGGATTGTTTCTATTTTAGCTTTTCCCTTCTTTCCTTTTCTCCCTCCACTCACCCTCCCTCCCTTCCTCCACCTCTACTCCCTCCCTTTTCCCCTCCTCTTCTTCCATCTTTCCAGTCCCTCTCCACATTTACTCTTCCTCTCTTCCTTCCTCTCTCTTTCACATGTTCTTGGAGCTTATCTTCTAACAGGTGTGAGAGAAAATAAGCCTGTAAAAAAATAAATCACATGATTATAGGTGCTTGGATGAAAACGGGATGTAGAGAGAGTAATGGGGGCCTCCTTTAGGTAAAGTGGTTAGGGAGCACATTCCGGTGGAATGTCCTGGAAGGGCTCAAAAGTTATCCAGCACCCCCTGAATGGGCAACGTGGGTAACTGCCCACGTGATTTACATGAAGGCACCCAAAGGCTCTCCAGCCTCCCAGACTTCTCTGTCCTTCCTACCAGACATCCTTATTGTAGCTTCAGGTATGTATGATGTATACGCCTTCTTTCCCCTTTGATGGAGGCCTCTATAGATTTCCCATTTTAAGCATTAACTATATATAGACACATTTAATCCTTAGCACAACTTTGTGGGGTGGGTAGAGTTATTGTCCCCGTTTACCTTGGAGGAAATTGAGGCACAGGAAGCCTGACTCAGCCCCAGACAGCCTGGCCTTGGAGGCAGGCTCCCGTGCTTCCTGCTACCTGCCTGTCTCATTCCCCCTTCCGCCTCCTGCAGGGCTCACATTGCATCCACAGCTGTTGTCTTCCCAGCCATGGTCACTTAACTCTTTAAGGGTCACGAGCAACCTCTCTGAACTGCAAAGTCCTCTCAACTTCCATTTATGTGGCGCTAATATGGGTGTGACCCTACAGGATGGAGTGGGAGTAATCAGCAAGTCCCCAAATATAAAACCACCTCTAAGAGTCTACAGATGTACTAAGACCCATTACTCATCCCAGAAATGCACTTTGGTGCAGCTGGAACCTGATGGGTTGGAGGGGGTGGGTGATGGAAAGCTTTCATTTCAAAGGGCGATGCAGAGCGAAATCATATGGTGTCGTTTTCCATTTTGGAAGTCTGTTCATCTCTGAGTCAGCAGCAGCTGGAGCGCTCTGCCCCACGTGTTCAGAATATGTGCGGTGGACACGCTGTGCGAGCCTCCTGTGGTGTGACTGCACCAGATGCTGTGTCCTCTGGACATCGGAGGACCGGCGCAGGAAGGTTCTGGGCGGGACTGCAGCAGTTCTGTGAGGTCCCATCGTATCTCTGTTAGATTTAGGTTTGGCTCCTCTTGCATCGCGGAACCATGTGTTTAAAGAAAACAGTTTGGGGAATCGGGATAATTAAACTCTCTAAGGTCCAGCCTTTTAACATACCAGAGTGCCCTTAGTCTCTGTTTGCACCTGGAAGTCAGCTATCAAGTCTTTTACCACCCATTAAGAAATGTATGGTTCATGTTATCTCTAGAATAACACACACGGAGGGCTATGCCACAATCTGGATAATAGTAAAAAAAAAGTCTGGCATTTAGTGAGTACTTATTCTCCACCATATATTTCACTAAGTGCTTTATATACATTATTTCATTTATACCCATAATGGACTTTTGAGGTACTATTATTCAACATATTTTTTATAAGCGAGGAAACCAAGGCAATTTATCCAAAGGTTATATTAAACATTCCCAAAAGAAGATTGAGGTGAGACCAGAAGTCAACCGATTTGGGGGTCCTGGTCTTTTTTTTTAAAAAAAAATTTTTTTTAACATTTATTTATTTTTGAGAGACATAGAAACAGAGTATGAGCAGGGGAAGGGCAGAGAGAGAGGGAGACACAGAATCCGAAGCAGGCTCCAGGCTCTGAGCCACCAGCACAGAGCCCGATGTGGGGCTCGAACTAACAGACTGTGAGATCATGACCTGAACCGAAGTCAGCTGCTTAACCAACTGAGCCACCCAGGCGCCCCTGGGGGTCCTGGTCTTAATGCTACTGCTATGAGTTGAGCACACGGTAAAATTATTTTTAAAGGCATTTTTACTTAAAAATAAGAAAACATGGGAGAGTCATCCATGACCTGGACATGCCTCCATAGCACTCCCCTCCCCTACCTGGTTCTGAGTAAATTCCTATGTACGTTCAGGATGTGCATCTGATCTGCAGTTCACTTTGTGGGTGGAGGTCTCAATCCCTCGGGGTGCCTTTTCTCCCACATATATAAATGATCTTACTACGAAGGGGAGCCTTGGAAATTACCCAGTGGGAGCACTGAATCTCAGCACATTGTGACCAAATTTAGTGGGTCGTAGAGAAATCACTCTGATGTCAGCTCTTACTTTTTTATCAAAACCCCGAGAAGGTAGGATGCTTCATTCACTTATTTATCAATTCGATAATTATTTATTGTCTGTTCTGGGCACATAAAAGTGAACAAATTTATGGGCACTTGGCTACCTCAGTTGACTACAGTATGCGACCCTTGATCTTGGGTTTAATGAGTTAGAGCCCCGTGTCGGGTGTAGAGTTTACTTAATAAAAAATACTTTAAAATTTTTTTTAAAAGTGAACAAATTTTATTATGATCTGTTGTATGGAAGAACTTTTTAATTGATGTGAGAGATTTCCAGGTTTGTTTGCATTTCAGAGTTTTTGCTTTGTTTGCTTGAGTTTTTATTAGGAAAGCACAGAAAATCTTTGGCCAGTCTTAACGTTTTAAGTAAAGAAGTTTTCCCATCTTGTAGTGGAGAACGTAGGAGAGCCTAAATGCCTTTTAAAACAATTTCCCAATATTGCATAAAAACATATGATCTCCTTTAGTAAAGGTCTTTTCGATGAGTAATTTCCTAATTTGGCTTCTCCAAAGTAATAATTTCATACAAAGGTAAGTAAATTTATTTCTTGAACTTTGGGATATGCAGCCTGCTGTTAAATATTCCAGTGATCTGAATCAGGGTCCTTAGGTTCTTAAGAAAGATCAACATGCTGACATATGCCTGTTTATGACACAGCTTCAATGAGGACACAGGCTGGCACAGACATGAAGCCAGGAAGGTTTCAGGTCCCAGTCACCGTACACAGGAGAGGCAGAGGGCTGGGACCTGCCCTTGCTGCTGGCTGGCTGGAGACAGGGTGGTAGCAACCACTCTATCTGCTTTCTCTGGCTCAGAACAACACTGAGGTGTCCAAATATGGCAGTTACTCACCGGGACCATGGGGGAAAGACCCAGCACTTTTGGGGTTTCCTTTAGGTGATTCAGTTCCAGAGGTTTTTTGTTTTGTTTTGTTTTGTTATGGTTTGGTTTGAACTTTTTAAATTCTATTTTTATTACAACTAATAATGCCTTTTAATCATTTTAGATTTTTGTATTCACATTTAAGAAATAATTTTATGTTTTATAGTTTTTTTTTTTTATTGTGGCAAAGACCTCATAACATTAAATTTACCATCTTACACTGAGGAGGGGACTTGTTGGGATGAGCACTGGGTGTTGTATGGAAACCAATTTGACAAGAAATTGCTAAAAAAAATTTACCATCTTAATCATTTTGAAGTGTAGTGTTCAGTAGAGTTCAGTCTATTCACGTAATTGTGCCACGGATCTCTAGAATGTTTTCATTTTGCAGCACTGGAGTTCTAAACCCACTAAATGCTCACTCCCCTCCCCACACCCTTGGCTATCACTTTTCTACTTCCTGTTCCTATGAATTAGCAACTTTAAGTTTTTTAACATTTATTCATTTTTGAGAGACACAGAGAGACAGAGTGTGAGTGGGGGAGGGGCAGAGAGAGAGAGAGGGACACACAGGATATGAGGCAGGCTCCAGGCTCTGAGGTGTCAGTGCAAACTTCGATGTGGGGCTCAAACCTACAAACTGTGAGATCATGACCTGAGCCGAAGTTGGATGCTTAACCAACTGAGCCACCCAGGCGCCCCTGAATTAGCAACTTTAGATACCTCATATAAATGGAATCATATAGTAATTGTCCTTTTGTGTCTGGCTTATTTCACTTAGCATAATGTCTTCAAGGTTTACTCATGTTGTACCAAAAGTGAGAATTTTGGGGAGTGTCACAGTTTGTAGTGGACATCCTGGTTTCAGGTTTACTTTGTGGAGTTGGAGCACTGGCTGTGCAAGCCCTCAGGGCCCGTGGTCCCAATGAAGTTGCCACTGTGCACTCCATGGCGTCTGGAGGTGGTGTTTCTACTGATGACCAGCAGGTGACTGGGCAGGAGAGGGAGATCATGGAACGGACCAGACCCATACAGTATACTAGGCCCGAAGACAGCTTCAGGCACCAAGGAAGACCCTAACTTAGTCCCATCTATTACCAACCAGTGAGCAGTGGACTGCATCTGTGAAGAGGACGGTAGTGCAATCGTCTGGTTTTGACTGGACAAAGGCAAGACTCAGTCATGCCCTACTTGTGGAACCCGTTACAATCTGGTGCTCCAACAGTTGGCCCACTGAACTTTTGTTCTAACTTACCCAAAATGTGCTGTAAAAGTTTCTTCTTTCCAATAAAGACTAGCTATTACATTGGCTCCTTCTCCCATTAAAAAAAAGGTGAGAATTTCCTTCCTTTTTAAGGCCGAATAATATTGCATGCATGCACCACATTTTCCTTATCAATCTGTAACCGGACATTTGGGTTGCTTCCACCACCTCTTGGAAGCTGTGAGTAATGCTGTGATGAACATAGGTGTGCAAATATCTCCTTGAGATACTGCTTTGAGTTCTTCTGGATTTATACCCAAGTGGGAATCACTGGATCATAATGGAATTTTATTTCTAATTTTGGGGAATAAAGTTTTTTATTCCACGAAACACTTTTATTTTTCCAGAGCTTGTTTAGATTTCCAAGTTTGCATTACTATTTTAAAAAGCTTCCATTTTGGATGTTCTTTCTTTTGGCCTTATCTCATCATTTTGAACTTTATCTGTTGGTACTTAAAGAAACACCTTCTTTAAGATACAATTCTTCAATGAGATCTCCATTTTTCTTTGTTTCTACTTACTTCTGACATTACTTGTTCACTTTTCTGTAATTTGCAACTGTGCCAATTCTCCATCTTCATTTGTTTTGACTGTTTTCTTCTTAATAAATATCTATGACTCTTTATTCTGTAAAGACTGTATCTTAGGGTTGACTAGCAACTTGTGCCTGCTAAAATGGTGTTTATGTAGCTCAATATTTTCCCCTCCAAAGTGAGGGAAACTCAAGTTGATGAATCAATTGGCAATATGCTCGGTAAATTGTGGATTCATAAATTCTGTTAGTTATTTGAGGCCAATAGTTTCTATCTTTGAGGTCTAGATAAGACTCTAAGTCACCCTGGGCTCTGACATTTACAGGGCTTGTTTTAATGTTACCTCCATCACATTTAGGGACCTGAAGATCCATGCAGAAGTTTAAAGTTTCTAGGTCACTCCTATCTTGCTCTTCTAGTGGCTTTTGGGAATGTCCAGGAAAAAATGAGCCTTCTATTCAGACCACTCCTTTGAGAGTGGGGTATTTCCTGGGTATTGTTAGGATGCAGTGACTTGTCAGATTTGAGATGTTATATTCAACTGCTTGCATGGTTTATCTCAACACTTGAGGGTCTTAAAGCTTCAAGTTGCCCAAGGATCCAGAAAGCTAGTATGAGGCCAGTATCCTCGAAGGTAACTAACCATCTTTCTTATCAATAATTCTACAAATTATATTTGTCAGTCTATGCCTTTCATTGCCCTTCTCAATTTTATGCTTGGTCTCATCTAGTATTTGATATGATCTGGAAATGCCTGGCAGAATAAAAGGAGCATTATACTTGTCACGATGTGGGAACAGGATTCATCTTGCTGCCTTCAGGCCTGTTCAGAGATCACTAGGATGGGGTACTAGGTGAGGCATGCCTCTCAGCATGCCTGATGACAGAGTTGCTTCCCTGATTACTGAGTGACCCTTTTTTCCCCACTGGGCCTGGAATATTCTGTGATGCCCATCCTATTGGAGTGCACCCTGATCACCTTGTCAGCTCCTCCACCTGCCCCACGCCGTGTACCCCTAGGTCTATAGCCCTTGTGTCTCAGAGCTCCCATTTAACACTGATGGTTTTTCTTGTTAACACGTGCCCCACTAGAAATATTGCCACTGCGTGGAGACCTGCTGCCATCTGTTCATCAAAGGGGTCCTTAGCTGCTGACATTTGCCTGGCTAGATCCCAGTTCCCCTGACCAGTTCTCCAACATGCCAAAACTCTTGCTGGGGGACATATCTAGTTAATGCTCTAGCCAAATTCTCACCTCTTCCTCTTTTCCACACAATGGTTGGTTAGTTTCTGTCCTGCCTCGTAAATGACCTTACTTCCACAGCCTATGGGCCAAATCTGGCCACTACTTCCTGTTTTTGTATGGCCCACAGGCTATATCAATTCCTAATTGATTCTACAATTTGATGATTCTAACATCTTTTGATGTTTAAAAAAATGAAAGAAGACCATTTTGTGATACATGAAAGTTATATTAAATTATAATTTCAGTGTCTATAAATCAAAGTTTTATTGGTACACAGCCATACTCATTTGTTTATGTACCATCTATGGTGTTTTCGCTGTGTAACAGCAGAGCCTAACAGTTGTAGCAGAGACTGAATGGCCTTTAAGCCTCATGTATTTACAGTACAGCTCATTACAAAAAATTTGTCAAATCCTGGTCTTAACAATAATAATGTTTGTTAGAATTATGGTGTCTTTATTTTCCTCCATTTTTGTTGCCACTGTGTCTTTATACTCAAGTCTCTTTGTTATTCCAAATCATTAAGAAGAAAACCTCCAAACCTGCCAGATTCTGTCATCTGTAACTTTACACTCCAATTTAACATAATTTTTATTCTTGTGAAATATTTGCTTTATCCCAGATTATACTCTCTCTCGTCCCTGCCTTCATCCCTTCATCCTTCGCTCCCATCTTTCTTGTTACATATTTCTGCATGTTAATTTAGCATCCTTTTAAGCTTAAGATTTGAGCTACTATCCTATTGAAGTACTCTGTGAATAGTCTCTATGGTTGCTAAGCTTCAAGGATATTGTTTAAAAATCACATGGGGCACTTGGGAGGCTCAGTCGATTAGGTGTCCAACTCCTGATCTCAGCTCAGGTCTTGATCTCAGGGTTGTGAGTTCAAGCCCCACATTGGGCTCTGCACTGGGTATGGAGTTTACTTAAAACATTTTTTTAAAATCACTCTTAGCTCCAAAGTCAGAGAAGTCATAAAGAGGCAACGTTCTGAATTCATTAGGAATATTAAACACCTAGATGTGAAGAGAAAATAATTGTCCATAAAGTTACAATCACTAAATTATAGTTGCCATGTTTGTCAGGCCCTGGAAAAATGAAGTGGTCAGAATTTTGAGGACGTTTTCTGTCCGTAGGAAGGAGATGACTGTGGACGCCACATTGTGCTCTCTTCTCACTTTTGTCTACTGACAATTTTAGTGGCACTTACTATCTTGTTAACAACAAAATGGATTCCTAGAGAACATTTTGTACTTAACACAACATTTCATGGTCAGTGTACGTCATCTAGAACACTCCTCCCCACCCCACCCCCCAATCAAATCAATGTGTGCAAAGCCAAAAGAGCTGAAGGACAACTGGGGACTGAATTTTCAGTGATTAATAGCGTGGAGTGATGGCGTGGTCTTTAAACGCTGTAGGCTCCTAAAAAGCAAGCTGCAGAAGTATACAGGGAGCCAGCCCTGTGCTCTCTTTCATTTCTGGCTTTGCCTTTGTCCTGCAAGCCGCCATCAAACCAACAGACCCTTACTGTGGTGAGAATGTGTGCCAGTCCACTGCCCGCAGGATATCTTGCTTTGGATACTATTGGATTTTACTGGGCATCCTGTAAAGGATTGTTGTCCCTCACAGCTACTGGGTCTTACATAAATAATTTTCGGGGGTTAACTCTGGGTTTGCTTTGTATTCATAATGACAAATCACCTCCAAGATGATGAAGATGATGTGTCGATACAGGTAATTTGGTGCATATGCTGCCAAGACCCCAAGAGCTTTAGTAATTTTTTTGCCTTTCCTGGCTTATGTTTATCGCTTCCTTGCTTGTAGTTTGTGTGGCTCAGCTGAGTTGTTCTTTTAGTGGGTTTCTCTCTGTGGTTATCTGAATACTAGGTTGCTTATTACAGCAGAATTAAGATATGTCTAAATGTTTGCAAAGCACATTATTCTGGAAGTTTGGGGTAGGAGATGGACTTTTCTGGTTCTTTATGTAAATCAAGATTTTTCAGGCTAAATCGTGTTTGGGTAGAAATAAGTCACAGGGAAGCTCAAGAATATTTTCCTGTGTATATTTCTACACACAATTAACACTTACACTCTAGTTTATCCTTATTTCTCCTGGCCATTTCTGGGAATTCTTAATGGTTGTCTCCCATGTACTAGGGTACGACTCTGAGCTACCTGATGGCTGCCATTTTCCAATTTTCTGCCTTGGCTTTCAGGGAAATATCTTCTGTGGCTGCCAGAGATGTGTGAGCCCTGATGTCTTGGGGTGTAGGAGTCTCTGGGTTCCTACATGCAGGCTGCTGTAACAATCCTGGCTCACATATTACATGTGTAATTTTTAAAGTTATAAAGCTAATAAACAATTAACAAATATACATATTCTATCATTCCATCTTCATAAACGTCTTCGTAATGCCAAAATAAAATATATGTAAATCCTTAATTTTTATATAACTGAAAACAAAATATCAAAGATGAATTTAAATATTATCCCACACATCTGGATTTTCTGTAGATGTCTTAATACATAATAAAATAAAATATACACATTTAATATATACTTATCACATAAAGTTTATTTTTTCTTGTTTAATTTAGCAAAATCACTAATTGCATAGTTGTAGTAAAGATTTTTACATAGATTGTGTTCAACTGACAATAATGATCTAAATGATAAAATGGAGATCTTTTTATTAAAATATAAACAAAAACAAGTGTGAAATTCTTAAAAATTAAGAGTACTTTCAAAAATTAGTTTTCTTTCAAAATATTAAAAATTTAAGTTAGGATGTTAAAATGAAAATTTCAGAAAAAATGAATACCAAATTTTGAATCAATATCATTGAAATAAAGCTAAAATGTAAATTTAATTTAAAAATCTTATATAAGTTTTATTATAGTCACATATTTTATAAACATTAAACAACTTAGTGTCCATGTAGTTGCCAATGTAAAGAATTAGTATTGTGCTTTACGTGTAGACCAACATATACAGGTTTAAGAGTAATATAAATTGTTTAATATTGCAAAATATTTCTCAGTCACCATGTGGTTTCTCAGTAGCTGTAGTGAATACTGTGCTGATATGTGGATCCTGTAGGATCCATGAAGAGGCACAGCAAGGAAAGCAAGAACAATGGACTGTCAACAATATGGGATGCCACTGGGAATTGATATTGCTATGAAAGAATAAGTTGTATTTATGCTAATGATGGATTGAAAAGTTAAGCTAACTTTTCAATATATGTTATTTTTCATACCTGAGCATTCTCCTTATTAATTTTCCCCCGCATGCAAAGGCAGTGCTGGACCCAGCTGTGGGTAGTAGTATAATCCAAAACTCTTCATAGCATTTGGACACAGCCACCTTTTGTGTTGAAAGTGTTGGTAGGGAGATGGAGAAAAGTGTGCCTATGCCTGGGTGGTGCCACATCATGAGGGGGTCAGGCACCAGATATCAGGTGAAAAGTGTGCCTTTGGGCACTGCATTCTTTTATAGTTTATTGTTTGGTATTTGTGATAGGCAAGACCCAGTGTAGGTGCCCTTCTTGTTAAAGTCTAGTTCCTTAGCTTCCAGCTTACATTGTGACAAAGTAGGGCAGAATTTCTCTTCTTAACTTGCATTTCATTATGTTAAAACTCAAGTATAAAATAGAATTGACCTGTGCCCATGATATCCGGAGGACATCAAATGAAATAGCTCTTATTTCTATTTGTCCTTTATTTCATTCCTCTCTCCCCAAGAGTCAGGGAGCTGAGTGGAGGACAGCCTGAGTAGGATGTATCATTTCACTACACTCAAAGAAACCCTTACCCTCTGACTTGCTCTCATTAAAATTGGGCCACATCTTGATTCCCTCTTCCCTTCTGAAGAAATTTTTCTTAGGAAACTTCTTTACCCATCATGCAAATATCTTCCAAGTGGGTTTCCCCATCCATCTTCCAAAAATACCCTAGACATTCACCCAAGAACTGTCCAATATGTCATATCATATTTATTTGTTGTTACAGAATATGGAAATGAGAGAGCAATATACACCAACCTCTTCAATAAATTAGTTAGAATTAGTAGCTTTGGGGAAAAGGTTCATAGTCTAGGTTATATATATTTTTTTCTAGTGAAGGGAACTTTTTACTCAGTATTAGGATTTAATATGTGCTTTTTTATTTAATTTTCATTGTACCCCTGCACAGCAGTTGTTATTTTCTCCATCTTTTCAAATGACGAAACAGAGTTTAATAGAAGTTAAGTAATTTGCTTAATTTGTAAGTGTTGACATCAATATTTGAATATTGGTCTGTTTTATTTGAAAGCTTTTGCTTTTTCTGATAAACCATCTCCTGGTTTCACTGCCACAAGTAAAATTTCACTTGAAACATTGAATGGGAACCAAAATTTTTCCTTGTAAGGAATTTGAGGGAATGAATGAGTCTATGTCGCTTAAAAAGCCATCAGTAATTATTATTTTTTTTTTACTTTTAAAGCTTCTAGCCTCTGCAAGACATCTGTTAACTGCACTCATGGCTTAGGAACTTTAATTTATGATTTATTAAAAGTCAAAACAGCTCTATTACAGGGTTTTGATTCTTGGGTAAATGCTGGTGAGAACATTAAGAGGACAGGACAGAGACTAGAGAACACTGTGATTGATTGATTGATTGATTGATTGATTAAGAGAGCAAGAGCATATGAGCAAGGAAGACGCAGAGAGAGGGAGAGAATGAATCTTAAGCAGGTTCCATGCTCAGCACAGAGCTCGATGTGGGGCTCATTCCCATGATTGTGAGACTATGATCTGAGCTGAAATCAAGAGTCGGATGATCAACTGACTGAGCCACTCAGGTGCCCTGATTATGCTATTCTTTTCAATTTATTTATTTTATTTTTAACGTTTATTTTTAGAGAGAAAGAGTGTGAGCGGGGGAGGAGCAGAGAGAGTGGGAGAGACAGAATTCAAAGCAGGCTCCAGGCTCTGAGCTGTCAACACAGAGCCCAACGTGAGGCTCAAACTCACGAACCTTGAGATCATGACCTGAGCCGAAGTCGGATGCTTAACTAACCGAGCCACCCAGGTGCCCCATCTTTTAAAACTTTAAATAGAGAATTGAAGAACACTGAAAGGTTTTATTGGATTGTGGATGACAGGAAGCTGGTGGGGATATGAAGCATGTTGGATAATATAATCAGCTTTCAGAGTGATACTAAAATAATATAATATAATATATAAAATATAAAATAATATAAATAAATTGGGAAATTTACATACTTAGTTTCAAAAGATCACTGCACTAGAAGTTCAAGAAATGTGAATGAAAACAGTAAAATTTAAAAAAATTGGGAGAGGGATTGATATTAGCAAAATGGTGAGCAAGGAAACTTCAAACTCTTATCCTCCCATAGAAATATTGAAACAAATGAAAACTCTCTCAACCAACTTTGTCAGAGCCTTGGAAATTAGCCACTTTACAGCCGCCAAGTAAACCCCAGTCAAGAAAAAGCCATCTTCCAAATGGTCAGAAAGTTTTGTGGCATTCTTACCTACTCCTACATGGAGCCTTTCCCAGCATGGTGGCAGTCTTGATTTTGAAGCAGCAGGATCCCTGTTCCCAGTTCCCTCCCTTAAACTGAAGAGAGCAGAGCAGACTTTATTAACAAATTATTGTGTATGTCTTTTCTAGACTACTCGGGGGATACTCAAAAGATTAATGCAAAGTGCTCACCTTTGTTTTGCCTAACTCGAACTCAGGAAGAAAACTGTGGGCAGTGCTCCTAATAATGAAAAGGAGACTACAAATCCACAGATTTACTCTAAGGGAAAGAGATTACGGGGGCTTGGGGGAGACATGCAACATACAATTTAAGGAATCGGGGAGAAGCTAGGGTGAGACTCTGGAAATTAGGGCACTTAAAAGCAGCTGCATATACAAGGAAAACTAGAAATTCAAATGCATGCCGAGGCAAGACACAGACTCAGAAAAGACATTAAACTTTCATCTTGGGTTAGTTTTTTAAAATATTTATTTATTTATTTTGAGAGAGAGAGAGAGAGAGAGAGAGAGAGAGAGAGAGAGAGCGAGCAAGCACAGGGGAGAGACAGAGAGAAAGGGAGAGAGAAAATCCCAAACAGGGCTGTCAGCAAAGAGCCTGATGGGGGGCTGGATCCCACAAACCATACGATCATGATCTTAGCTGAAATCAAGAGTCGGACACTTAACTGACTGAGCCACCCAGGCACCCTACCTTGGGCCAATTCTTATGCTCAAAGCAGCCGAACTAAGTGTTGAAGAGGTTCCTCCTCACAGAGCCAATTGTTAAAGACTGAGAGAGCTCTTGACGTTCAAGGAAGTCTGTCACAACACTAACTGAACACAGCTAAAAGGACAGAGACTTCGGTGATCACATGGGACAAGGACTGCTCTTTGCAAAAATAGTTTGGAAAAGTCTCAACACTAATTATTTGTCTCAACAATCACAAACAAACAACTCTTGGAGAAGGGCAATCTGGTACCTAGAATACCACATTGTTATATTCAAAGACTCAATTTTCAAGAAACAAATCATAAGGCATACAAAGAAACAGGAAAACATGTCATATTCAAAGAAATGGACAGAAACTGTCTGTGAAGAAGCCACAATTAGACTTACTGGACAAAGACTTTAAAACAACTGTCTCGAGTGTCTCAAAGACCTAAAGGAAAACATGAGCAAATGATTGAAAGAAATCAGGAAAATGATGTATGAACAAAATGAGAATATTCACAAAGAAAATTTATAAAAAGAACCAAACAGAAATACTGGAGGTAAACTGAAATAAAAATTTGGGACATCTTGGATGGCTTAGTCGGTTGAGTGTCTGAATTTGGCTCAGGTCTTGATCTCACGGTTTGTGGGTTTGAGCCCTGTGTTGGGCTTGCTGCTGTCAGCTTGTCACCATGGGGCCTGGTCAGATCCTCTGTCCTCCTCTCTGTCTGCCCCTCCCCCGCTCAAGCTCTCTCTCTCAAAAAATAAATAAAACATTAAAAAAAACATTTAAAAATTCACTAGAGGAGCTCAACAGAGATTTTAGCAGGCAAAGAATCAGTGAACTTGAAGATAAAACACTAAAATTACTGAGTATGAGGAAGAGAAGAAAAATAAAGAAAAGTGAATAGAATCTAAGGGACCATCAAGCGGACTGATGTTTACATTATGGGAGTTTCACAAAAAGAAAGTGAGAAAAAGACAGAGATTATTTGAACAAATAATGGTCAAAGTCCCCAAATGTAATGAAATACATGAGTCTACAAATAAAAAAACCTTGATAATTCCAAGTAATAGAAATTCAAAGAGACCCACACGGAGGTACATTACAATCAGACTGTCTGAAATGCAAGGACGAAAAGAGAATATTGAAAGCAACAAGAAAAAAATTGATTCATCATGTATAATGTGTCCTAAATAAAATTAGCAGCCTATTTCTCAGGAGAAACTTTGGAGGCCAGGGACAGTGAGATGATATATTTAAAGTGCTTAAAGTAAAAACTGTCAACCGAGAATTCTCATATCTGGTAAAACTATACTTCAAAAATGAGAGAGAAATTAAGATATTCCAGATAAACAAAAGCTGAGGCACGTTATTGCAACTAGGCCTGGCCTACAAGAAATGCTAAAGGGAGCCCCTCAGTTTGAAATGAAAGTATGCTTGCCAATAAAGGGTCACATGAAGATGTAAAGGTCTCTACTGCAGGTAAACAGATGGCAGATCTGAGCATAAATAGTATTGTGATTTTAAATTACAACACCACCTTTTATTTTCTATTAGATTTAAAAGACAAATACATAAAATAATTAGTAATCGATGCTAATTGGACACACAATGTGTGAAGATGTAATTTGTGATACCAAGAATGTGGAACTGCATAGGAGTAGAGTTTTTGTATGTGACTGACATTAAATGGATATGAATTCTGGGGCACCTGGGTGGCTCAGTCGGTTGAGCATCTGCCTCTTGATTTGGGCTCAGTTTATGATCTCACTGTTTGTGAGATCGATCTCCACATAGAGACTGTGGTGACAGTGTAGGATTCTCTCTCTCTCTCCCTCTCTGCTCCTCCCCTACTTGCATTCTCTCTCTCTTTCTCAATAAATAAATAAATAAACATTAAAAAATTGATATGAATTAAAATTTGACTGTTATAACTTTAGGATATGTAATCCCCAAAATAACTGCAAACAAAATATGTATAAAATTTACACAAAAGGAAGTGAGAAAAGGTTGAAACATAACACTACAAAAAAATCAACTAAACAGAAGGCAAAAATGGAGGAAGTGGGAGACAAAAAATGATATGAGACATATAGAAAAAATAGTAAAATGACAGAAATAAGTTTTAAAAAAATAAATAATTACTTTAAATTTAAGTGGACTAAACTCTTCAACCAAAGGGAGAGATTCGCAGAATGGATTAGAAAACCACAGTCCAACTATACTATACAAGAGATTCGTTTCAGTGTTAAGGACACGGATAGGTTGAAAGTGAAAGAATAGAAGAGTGACATCAGCATCATGGCAGTGTGGGGCATTTCTCTGGTCTCTCTCCTTTGATGTATAATGAATTGGACATCCCTAAGGAAACTGAGTGTGTCCGCACAGTGTACCAGGGCATCTGGGAGTTTTCTCACTTGTGCATCTGAAAGCAGGCAGAAAGGCCACAGGGGGAGCCTTGGATCCAAGGGACCTGGTAAGTCTGCCCTGCCTCCACTTGCTGCTATTGGGAAAAGGGAACCTGGAGAGTACAAAAGAGGACAGATACCTATGGCCTCTAGAGAATTGCGAGGTCCAGACTGCCTAAAAGGGAATCTGGTGTGCCATCAGAGCAGGACAGAGATGAGTTTTGAGGCAGAGGAGACAGAGCACTCGCTAGGCTGGCTCCCTTCCTCAGGGCAACACTGCAAGGTGCTGGACTTACTTGACCAGGGGCTCTTGGGTGGCCCAGTTGTTAAGTGTCTGACTCTTAATTTCAGCCCATGTCATGATCTTATGGTTCTTGAGATTGAGCTCCAAGTCAGGCTCTGTGCTGACGGCACGGAGCCTGCTTGGGATTCTCTTCCTCCCTCCTCTCTAAAAATAAATAAATAAACTTAAAAAAAAAAGAAATGATGTCTCCAAGAAAGGTGGTGAAAAGTGAGAGTGGTGATTGACTTCTGGCTACCAGTTGGGCAGGTTGTAGCTGGAGGGACCTGTTTATCTCCAGCAGCACCTGAATTTCTAAAGAAAGAGGAGGCAGACAGAATATCAAAGGGCCGCAGAGGAAATCACTTCCTACTGTCTGTATGGGATTTCCGCCTCTGGGAGTGCTCTACTGAAACATCTCCCTATTGGGCCCATGGGCCTCTTCCAAAGCCAGAGTTGCTGCTAGGTCCACACCACCCCCCCACCCCAGCCCTGTCCCACTCTACTGGCAGCTCCTTGTGTGGGCCTCTAAATTCATCTGGGAGTGCCAGCTCCCTTAGGGGAAACCACAAAATTGAGCGATAGTGCCACCTTCTGGAATACAAAAGGAAGTTTCCTAATTGCCAGTCTGTTGAACTCTAAGAAACATAGTAAACATAAATTCTTAACTAACGAAAAGTGTCTGATACTTCAAATGCAAAAGTAGAAGCACATGTTGTCAAACACTATGGAAAACCAAAGGAATACAGTATCACAAAAAGAAAATGATAATTCTTTAGCAACCAAACTCAAGGACATGGAATATTGTGATCGAAGTGATAAAAAATTCAAATAGCTGTTATGAAGAAATCCAACAAGCTACAAGAAGACTCAGAAAGGCAGTTCAATGAGCTCAGGAATATAATTAATGAACAGGAAAGTTCTTTTCCAAAGAAAATGAAATGACAAATGGAACCAAACAAATTCTGGAGCTGAAGAATTCAATGAAGAAGGTGAAGAATGCATTATAGAGCATCAATAACAGGGCAGGCCAAATTAAGGAAAGAACAAATGACTTGAAGAATAGGAATAGAGAAATAATTCAGAAGAGGATAGAAATTTTAGACTTAAAAAAGTGAAGAAACCCTTATGAGAGCCATCAGATTTGATCAGAAAGGCAAATGTAATAATTGGTATACCAGAAGGAGAAGAGAGAGAAAGAGAAGGGGGCAGAAAGTTTATTTAAAGAAATAATATCTGAGAATTTCCCAAACCGGGGGAGGGACTTGGACAGATAAGTCCATGAAGCTAATGGATCACCCTTTTATCTCAAGGCAAAAAGATATATTATAATGAAACTTAAAAATCAGTGATGAGAAAAAACTCTTAAAGGCAGCTGGGGGCAAAAGAAAGAAACTTACAAAGGAACTCCAATTAGGCTATTTATAGATTTCTAAGTAGAAACTCTACAGGCTGGGAGACAGTGGAATAATTTATTTGAATTATTGAAACATGAAAATTATCAGCCAAGAATACTTTTCTGGTAAAGTTCTCCTTCAGTTCTGAAGGAGAACTAGAGGTTTACCTATACAAACAAAGGCTGAGGGAGTTCGCCACCACTAGACCTGCCTTGCAAGAAGTGCTGGAAGAAGCTCTTTAAGTTGAAATGAAAAGATGTTAATCAGTGACATAAAAACATATGAAAGTACAAAACATTCTGGTAAAAGTAATAAGCAGACAGAATTGAAAAACTTACTGTATATTAGAATGGCGTGTTAACCACTTAACTATTGTATAAAGGTTAAAAAAAAGCACAAAAAGAGCTATGGCTAATATAATTTGTTGATGAATTTACAGCATAAGAAGAGGCAAAATGTGACATCAAAAATATAAAAGAGATGGGCTGCCTTGGTGGCTCAGTTGGTTGAGCGTCCTACTCTTGACTTCCCAGGGTCATGGGATTGAGCCCTACACTGGGCTCTGCACTGAACATGGAGCCTGCTTAATATTCTCTCTCTCCTTCTGCACCTCTCCTTTGTCATCTCTCTCTCTCAAAAACCTGTAAAAGAGGAGGAGTGAAGGGTAGAGCTTCCATAGGCCATTGAGATAAGTTGTTATCAGCATAAAATGGAATGTTTTATCTTTGAGATATTTTATGTAACCACAAAGCAAAAATCTAGAGTAGTTTCACAAACACACACACACCCAAGAAAGCCTATGGTTGAATTATTAGAATTATTGAATTACCGCTTGGTTAAGCAGGGTTGATGGATGTAGGATCAATACCCAGTCATTCATTATATTCTTATACTTCAGTTCTAAACACTTAAAAATGAAATGTAAAGGGATGTTTTATGAAAAATTGCAATGATATATTAAGTACACAGCAATAGATCCTGACAGAGTTTATTTTTGTGATATTAAAAATCAGGTTCTAAAATTTAGATGAAAGAGTAAACATTCACTGAAGCTGCAGTTGGTTGATTTCCCACATGACCTCAATCCTCACTCTCTCTTCCTCCATGCCCTTTACAACACCAGCTGGGGGCTCTTCACACCAGGAGGAATCCCTTTGCCTAGCCTTTGAACCTGACTTGCTTTCCCCAGGAGAGTATGACCTTAGGTGTATGTGTTTTATTTATTCTCTTGCTTGCCTGCCCCTTGTGTGAACATACACTGGGGCTGACCAGATGGGTAATGAGAGACATGTGACCTAGGTGGTCACCCCTTTTGTCCCAGCCAGCTGCCAGATGTGTGAGTGAGCCCAGTCTAGAACAGAAAAGCCATCCAGTTGAGTGTCGCCTTAATAGCTAATCCACAGATTTGGAGAATGAAATAAATGCTCGTTGCCTTAGCTGTCTAAGTTTGAGGGTGGCTTGCTACGAAGCGATAGTCTTACTGAAAAAAATAGACAAGATAATTTTAAAGCAAAAGAGCAAAATGGAAGGGTTCACTATCAGATATTAAAATTTGTCATTGAGCTTTTTTTTTTAATAGTTTATTATCAAATTGGTTTCTATACAACACCCAGTGCTCAATCCAACGAGCGCCCTCCTCTGTGCCCACCACTCACTCTTCCCCCTCCCACACCCATCTCTCCCCTCAGTTCTTTCTTATTCTTTGAGAGTCTCTCACGTCATTGAGCTTTAATAATTAAGACACTATGGAGAGTTGCAGACAAATTGGTGGGTAAGACTACAGCTTTCAGAAAGAGATGTATACGAAAAAGAGAACTTGATATATAAAATAGGGGCATTACAAACAAAGCGTGGTACTAGAAGAATTGGTTATAAAAATGAAATATTTAAATTCCTGCTCCATACTATTCTCAAAAAGTCAATTTCCAATTTTTAAAAGAAAATAATGAGTGAACATCTTTATGACTTCAGGGCAGGGTCATATTTTTAAGATACATAAATCAAAGGCTCTAAAGAAAAGACTGGTAAATTTTATAACGGGAAAAGGGAAAACTTTTGTATATCAAAAGATGAAGAGTCAAGGCTGAGAGAAAACATTTGCAACGCATAAACCAAACAGATTTTTGATCCAAAGGGTACAGAGATTTAGACTAACAACCCAACACAAAATTGAATAAAGTGTATAAAGAAAATCCAAATGTCCACTAAGCACATGAACGTTTGCTCAATGTCAAGATTAAGCAGGAGACAATGGCAAGTTGAGAGAAATCGGCTGATTCTGGGTCCACATTTCACCCAGGAATGCTGTCTCACAGGGCACGCGAAGCTGCTTCCCGAAGCCGAGTAAAATGGAAGAGAGTATGACGTTGAACACGTTAAACTATTTAGAGTCAAATCCACTTGTATTTACCGAGCACCCACTGTTCCTTGAGCTATGTGGGCTATGTCAGCCCATCCTCAGGAGAGCCGAGAAGGACTGCCTTGGGAAGTGGAGGAAAGCGCAAACAGAGACGATGGAGTCCTTCGTTTCCCATTCCTGCTGCAACTCAACCATTTCAACATTTACATCAGCTCTTGTTGAATGATAGTGTACTAGTATGGAAAAAGGCTGCCATGGGGACGCGTGGGCACCTGCGTTCTCTGCAGGCCGGGAGCTTGGACCAAGGCCGGGGCTGCGAAGCTCCAAGTTCTGGATGATGATGGGCAGCCCCTTCTTCCAAGTGTCTGAGGGTGTCTCCCTGAAGAGGTGGGACGGGCATCTGGAACTGGGGCTCGGGCACTCCACCAACTCAATGTGCACGGTCTGCTGGGCCCAGGACATGAGCATCTGAGCAGCATCCTGAGCAGTAGAGCCAACACTTGCCACATAGGCCCACACCTGTGGACACACCTTCCCCAGTCCAGAAGCCTACAGAAAAATGCCCATCACAGAAGTACCCCAGCCCTGTGGCAGTGTCCTCTAAGAGCCCATTGCACAAGGCAGTTTCATATCCAATATTTCCTATAATCAAGAATTTGGCAAGATTGCCTAGCTTTGCATCCTGGCTCCTCATTCATTAGCTAGGGGACCTTGGGTGACGTGCTACCGTTTCTTCATCTGTGGAGTAGAATTAATAGTGGTGCCCATCTTAAAGTAATGCTATGGAAATTCAATGAAATCATACATTTATAACACTTAGAACTGTGCCTGGTGCAGAGTGGGCACACAATACATTTTAGTGATAATAATTAATAAATTAAATCCAACTTGCTCATGTATGTCTAAACGTGCCTGGACATCCTTCGTAGCAAAAGTGCCAAGAGTCTACTTTTTTCATTTTTACCATTCATCGATTCATCCATTTAACAAATGTCTATCAAGTGCTTCCTACGCACTGGAGATTGTTCTAGGCTTTGGGAAATGGTAGGGAGAAAAGGACATGAGGCTTCTGTCCCCAGGGAGCTTCCATTCTAGCCAGTGTATGTGGGAAACTGATTAATAGTAAACAAACAGATATGTGTGTCGTATGTAGGTGTATGTATAGTGTGTTAGGTGGCGATGTGGAGAAAAAGCAGAATACATGAAGCTTCTCTGGGGTGGTCTCACTTTAGGGTAAGAGGGACCAGCATTCACCACAGAAGCCCCCAACACAGACTAGAATTTGAAGAGGACCAGGCTTCCAATCCTGGCTCCACTGTGCAGTATGTGCCTGAAGTTTTTAGAATTTGGAAGATGTGACCTGTTAGCAATTTCGGTGTTGTCATTCCATTGTCTGAGTAAGCTCTTAGCACTTACAGATGGGATCTGAGCTGCTCAAGTCGAGCAAACCAGCAGTTTCTCCCATCGGCAAGACCAGCCTTTGGAGTGGAACGGCTGTCCCAGGGCCCATGCCGACGTCTGGGCTGGGCTTGCATGCGAAATAGCAGTACTAGACATAAACATTTTCTGGTTGTGGGGAAACAACTGCTCCTCTTTTTAAAAACACACTCAAAGTTGCTGTGGTAAGAATTCAATGTTAACACCAAGTTGTATATTTTTCTTGAAAATGTTGTAGATGTTTGATTTTTATCGTGTGAGACTAGACCTCCGATCAGCAGGTGTGCAGTGGGCTGCAGGTGATGCACACAGGAGTTTTGCCTCATGTTTGGTCTTATTCATTAATTTCTTTTCTGGTTCAATGATGAGAATTTTTAGCAAAATGGAAACATAAATAAGAACTGGGTAGTCTACCTCTAGTTGACATGTCCGAAGCAGAAAGAATCCATTTTGCCACCAAAGGATGTTCATTTTCCTTTAAGTAGGTGTCAGGGAAGTGACAGCATTATCAGGCAGCATCAGTACAAGACTGGTCTTAGAGTTTTCCATTGCTCTTGGCAGAGGGGAAAGCACACAGGATTGAGAATGATATTAGCCTTGTGATTAGCCGTGTGATTTGGGGGGCATTACAACTTTTTGGGGCTTCAGTGTCCCTTTTGTAAAATGTAGTTTTAACATTCTGTCTCAAAGCCTTCAGCTTTGGTGACCGATTCATCCTTGCTTCAGAAGACTGGTTTTAACGCTTCAAAGGTACAGTTAGGGAACCCAGTTGAAAGCTGTGCACGTGGAGAGGGGCTGGAGAAGGTTGTCGAACCTGATCCAGCCGAGGTCAGAGGTTGGTAGTGAATCCAGGTACTCCACATCTGAGGAAGTGGAATTCCCAAATTTTGTTGAAACTAAGATGATAGTTTTGGAGAAAGCATACAACAACATGATGTCTGTGTAAACGGGGACTGTGAGTTAACCTGGCTCTGGCCAGGGGTCCCAGAAACTGTTTCTCTGTGGAAGAGGTGACTTCCTTCCTGTGAGTGGCATTTAGGTGTCTTCAAAGACCATTTTCTGGGGTAGTCTCCTTCATTCGATCCTAACTTCCACCACTTAGAAAGTGTTGTGTTCCAGTAGTTTTACCCAATTTATTTCAAATGATCACACATGATTTGTCTGGAGCCAATAAGAAATGTAAACAAATTCCCTAACATAATACAGCAAAACCAAAACAATCATTTCCACATTCCTTAAAGAATGAGAGCAGTAGAAAGAGGGACATCTTTACATGCAAGAGTCAATTGGCTTTTCTTCCACGGGAAGCACTCCTGCTGGTGTATCCCAGGCCAGTCCACAGGAAGGTGGCCGCAAAGACGGGAAGCCTTGAGGGCTTGTTAGCAGCTCTTACGATTCCCACCGAGGGAAATGGAGCCACACATCTGGTTGAATTTGCAGTGTATATAGTTAGCTTTAGTTTGTGAGGGAACACAAATACCACATACTCACACAGAGGTTAAGAAGCAATTTGGTAGCCATTTAAAAACATTTGTGAAGAAAACAGATTGATTTTCAGCTTGGAGTAATTCACTGGCACTTTACAAATGAATTAATGCTAGCATGGGAGAGTTTATACCATTTTCTGTTTGCTTAAAGGCCTTTGTTGCATATGTCAGAGTTAAACCGGGATGGTCTTTGCCAGAGATGTCATAGGGCCTTGTGTGTGGGAGCCTGAGATAGAGAGCTGCTTGCATTTTCAGATCTTGTTCAGTAGGACCTGCTGGAGCTGGGTCCAGGAGCCCTTGGTGGGCAGCCTCTAGCCTGTGGGTGACCAGGCAAGCACCCACACTGAAAGGATGCCTTTCCACACTAGTGGAAGGGGATGCAGAGACACAGGGCACAAAGGGGATGCAAACACATCTGAGCGCTCTGAGTCTGGGGACACGTATTAGACGTGCAATCACTGAAATTGACAAAAATGTCTTAAATCTTTGGAGGTCAACCTATAGGGAAGCTATTTCTCATCTTTGGTATTAGTCTGAGCTTATATATGAACTAGTCTAGAGGCCCCAGAGTTTCGACCAGTTTGTCTACAAATGAACTATGTTTTTGAAAGTTACCTTTTGTAAAATCTTTATTTCCTAAATGATGGACGCTGGGTGCCAGTCCTTGGATCAGTCTTGTTTCACTGACAAAGAATGGCTTCTGCTTCACTCACCCAAGCAGTCATTCACGTTGGCCACATCCAAATGGGAAGACCTGAGGAAACAGGGCCAGGTGGGCCATTTCTTCTGCTTTCGTTACTCAGGGTTTTCTGAGTCAACACAGCCAGCTGCCCAATTGGTTCACCTGGATTTCCAAATGATCCTTCCTCTTTTGGCTTTTGCTCCCGCACCAGGCTCGTTCCTGGTGTTGGGTGGGGGTGGGCAGTGGGGGCAGTGTCCTCCTCTCCTCTTAGTTGACAACCCGGACTAGAACATTTGCAGTTTTAATGATCAACCACTTGGAAAAAATTTTTCCCCGATGGTTACATTTCTGGTCTTTGTGATTTATGGATGACATTTTCTTAACTTTTTGGCAGCCCCGTCCCCTCTTTTTTAAACCAGGAGTATCTTCCAATCCAATGAGCTGGTTGGCTCATTGTTGAAGAGCAGCACTGGAGGAACTAGTCTTCTCAACACTGTGCCCAAGCACAGGTGACAGCAGAGACCAGGTTATCACGGCTCTTGGTGAACCGTTTTGATTCCTTCTCTGCTCCTGGGGAAATGTACTTGTTTAACTTTTGCAAAGTCACCTTTGGGAAGTAAGTTTATTCTGTGAATGGGAGACCCGTACTAGGCTAGGTGCCATTCAAGCACTGTAGCAGCTGGCCTCAGGCCCAGTCACCCTGGGATCCTCTGCAGGTAGAGGGTCCTTCGAGCACTCTGCATCTGTCGATGGGGTCACCAGCCACTGGACCCAGGGACAGAGCCCATCTCAGTGGTTCAGCTGGCAGCAACCAACCCAGGGAGAGGCAGCTGCTGTAATGAGGGGCCATGCCCACCCCTCCACCCCCATACTCAGCCAGGGCCAGAGGAGGTGGGTCAGGGACAGTCTGGAAGCCTAGAGGAAGCCAGACACCACTGAGCTGGGGCAGTGAGTCAGGCAGACACAGGGGCAGAGAAGACAGTGGTGGCCATAAGCTGGCAGTGGAGATATCCTGACATTGCTAGGGTAGAGGATGTGTGTCTACACTGGGATTCTTTGTCATTTCCTAGACACAGACAACACTATCCTCTCACAAGCCCTGGTGGTTACACATGTAGAGGTCAGGGGTGTGGATTTAAGCCCTGGCTCTAATATAGAGGAACACATAACTGGACAAGTGACTTTAGTGCTACGAGTTTCTGTTTCATCGCCTGTAAAGGAGAGATAACAGGAATGTTGTGAGAAGGAAAGGAGAAAACCAGCAAAGCCCTGAGTCATTGGCCACAATGCCTAACAAATGGTGTAAGTGATCACTGTTACCTTGTCCGATGTGGGAGTCAGCACTGCGCAGCTGACTTAGGGATCAGCCAAGAGCAGGGAAAGAAATCATGGAATCGTTTTTTTACAGAGCATTAAAAACTGCTGAGTGAGCAGTCGATAGTTTCTATTATGTGGATAATTGCTCACATCTGCAAAAGCACCATATTAATAGGGTTCAAAATTAATAGGGTTCACTTTGACGATCCATGGGCTGGAAAGCAGCAGTTGATTGGAATAAGAGAAAAACAGTGGTCTACTGATGTCTCTTCGAGAGTTGAGGCAAGATGAGTTCCAAGCGTCTGACGCACAGAGACAAGTCATTGAGAGGACACTTGAGCGGACTCGGGCTTCTAGATGTTGGGCCTCCATGCATGGTCTCTTGTCTCACCATGGCTGCCTCCCTTCCCTCCCTCTTTGGATGCTTTCCCTCCCCATGAAGAGTGGGTGGCCATTTTCCTACTCCTTTGAACCAGGGCTGACTTAAACCATTTTGGCTACTTTTGTATTATCTTTTTTTTTTTTTTAAACATTTTTATTTATTTTTGAGAGACACAGAGACAGAGTGTGAGCAGGGGAAGGTCAGAGAGAGAGGGATACAAAGAATCTGAAGCAGGCTCCAGGCTCTGAGCCATCAGCACAGAGGCCGACGCGGGGCTCGAACCCACAGACTGTGAGATCATGACCTGAGCCGAAGTCGGCCGCTCAACCAACTGAGCCACCCAGGCGCCCCCATTTTGGCTACTTTTGAAAGAAAGTTATGCCTTGGGCCTGGCCTGTAAGGCTGGCAGTTTTTCCTTTCTTTCTCTCAAAACATCCTGTGGGGGAAGGGTGGCAACCATGGAAGCTAAGATAACACACTGATGAAGTCTAAGTTTGCCAGAGGAGAGGCCACGTGCTGGCCATGCTGCCAGCCCTCAGCTATTCTAGATGTCCCAACTAAGGCACTGGACACACTGTGAGGGAACCATCTGGAGCACGGCTTCTTCCACAGACAACATGTGGAGGGGAATGAAAGCCTGTCAATAGGGCTCAGGTCAGGCTGTCCCAGTGACTCTGGCTGACTGGGTTGCTTCTAAGGCTCCCCACAGAGGCCAGACCTTCCAGATATCCCTCCCAACCTCCCCACTTAGCCTCAAGCATGGTGAAATGGTCCCTGTACATGCCACCAAGATGTGGAGTAACAGCTGGACAACCATGTGAATGCTTCCTGCCCTGCTAATCTTGCCCTTGCTTATGTGAGAAGCATCTCCAGTGCTATGGCTTCACAAGATAGAATGGTGGTGGGTAAGCCAGCAGAGCCAGCCTCTAGGTCTGGAGTCCATCCTGGTTCATGAGCAAGTGGTGAGATGGGCAGTGGTTCTGCTAGGACGGGACAGTCCCCGTTAGCTGTGCAAGTCTCCCTATCCACTTCTGAATATATCCAACACACACAGAGCAGTCTTGAAAGGATCCAACTTTCATCTTCATTCTTTATGATCTCCCATCTTGTTTACCCATCTTGGTTACAGGTGGTAGACTCCTTGCCAGGCTTGCACCACTGTGTTATTGGCCACAGGAAATGACCAATCCCAAGACCAAGACCTGAAGCAGTCAAGGCAACCAGGAGCCATACATTTGAACTTACCACCTCTCAGTGACTCTTAATTCATGATTTTTCTTTTATTCATTGTTTGTATATTTAGCCTACTTTTGTGAGGGGAATATGGATAACATATGCTTAGGATAAGTAATTTCAGTATCACTTGCTAACAAATGCATGTACATATAACATATATACGATGTACACTTACACATCCATGTGTGTGTGCACACGTGGTCATAAGGGCATCATTTGAATAGACCTCAGTGTGGATCAAAAGGACTAACCACATCCCCTTGCTGCAGGGGCTGTTGGCAGATGTGGTGGTCCCACAGCCCCCTGAGTGTGCCCCCATAGCCTCCTCAGTGTGGTCTGCCCCAAATACCCCACCATCACTATCTAGTGTATCTGCACCACAAAGTCTATTTGCTTATATGTGTCAAAGCATGCAATCTTTCTGGCGAGTGGGATGGATGTGCATTAAAGACTTGGGGGGTTAAGTCAGTTGGTTTCCCACCTGGGTATTTCACTCCTGGGTATTTAGGAGCAGGATTTTAGAGCAAGCTTCACTGGTAACTGGGCTTATTGGAGGTCCCTGGTAATGAATGAAGAAAGATATTCACAAGTAGAAAGACCGTGTAAGAGAGATTGCTGCTCTCCTACCATAGTAAGAGAATCCTAGAGATCAATGCTGAATGTAGATTGTGAAATTTTAACTTGAACGCTTGACAAACATAAATGATCTCTAGAGCTTATATAGATTCTGGGGCTCGGCTAATGAAGTATTGAAAACAGGACAAGTTTTCTCAATCAGTTTGAATTGTGTTAGGTTGAATAAACAATCATGCTGGAATAGCAACCATTTCTTTTTCTTTTCTTTTCTCAAGATGTCCGGAGAGAGGCAGGCTGTGAGTGATGTTGACGTTATGAGTCCCTTGCACCTTTGCTCCGCCTGTTCCACCTCCATCAGTTTGTGGCTTTTGTCTTTCCAAAGATGCTAGGACCATATTCAGACATTGCTTCTGCATTTTAGTCAGGAAGAAAAAGAGTGAAGGGCAAAAGGTGTCTATCAGTTGAGTCTTCCCTTTTATGAAGAAAACAAAGATTTTCTTAGAAGTTCCACTGAGTAGAATTCCATTTCATGTCATTGGCCAGGTCATGGTGGTCCCAGCTACCAAATTTGTTTCTGTTAGTAAAGATGGAGAGAAAGGAAATTGTTACAGACTCCAGAGGGATGTGATGCCACATTCTGGTTTAAATAAGGAAGCTAATAGGTCAATTATAGGTCAATTATCTAAACTTAAATTATATTTGTATAATTATACAAGCATATCTATCTATCTATCTATCTATCTATCTATCTATCTATCTATCTATCTATATTGAGGATCTTCTAATAAGTGTTAATGACTGGAAATCTTTGCCAGACCTCAGTGAGCCAGACTGGAGGCTTCCACCCAGGGGAGGAATGGCAGGAAATGCGCATTGGGAGGCCCAGCTTTCACAATGAACAAGCAGTGTTTGCAGAGACATACATGAGGTATGTCCCTGGTCTACAGAGAAAGGGAAATGGGTCATGACTAACTGAACTGGTGAATTATTCATGAGGCTCTAAAAAATGCAAACCACAGCTGTAATTACTTTTCTTCCTTCAGCACAGCACGTAGATGGAGATGGTGTCATTTAGATGGTCATCTGGCAGGGCTTACCGTTTGCCAGCTGGTACTGGGTTGATGTCTCTGTTTTATGGCTACAAAGACTGAGGTTTGGGAAGTTTGTCATTCTTAGTCACACAGCAACCAGGTCAGATTTTGAACTCGGGTCTTTGGACTGCATCCACCACAGCGGCCTCTTATTTTAACTTAATCTCTTCTTGTCCTTGATCTTTATTTAAGCCTTCAGGATGGAGAACCTGAAGCAGTTTCTTTTTTCAGTTGAGAGAAAAGTGCAGAAAGAATGGCATTTCTTAACTTCTCACAGTTCATCCAGAGGAGAAGTCATGAGAACAAGGCAGACCCTTCCCTGTGTACCTGCAGCTTTTCCCGTGGGAGCTGTCCATCCTGGCTGGGTGCTGTGTGGCTCTTCTGGGACCCCTGCCTCTTCTGGGCCCCAGGGTCTTCTCCCCTGCTGGACTGTGTGGTGTCCCTGTGGGCCCTGTCCTGCCTGCCTGACTTGCTGTCACTCACTGTCTTTGTTTTTACATGCTTCTTTCCTTTGGAAAAAGTATTCATTGTTTTAAAAATGATACCTGTTTATTACAAAATCGATATATTTTCTGTTATTACGTATTTTTAGATCTATCGAGAGAGATTCAAATAAGAAATCAAAGTTAGATAAGATCTCATTGTTTAGAAATAATCACTGTTAATTTGTTGGTTTAACACTATTCTAGAATCTTCCTATGTACATATACAAATAAGCAAATATATATAGATTGATATTTGTCATTATACATAAATAAGACTATATTTTATATGTGGCCTTGTTACCCAATTTTTCAAACAACAATATGGCATAGACTTCTATCCATGCCAATAAAACTAACTTGCATCATTATTTTTTAATGGTTGGAAGAATTCCTTTGTGTATGCATTCCATAATTTTCTTAATCAGTTTTTTGTTAATGGACTTGTATTGTTTCCTATGAAAAGAAAAGAGAAGAAACGAAAAGGAAAACTTTTCCAGGTCTGTGACCCAGGCCATGCCCAGCCCAGTGGGTGGTGGGCCACATGCCAGGGGTCTCCATATGGAAGTGCTGACACAGAGCCTGGAACGCTGAGCCTTTTCTTATCTTGTAAGTGTTTTGTGCAATGCTTCAGGCTGTAGCTGAGTCTGATAAGAGCCAGGATGGAGAGCATTGAAGGACCCAGACATCTGGAACCCATTTCCGTGGGGAATAAGTGGTCCTCCAGGCAGGTTTATCTCTTGCCCATGCTCAGAAACCCACAAAGAGATAATTAGCTGCCCCTTGGGTAATTCATCTCTGCCCAGGACACTCTCTTTGTGGGAATACCAAATGTCTGCACAGTAGGGCTAGTGAAGGAAAAAGTCCAAAGTCCTAATGATCCTTCCTTGACATTTATTGATTGCCCACAGTGTTCAGGTGTGGCGTTGACCATCCTTGCTCCTTCGGGGTCGCATCTGAGTGGAGAAGGCACAAGAAGTCTGGCAAGACCACTGCTACCCAGCACAACCTGATTTCCTTGCCTGATGAGCCACGCTGCCTAATCGCTCAGCACTGGTTTTCCTTATACTTGATCCTGGTTTGTCTTGTAGCTGGTCTTTTATTCCAGAAGCATGGATCCACCTTGCTTGCTCATAAACTGGGGCAGCAAATCGTGGATCACGAGGGGAGGAGGGCAGAGCAGCTGTTACCAGTAACAGTAACGACAGGATTGCGGAGACAAACATTTTCATGGTGATGCATGGGAACACTAAATCCAAACCACATTGTTTAGCTTTCAGTCCAGTAAAGGGGAATGCCACATCCCCTAAAGTAAATGGAAGAGATCATAGTTTAGAAAATATGACAGAGTTGAAAACTTAAAGCTGTATCACACAGTGACATCCTTCAGAAGAAAACAATTGATACAAGGGAGTGTATATATATTTCCACGTCAGTTTATTAGTTTGGAGTCTTCCCTAGTCCAAAAATGGAACTTAGTGGCCGTGAGTCAGGAGTGCCTCAGGCAGGCAGTTAAAAGGAGGCGGGAACACTTTAACGGTCACTGTTGGGAAAGGGACACATGTTCACAGACTTGAGGAATGCATCAGACCATGAGAACCCGTTTTCATGTGTCTGCTTCCGTTCAATGTTTGTTTCAGACTGACATCGAATGCCGTACATGGAGCTGTGCGAACCTGATATTTACATGCTCGGGTTCCCTGTTTTTCTTGGGGATTGAAAAGTCACTAGGAGTCTGTAAACACTGTGCACTAGAGTTTGATTTCATAGAGACCAGAGCAGGCTTTGGGGGGAAGGGCAGGGGTCAGCTGACACTCAGGAAGGAGTGGAGGTGCGGTTTCCTCTCCCCTAGCAGAGAGCACAAAGCTACCGAATCTCAGGCTCAGGCCCTCCTTGCATGGCCTCGCTGATAGAGCTGGCAGCCATGATCCAGGCAGGGGAGGAAGCCGGGCTGCTGTCAGCAAGCATTTTGATGTGAGCCTTTCTGATAAAGGGCTTTCAGAGGAAAGGATCTGAATCCCCAAAGCTCACTTGATTTGTTGTGATTTCTTCTTTTGTTCTGGTAAAATTTCATATTTGCAATTGTGTATTCTTTTTCTCTTTTCCTTCCTTCTTTCCTTCCTTCCTTCCTCCCTCCCTCCCTCCCTTCCTTCCTTCCTTCATTTTTTAAGTTTATTATATGTTTTGAGAGAGCGTAAGACAGGGGCAGAGGGAGAGGTTGACAGAGAATCCCAAGCAGGCTCCGGAATGCTGGTGCAGAACCCGATGTGGGGCTCTACCTCATGAACTGCAAGATAATGACCTGAACCGAAGTCAGACGCTTAACTGACTGAGCCACCCAGGTGCCCCTGTGTATTGTTTTTCTTAAAGAAGGGTCCCAACTTGCATAAGATTCTGATCCCACACAATCTGGAGCCTCGCTCTACGATTTTTGGCTATCACCATTGAAATGTGTATATTCAGGTGAGCTGGTCCTAGCAGCCCTTACCATCCTACGTGGCGCTGTCACCTGCCCCCCCAGCAGAGCGTGTTCTCCAGGGTGCCTGCACACAGAAGGCAGCAGTGAAGAGGAACTCCCAGAACACTCTTTCTAAGCCTTGCAAGGTGGTGAAGCCTTTGCTTAGGAAAATAAAGCAGGGAATAAAGACGTGGAATGCCCATGACCTCACGCTCAGGCTGCAGGGAAAACAACAGTGCGGGGATCAGAGGACACCTGGACTCCCCATTTGGGACCAGCCATGGCACCTGCTGATGAAGGAAGCCTGATGATGGGCAAAGGGAAGTGACTAAGTGACTGCTCACCTGTGGGAATTTGAGGAACCCAAGTGTCTCATTTTACAGATCAGAAAACAGATCCAGAGAGATGCACAACTGGCCCCAGGCAGAAGTGTCTGTGAGCATGAACATGACTTTGGGGACTGGTAGGGGCGTGGCGGCGGGGCTGCAGCCTAGGCAATTCTGGTCAACACCACCTGTTCCTTCAAGGGCAGGGTACAAGTGAAAGCAAGCAACATGCCACTTGTTATGGATTTAAGAATTTTATCTGACATCCGGAGGATGGGACAGCTTTTTCCACTCTGACCGTGTAAACCCCGAGTGGCGCAAGCATGTGTTGAGGCGGAGCTGGCTGCTGGGCGTGTTGTCAGATGGCACGCGGAGGCTTTGAGGCACGGCTGCCTGGGGTTTTTGCCTGTTTCTGCCATCTCAGCACCCAGAAGGCTTGAGTATTAATTCTTGCCCTGCCTTCCTCTGCATCTGGTGCTGGGCACTGGCAGGTGGAGATGGGAAACCCAGGAGCAAGGACTCAGTGCTGCCAGCGTTTGGGCTGGGAAGCCGCTCGGCAGGACCCTTACAAACACCCCGGGATCTGGCTGCGCAGGTGACTTATGCTTTTTCCACTTTAGCCATCGGTAAATTAAAACCCTGCAGCCCGGCTCTCTGGTGGGGCCAAATAGCAGGCAACACAGCTCTCCCAGAAAGAGGATATGTAGGCTTTTGTTTTATTTCATAATCCTTGGTCCCTGTTCAAAGTTTTAGCATACTAGGAAAAGCTGGCAGGGAAGCCGTGTCTCTGCTGAAAGTGGCTCTGTGAGATCCTCCCTCTGGGCCAGTGCTGCCAGGCATTTAAGCTCATTGAGGAGTGTGGATCCCTGCTCCCTAGGCCTCACCTGAGGATGCACTGTTCCATGCTTTGACTTGTGTGAGGAACAAGAAGCCATCCTCCACAGGACACCCCCTGTTGTGTCTCAGAATGGTGTTCATGGCAGAGTGCTTGTCTAAGGATGTGTCCTCTAAGGTCAAGGCCATCCTTACGCATCTGTGACCCACCAAAGAGCTCATTCATTTACCTGGGCCCTTCCAGGCTTGGCGCTGTGGCACTTCGGGGGTTTTTAGCTCATGGATTTCAAGAACACGGACAGAACTCCACCCTGGTCACACAGGTCTTGCTGGGATGTGTTAAAATAAGGGTGCTGGTCTCCACATACAGAGGTTCTGACGTAATAGGTTTGAGTGAGTCCTGGAGAGCAGCAGTTTTAAAACTGCCTCCAATTGTATCTCTGCCTCTGATGAGGTCTTTGCCTGGGACTAGATCACTTTGCCTCAGGCCAGATCTCTGCCTCAGGCTGGATCATTCTTCACACTGGATTACTATGTTAGACTTGACTACTGCTTCAGTGGGATCACTGTTTCAGGCTAGATCTCTGCCTCTGACTGGATCTCTGTCTCAGCTTGGGTCCCTGCCAGACTAGGTCAGTGATTCTCAACCTTGGCCCCACATTGCGCTCACTCAGGGAACATCCTTACTGCAGGCTATTAGACTGGGAAGAAGAAAATGGAGGGATCAGAACACTGTGTCTTCTCACTGGAAATGAAGTCCACTGTGTTCCATGTGGAGCATCAATTTCCTGTATAAACAGTAACCCGTTGTTACATGTGTCCTCCCATCACGCTGCAGAAGGACCTTCCAAAACCATCAGCAGAATGAAGCAGAAGTTCGTATTAGTGCCCTATCAAATCACTGTGTTTTTCGAAGAGTCATCATGTAGATATTTAAAATCAAAGTTAAAACCTGAAACAAATCAAGCAGTTGTCTCTTAGAATGTGACTAGAAATGGAAAGCACTAGGAACTTTCTGGCATCTGGGTGGGGCACCCTGAAGGACGAGTTGCCCATTGTTGATCCCACTCAGTCACCCATTATTTTTTTTATTATTATTATTATTTTTAAATGTTATTTGTTTTTGAGACAGAGAGAGAGACAGGGCGCGAGCGGGTGAGGGAAGAGAGAGAGGGAGACAGAATCCAAAGCAGGCTTCAGCCTCTGAGCTGTTAGCACAGAGCCTGATGTGGGGCTTGAACCCACAAACTATGAGATCATGACTTCAGCTGAAGTTGGACGCTTAACTGACTGAGCCACCCAGGTGCCCCAAGGGCACCTGTTTTTAAAGACAGGTCTGCAAAAGATAGTACCTGAGGAAACACATATTTCTGTCGCTCAGAGAATGGTTGAGTGACTAATTTGGGGGAAAGAAGCTCAATTTGAGTTGCATTTTGTGCTGCAAACATTTCAAGCATGTGCTTAACATGCAAAAAATAGTTTTGTTTTTTTTTTAAAGATAGGAAATACATTTCTCCTTTGAAACCAAAATGATGTTCACTGCAGACCCCTATCATGCTCCAAGAATGACTCATGTTCTAAGTGAATTGCTTAAGTTTGAAAAAAACCAAGCGGGTATTTTAGACTCCCCTCCTCCCTTCCTCAGTTGGATTCCTCAGTGGGCTTTTTAGTTTCCCAAGTTAATGTACTTTTCCGACTAAAAAAAAAGATGCTGTTGAATACTTGTCATTCCTGATTACCACACTTCATGTGGCAGATGCATGCGGACTGGGCTGTGTTATCTTCAGTACAAGTGTTTTGGAACTGCTTGTCTGTATGGACCACATATCAGGGCTGCCCTGGCCAGGCAACCCTAAAATGAAATTGTGACTTAAAGGTTTTGTCCCTCCAGGAGGAAATAAAGAGCCAGGGAGCAAACCCAGCCTCTGAAATCACAGCGGAATCTTCCTGCCAGGCCTCCAGGGGCGGCCGAGTGCTTCCATCTGCCTCCCAGGGTTTGGTGACTGTGACGGGCAGGAAGGAAGCAGGCAACATCAAAGGACGCTGGTCAGAGCCCCATAGTGGCTTGGAACCTCTCTGTGACACAAGGTTTCACAAGTGTGCATTTTTATCAGCTGCAGGCTAACAGCTTCCTTCCCTCTGTGGGTTGTCTGCCTTTCTAAATTGCCAGATTTTTCTCACAGATTTCAAATCCACCCTAAGTGGTTCTGCTGGCTGAGCTCAGAGCTAGACAGATGCGTTCCCAGAGGCTAAATCCAGGCCCGCCCAGAACTAGACCAGGAGGCGGAGGTGCTCAGGGGTGAGCAGTAGGGATAGGTTTCCTTTGATTTCCTCTGGGGGACCTGGCCTGCACTCCCTCCCCCACTTGCTCTGGGGTCCTCTCAAATCTCAGAGACCTGCCAGCAACTGCAGAGGGAGCCCTGGTTTCCATCCTGCCCAGTGGGCTCAGAAGGGCAGGCCGATAATGGGATTCCTCCCACATCCGGAAACACCACCCTGGCCCGGCACTAGGGGGTGGTGTAATCCACATCCGGAAACACCTCCCTGGCCCGGCACTAGGGGGTGGTGTAATCCACATCCGGAAACACTACCCTGGCCCGGCACTAGGGGGTGGTGTAATCCACAGGCTATCATTTCGGTGGATGGAAGATAATGCTCCAGGTTTTCTCAAACTCAGATGAAGGACCACCTTTCCCTCTCCAATTTTCAATGTATTGCAGTTATATTTTTATAAGTTACGATAAAATGAATTACTAAAAAACAAAATGAAACCCAAAGACATGCAAAGTACAACCGCCATTGTTTATGGTGTCCTTCAGCAGAACGTCAAGTTACTCTGTCAAATTGCTGCAACGGTTTTTATAGGTTTAATTTTTTAAACCTATAGGTTTTATAGGTTTAATTACTTCTGATTTCTGTGCTTACCTTGCTGCAGCCAGGAACAGTCTGAGCACAGCGCTGCCTTGGTACCACACGTTGACTAGTTTAGTGGTCATGGAGAAGGAGATGGGTGGAGAGAGGGGAAGGGAGAGGCAGAGGTGGAGAGAGAGAGAGAGAGAGAGAGATTGTGTGTGTATTGAGGCTGAGAGTGTTGGCATGTGTTCATGAGTGTGTATGCATGTTTGAAGCTGTGAGTGGGTGTACATATGTGTGTATGTGAGTGTGGCACAGGACAGGGAGGGAAGGGATTTAGGCAGACATGATGAGATGCCTATATGGGGCTCAGAGGTGACTATTTAATTGGAGCTTGAGGGGCCAGTGCACAGGCACCAAGGACCAGCACACAAAGAAAAGGGTGGTGGGACAGGGAGAGGCCTTTCCACAAAACAGCCAGTGCTAAGTGGGCATGCCTGTTGGTGGCTGCTATACCCATGCTTTGAGCACAGCTTTCAGTGTGGACCTGCTATGTGTGGGCACAGGCCAGGTATCTGTGCACCTTAGCCTTTCCAGCTTTCCTGGCACTATGAAGACTTTCTGTCAGCCCTGTTTTACTGATGAGACACTGTGGCTCAAAGTCCTAGCAATTGGCTCAAGTGGCAGGGCTAAAAGCCTGAAAATTCACGTCTACCCCCAGCGCTGGTTTTCATTCATAGCAGCCACTAGGAGAATCCTTCCTTGGAGATGGTAATGTTGTTGCTGACTCTTGTTAGAAAAGGCGTCAACTGAAAGAGAATTCTTAGGTGCCCACCTTCCAGAAGCATTGGCTTTCAAGAAGTGGCCTGGCCAGTATGGACTGAAGAGCCTGTGATCAGAAATATGTAACCTAGTATTTATGGTATTTAATAACATGTATTATAAAATAAATTATTTCAGGTAAATGTTTTATAATTAGTCAGGGTTATTCAGGCATCTCCTTTGTGAGAATCGGCAGGAGGCAGGGGCAGGGGCACGAGGGTGTTTTTAGTGCTCTGTAGAAATGTGTTCATTCTGTTTAAAAAAAGGTAAAAAGTATTTTCTGAAATATTTTACTTGGGGCCAAGAAATAAGCCTAGCTGTCATTAAAGGTCTTCCTTCTTGTCACTTCAAGAGGCGGTCTCTGCAGGAGAGGACTACTGGGGCTCCAGGAACACTCCTGCCTTGGTAGGAGCCGGACCGGAGCAGGCAGCACGCAGCCCCTCCCCTCGCTGGGCTCTGCATTGCCTGGGGACCGTGTCTGATTTACATAAGGTTGCATATTCTTCTGTAAAGATAATGATATATTTTGAGCAACAGTTGTCAGCTTTTGCTTGAACAGCCCACGCCCTTCTCAGGACAGTGACCTGGAGTCGGGGAAGGCTGTGCTCCCCTGCCTGAACAATGTCATCCGGAACCCTCTGCACCGTGCTGTGTTCCCTTAGCCCTCCAGTGTGGAGCTGGGTCGTGGAAGGCTCAGATAAAGGACATTTGAAACCTTCTTAGGAACTTTACTTTCACTGTGGGTCAACATCGGGTGGCCAAATAAATCCTGGTCCCTGGTGGGCAGATACGACCTCTCTAGTGGGCGGGGGCGGGGGGAGGGTCGGATATGTCAGATCATGTTGCCTGCCACAGAGCACAACACCAGGAGTGCGTATCTCGAGTGGTATCTCGATTGGTGACTGGTCACTCCCCAGTCTCCTGCTTCCCTGGCATGGTGTTTAGACATCTGGAACTCCTCACTGAAGAAGAGATAGAGCTGGTAGACATTTCTAAGATTTTAATCTGTTGAGTAATTCATCCTCTGGAACCACGGTTAATCTTGACTGAGAAGCAATCCGGTTTGATTTTCTTACTCAGAAAACACGAAGTTTTAACATCTGAATGAGGAAAAGTTTTGTGCTTATAGATTCTTTTGGCCACTCTAGCCCCTCCATGCCACCTACCTGTATTTGACTTTCCAAAGCAGTAACTTTGGGCTTGTTTTCTGTGGTTCTATAGCACTAGGCATGAATGTCTGTGATGTTAAGTAATTGGTATTTTCTGGTCACAGAATGGTGGTATGGCGGAAGGTGCCCAGAGGCCTTGGAGTCATGTCCTGACATTCAGTAGCTCTGAATAAACTGCCTGTGTCTGTTCCCTCTTTTGTAAAGTGAAGGGCTTGAAGTATGTTCTAAATTACTTCTGATTTAGTCTCTGCAAGTGCCCTATTCCGGGAGCTTTTTCCTCACTGTGATCTGTAGAAAAGCAATAGTTTGTTAAGAATTGTCTATGCTTACATCAGGCCAGGATATTTTCTGGAATCAAGTTGATATAATTAGATTTAGGATCAAGAAGTCAGAATCAATGTCTCAGCATTGCCTGGAACTGGCTGAGGGCTCTGAATCTCTTACCCAAAGCAGGCGGAGGCGGGGATGAGATAGGCCTCTGAGACCTACACCAAGTCCCAAACAGTTCAATTTCACTCGAAGCACTTACGTGAAATACAACCTACTGATTCTATTCCTTAGTCTTGTACGATCATGCCTCATTGCATCATTTCTGACACATGGTGGTTCATTCTCAGACTCCAGTAGCAGGGTTTTAAAGCTCTTCCCACTGCTTGATGGGTTAGAACAGAGTAAATGTGGAGCCCAGAGGACAGGCACAGGTTATAAGCCAAAGCCAGGCTGTGTCTATAACTCCTTAGTAGACGGAGCCTTCAAGCAAAGTTTAGGACTGGCCCTATGAAGGAAATGACAGTGTTCTTGTGGCTCTGTCCTTTTCTGTGCCTGGCCTGTTTTAGACATTCTCCATCAATCTGCATCCACCTATTTAATATAGGCTTCTTAGGAAGTGATTTGATAAATTAATTCACCTTAGGTTATAAATGAATTTTATCATTCTTACTATATGCATGTAAAGGCGCAAAAGCTGTCTAACTTCATTTCCAAGTTAATGGTATCACGAGTTTTTGAGAATTTTCTTTTCTTCAGGGCTCAGTACTGGGCTACAGAAATGAGTCAAACTTCTGCAGTATGTTGTTTTGCTATGCTCTGTTGGTATTACTAACCCTGTAAGATGTTATCTCTGACATATTCATAGCATCACCATGACACACATGAGGTATGTCCCCCATTTTTAAGCTCCAGAGATGTCTTGGAGAGCATGCTCAGTAGATTTGATTTTCAGAGATCTTATCAAGTTGTGTACTAAATGAGCCAAGCCCCTAATCTTCCTTCAGAAGGAGCTTAAAACCATGGCTGCGTTAGTATGGAATGAGAGAGTATATTTCCTCATGACTTCACCAAACATTTGAACTTCTGAGAAGAGACTTGACATGTTCATCCTTTTTCCTCTGGCTGGAGGAGTCAAGACTGAAGGTGAATTTATGAAATCAGTTCTTTCTAGATAGGTCTCTTTGAAAATAAAAATTGTTTGCACATGTGTTTTCTTTTGTGGCAACGCAAACTTTTTTCTGTGTCTTTCAGTTTGGTACGGCTTAGAGTTTTCTTGTGAAAGACATAGATAACCAGTTTCCTACTTATCTTGTGTCAGCTTCAAGATTCTAGGCTTTTATTAATACTGTCACTAATAGTTGCTAATCTTCCTTTCCCCATCTTTTTATTTTTTAATTACAGATTTAGAGACTTCATCCATCCACTCATTGGCGCTGGATCTTTTGTCAGTTCTAGAAATCCCAACAGAAATAATATAGTCTATTACCCTTCTGTGCTCTTTAGTCATGTTCTAGCTAAGGAGGGCTATATGGCATAATCTGGTTAAAAGGGTGCTCAAGGGCCAGGAAACATTGTGAGCATTAAAAATGGACTTAGTGACTCTCTTTAGGGAGGTTTTCGTTGAGACCTTATCATGTGGATGCTGATAAAGTGATTCCGGTAACTTATTGGCTGTGATAAATGCCTAACCCTCTGCCTGGAATATTGACTTTTTAACACACACTTGAACAGTTGATGGATGGATACTCTTATGAAGCTTGCTGGTGAAAAGTGTGCAAATGAAATGATAAATGTTAGTAGAGCTTTTGATTCAAGGCAAAATGGCTCAGTGGACACTTGTGGTTTCAATGTTAGTGATATGATACTATTTCATCATTTTTAAGGGCTTGGTACAGAAAGAATTCATCTTCTAAATGGCAGAATACTGTTACTACAAATAGGTGTTGGATGAAATGAAACTTCTTACTTCCTTCGTGCCCCAAATAGGCAGTATTTTTTGAGGGAGAAAGATTCTCTATTCCAGAAATGTGGTATTATCACAGTCTTACTCTAGATGCTGAAAAATACCCTGTGGCTACCATTCCAAACTTTGGGAAGGAGGTGTTATTTCTTTTATAAAACAGAGAGTGATTTCCAGAGCTAATTATTTCCGTCTGTCAAACAAAGCAATAGCAAACGGTCATCTAACTCTTTCATCGTGACCCAATATAACCAGCTCACCGACTTCCTTGCTCTAATTTCCTGCATTGTTGCAGAGAAGGTCTGTGGATTTCAGTACAACATCCTTTAGAAAGCATGGCCAAAAGCTCTTGCTGTCTCCCCAGGAGGAGCAGGAAGAGGGTGGAGCTAACACAACAGTTTCATGTGTAAATAGGAATCTCAGTGATGAAAACAGCACTGCTGTCTCCACGGGCTGTCCACACGAATATTAACAATTGGGTGTTACTTGCTGTTGACCTTGATAGATATTTTACAACGTGGGGTTATAACAATCTCAGGAATTTCCCTGCATCATTTTCCTCCTTATCATTAGAAACACTACCAGTGGCACTGAACTGAACACAACGCGTGGCCCAGATCCTGCCCCATAGAGACCCGCTAAATCTGATTGTTTATTAGAAAGTACCTGCTCTGCCCTTTGGCTGCTGCGGGAAGAGGTTCTAGCCTGGTGAACACCCAGAGGAAGTTTGCCATCTGCCTCCCACCTCCTCCATTCGCGCATCTATGAATAGTGACCATCCTTGCTTAGTGTTTGTTCCCCAAATTCTGGATTGAAGGCAGGGACTTTATACATAGGGAGAATAAGTGTACAGTAAATGGGTAAAAACCTGGGAAAGCAGACAAAGAGTGAGAGGCGGTGGGTTCGTCTCTTACTCTGGATTCCACAAAGGGTTATGTCATCTGGATAATGTCTGAAAGGCTCAGAACAATGGTTACTGGTCAGTGAAATGCTCTTAGAATGATCTAACCTCAATCTCTCTGTGTACTCAGTCTGAAGAACCAGTGCTGTGACCAGCATCGACTTTCGGCTCTAGCTTTTACATGTTCTTTCCCGCTCTTGGATTTCTTTTCAACATCCATTCATTCACCTAATTCTCTGTGGACCGAAGGCTCATGGGGTGTCTGCCCTGTGCCCTGCAGTGCACTGTACTCTTAGAGGCAAAGGTGGAGGCAGTGAGGAAGGGGGGTGGACAGATGGTTTTCATGTGTTAAGATGGAATGGTCACTGGAACACTAGGGTGAAGAAGCCTATTTTTGTCAGCCTGCTGGATGCATGAGATTGGAATGGCGTTTACACAGTTGAGAGTCAGGATTCCCAGAGGCGTGACTGGAGTGTCACATTCAGTCTCACAGCAGCCTGAGTGCTGTACTTCAGAAGATCAGCTCACTGCCCACGCAGTGGGATTTTAGGCATTTCAGTACAAACCTCTGCGGTGTCTTCCTCCAGCCAGAGTAGATAACTGAAATTTGCCATTAGACATTCATTCATTAGGTAACATAGTTTTGGTTCACTCCTTGGTTAAAATAAAATTTAACTTAGGGAGGAGCCATCTTAACTTGACAATTCATGTGGATATCACATCTCTCGATGTTCAAGAAAGAAGTTTGGATGAGGGTTGGGTGGAGAGCAGAGGGAACAGATTTGTGCTGATTTGACTTTATGCCTTGAAATAGAAACTCAAATTCCTTCACAACGATCTGTAGCACAGGACTACTTGGTAGCTCTCATGACCACCGTTGAGTGGGGACAGGCCTGGGTCATTTACATGTACAATCTATTCTCACGTTTCCTATAGCCCTTCTTAAGGGCTAAACCCATGGAATCCTTGCTTGTAGGTGAATCCTTGCCTCTTACATTTATTGGTGCAGAGTGAGGGGCGCATGGTGATAGGATTGTGTAAGGGCAAAGCGGGACACACTAACTCGGGGATAAGAATGATCTCCCATAACTCACCTCACCTACCTTTGTGGGTGGATAAATTGGAAACTCTGAGAAGGTTAATGGTTCACCTGCCAAATTCAGGGAGAGACCACACTCCAGGGTTCTGTCTTCTAGTCCATGAGCCCGCCATGATGAAGCATGGTATCCTGCCCTGGTGGGCGCTCCTTTCACCTGGGACCCAAGGCATTGGAGTACCTTGCCAAAAGGTACCAATATTCCATCCTATCCTGTGGAAAGCAGGGAGAGCCAGTTTGTGATGGGCTGGAAGGTACTCACACCATTTGTGGTGGCTAGGCCTGTGTGTCCTGACCAACTGTAGACACAGCCAGGGAAGGAGCTTGAGGGGGGAGGATGAAGACTGTCTTTGAGGGTGGAGAAATTTGCCGCGACGTAAAATCAGGCCAAGGCCTTAGGTCTAGGTGGTAGTGTTGGGAGAGTCTGATTTGTGGAGGTGGTCAGTCCAGGGCAGTTAGCAGGCACGATTGGGAGTGCTCCAAGGAAGTAGATCATAGCCGATTCCACTGGGCATCCAGCGCCGTGTTCAGAGCAGGGGTTTTCCAGCCAGGGGACAGAGGTTGTTGAATAAATGCAATGTGTTACATGTTCGGCTTAGTCTCTCTTCTGCTATGGTAGAGTGTGCTGGGGAAAAATACAATACAGTGTAGCACAGCATAGTATACTACAGTAGCGTAATAACATTAGTACATGCAGTAGAGTATAGTACAGCCCAGTGTAGTAGAGTATGTGGTACGGTATGCGACAGAACAGTCCAAAATTATACTAATGAACACAGGTGCACAGAACATAATAGCACACAGCACAGCACAGCACAGTACAGCACAGCACAGCACAGTACAGCACAGCACAGCACAGCACAGTACAGTACAGCACAGCACAGCTCAGTACAGCACAGCACAGCACAGTACAGCACAGTACAGAACCTCACAGCACAGTACAGTACAGCACAGCACAGCACAGCACAGTACAGTACAGCACAGTACAGCACAGCACAGCACAGCACAGCACAGCACAGCACAGCACAGCACAGCACAGCTCAGCACAGCACAGCACAGCAAAGCACAGCACAGCACAGCACAGCACAGCACAGCACAGCACAGTACAGCACAGCACAGTACAGTACAGCACAGCAAAGCACAGTACAGCACAGTACAGTACAGTACAGCACAGCACAGCACAGTACAGCACAGCACAGCACAGCACAGTACAGCACAGCACAGCACAGTACAGTACAGCAGAGCACAGCACAGCACAGTACAGCACAGCACAGCACAGTACAGCACAGCACAGCACAGCACAGCACAGCACAGCACAGTACAGCACAGCACAGTACAGCACAGCACAGCACAGTACAGCACAGTACAGTACAGCACAGCACAGCACAGCACAGCACAGTACAGCACAGCACAGCACAGTACAGCACAGCACAGTACAGCACAGCACAGTACAGCTCAGTACAGCACAGCACAGTACAGTACAGCACAGCACAGCACAGTACAGTACAGCACAGTACAGCACAGTACAGCACAGCACAGTACAGCACAGCACAGCACAGTACAGCACAGCACAGCACAGTACAGTACAGCACAGTACAGCACAGTACAGCACAGTACAGCACAGCACAGTACAGCACAGCACAGCACAGCACAGCACAGTACAGCACAGCACAGCACAGTACACCACAGCACCGCACAGCACAGCACAGTACAGCACAGCACAGTACAGCACAGCACAGCACAGCACAGCACAGCACAGCACAGTACAGCACAGTACAGCACAGCACAGCACAGCACAGTACAGCACAGTACAGCACAGCACAGTACAGCACAGCACAGTACAGTACAGTACAGCTCAGTACAGCACAGCACAGCACAGTACAGCACAGCACAGCACAGCACCGCACAGCACAGTACAGCACAGTACAGCACAGTACAGTACAGTACAGCACAGCACAGCACAGCACAGCACAGTACAGTACAGTACAGCACAGCACAGTACAGCACAGCACAGCACAGTACAGCACAGCACAGCACAGCACAGCACAGTACAGTACAGCACAGCACAGCACAGTACAGTACAGCACAGCACAGCACAGTACAGCACAGCACAGTACAGTACAGTATAGCACAGTACAGCACAGTACAGCACAGCACAGTACAGCACAGCACAGCACAGTACAGCACAGCACAGTACAGCACAGCACAGTACAGCTCAGTACAGCACAGCACAGTACAGTACAGTACAGCACAGTACAGTACAGCACAGTACAGCACAGTACAGCACAGCACAGCACAGCACAGCACAGTACAGTATAGCACAGTACAGCACAGTACAGCACAGCACAGTACAGCACAGCACAGCACAGTACAGCACAGCACAGCACAGTACAGTACAGCACAGTACAGCACAGTACAGCACAGTACAGCACAGCACAGCACAGCACAGCACAGCACAGCACAGCACAGTACAGCACAGCACAGCACAGTACACCACAGCACAGCACAGCACAGCACAGTACAGCACAGCACAGTACAGCACAGCACAGCACAGCACAGCACAGCACAGCACAGTACAGCACAGTACAGCACAGCACAGCACAGCACAGTACAGCACAGTACAGCACAGCACAGTACAGCACAGCACAGTACACCACAGCACCGCACAGCACAGTACAGTACAGTACAGCTCAGTACAGCACAGCACAGCACAGTACAGTACAGCACAGCACAGTACAGCACAGCACAGCACAGCACAGCACAGCACAGCACAGTACAGCACAGTACAGCACAGCACAGCACAGCACAGTACAGCACAGTACAGCACAGCACAGTACAGCACAGCACAGTACAGTACAGTACAGCACAGCACAGTACAGCACAGCACAGCACAGTACAGCACAGTACAGCACAGCACAGCACAGCACAGCACAGTACAGCACAGTACAGCACAGCACAGTACAGCACAGCACAGTACAGTACAGTACAGCTCAGTACAGCACAGCACAGCACAGTACAGCACAGCACAGCACAGCACCGCACAGCACAGTACAGCACAGTACAGCACAGTACAGTACAGTACAGCACAGCACAGCACAGCACAGCACAGTACAGTACAGTACAGCACAGCACAGTACAGCACAGCACAGCACAGTACAGCACAGCACAGCACAGCACAGCACAGTACAGTACAGCACAGCACAGCACAGTACAGTACAGCACAGCACAGCACAGTACAGCACAGCACAGTACAGTACAGTATAGCACAGTACAGCACAGTACAGCACAGCACAGTACAGCACAGCACAGCACAGTACAGCACAGCACAGTACAGCACAGCACAGTACAGCTCAGTACAGCACAGCACAGTACAGTACAGTACAGCACAGTACAGTACAGCACAGTACAGCACAGTACAGCACAGCACAGCACAGCACAGCACAGTACAGTATAGCACAGTACAGCACAGTACAGCACAGCACAGTACAGCACAGCACAGCACAGTACAGCACAGCACAGCACAGTACAGTACAGCACAGTACAGCACAGTACAGCACAGTACAGCACAGCACAGTACAGCACAGCACAGCACAGCACAGCACAGTACAGCACAGCACAGCACAGTACACCACAGCACCGCACAGCACAGCACAGTACAGCACAGCACAGTACAGCACAGCACAGCACAGCACAGCACAGCACAGCACAGTACAGCACAGTACAGCACAGCACAGCACAGCACAGTACAGCACAGTACAGCACAGCACAGTACAGCACAGCACAGTACACCACAGCACCGCACAGCACAGTACAGTACAGTACAGCTCAGTACAGCACAGCACAGCACAGTACAGCACAGCACAGCACAGTACAGCACAGTACAGCACAGTACAGTACAGTACAGCACAGCACAGTACAGCACAGCACAGTACAGCACAGCACAGCACAGCACCGCACAGCACAGTACAGCACAGTACAGCACAGTACAGTACAGTACAGCACAGCACAGCACAGCACAGCACAGTACAGTACAGTACAGCACAGCACAGTACAGCACAGCACAGCACAGTACAGCACAGCACAGCACAGCACAGCACAGTACAGTACAGCACAGCACAGCACAGTACAGTACAGCACAGCACAGCACAGTACAGCACAGCACAGCACAGCACAGTACAGTACAGCACAGTACAGTACAGCACAGTACAGTACAGTACAGCAGAGCACAGCACAGCACAGTACAGCACAGCACAGCACAGTACAGCACAGCACAGCACAGCACAGCACAGTACAGTACAGCACAGCACAGTACAGCACAGCACAGCACAGTACAGCACAGTACAGCACAGTACAGCACAGTACAGTACAGTACAGCACAGTACAGCACAGCACAGTACAGTACAGCACAGTACAGTACAGTACAGCACAGTACAGTACAGCACAGTACAGTACAGCACAGCACAGTACAGCACAGCACAGCACAGTACAGCACAGCACAGTACAGTACAGCACAGCAGACAGCACAGTACAGCACAGTACAGCACAGTACAGCACAGCACAGTACAGTACAGCACAGCACAGTACAGCACAGCACAGCACAGTACAGCACAGTACAGCACAGTACAGCACAGTACAGCACAGTACAGTACAGCACAGCACAGTACAGTACAGCACAGTACAGTACAGTACAGCACAGTACAGTACAGCACAGCACAGTACAGTACAGTACAGCACAGTACAGCACAGCACAGTACAGTACAGCACAGCACAGTACAGCACAGCACAGCACAGTACAGCACAGTACAGCACAGTACAGCACAGTACAGTACAGCACAGCACAGTACAGTACAGCACAGTACAGTACAGTACAGCACAGTACAGTACAGCACAGCACAGTACAGTACAGTACAGCACAGTACAGCACAGCACAGTACAGTACAGCACAGCACAGTACAGCACAGCACAGCACAGTACAGCACAGTACAGCACAGTACAGCACAGTACAGTACAGCACAGCACAGTACAGTACAGCACAGTACAGTACAGTACAGCACAGTACAGTACAGCACAGTACAGTACAGCACAGCACAGCACAGTACAGCACAGCACAGTACAGTACAGCACAGTACAGCACAGTACAGTACAGTACAGCACAGTACAGTACAGTACAGCACAGTACAGCACAGTACAGTACAGCATAGCACAGTACAGCACAGTACAGCACAGTACAGCACAGCACAGTACAGCACAGTACAGCACAGCACAGCACAGTACAGCACAGTACAGCACAGCACAGCACAGTACAGCACAGTACAGTACAGCACAGCACCGCACAGCACAGCACAGTACAGCACAGTACAGTACAGCACAGCACAGTACAGCACAGTACAGCACAGTACAGCACAGCACAGTACAGCACAGTACAGCACAGCACAGCACAGTACAGCACAGTACAGCACAGTACAGCACAGTACAGCACAGCACAGTACAGCACAGTACAGCACAGCACAGCACAGTACAGCACAGTACAGCACAGCACAGCACAGTACAGCACAGTACAGTACAGCACAGCACCGCACAGCACAGCACAGTACAGCACAGTACAGTACAGCACAGCACAGTACAGCACAGTACAGCACAGTACAGCACAGCACAGCACAGCACAGTACAGCACAGTACAGCACAGCACAGCACAGTACAGCACAGTACAGTACAGCACAGCACCGCACAGCACAGCACAGCACAGCACAGTACAGTACAGCACAGCACAGTACAGCACAGTACAGTACAGCACAGCACCGCACAGCACAGCACAGCACAGCACAGTACAGTACAGCACAGCACAGTACAGCACAGTACAGCACAGTACAGTACAGCACAGCACAGCACAGTACAGTACAGCACAGTACAGTACAGTACAGCACAGTACAGTACAGTACAGTACAGCACAGTACAGTACAGCACAGCACAGTACAGTACAGTACAGCACAGCACAGCACAGTACAGCACAGCACAGTACAGTACAGCACAGCACAGCACAGTACAGCACAGCACAGCACAGTACAGCACAGCACAGTACAGTACAGTACAGCACAGTACAGTACAGTACAGTACAGCACAGTACAGTACAGCACAGCACAGTACAGTACAGCACAGCACAGCACAGCACAGCACAGTACAGTACAGCACAGTACAGCACAGCACAGTACAGCACAGTACAGTACAGTACAGCACAGCACAGTACAGTACAGTACAGCACAGTACAGTACAGCACAGCACAGTACAGTACAGTACAGCACAGCACAGCACAGTACAGCACAGCACAGTACAGTACAGCACAGCACAGCACAGTACAGCACAGCACAGCACAGTACAGCACAGCACAGTACAGTACAGTACAGCACAGTACAGTACAGTACAGTACAGCACAGTACAGTACAGCACAGCACAGTACAGTACAGCACAGCACAGCACAGCACAGCACAGTACAGTACAGCACAGTACAGCACAGCACAGTACAGCACAGTACAGTACAGTACAGCACAGCACAGTACAGTACAGTACAGCACAGTACAGTACAGTACAGCACAGCACAGTACAGCACAGCACAGTACAGTACAGCACAGCACAGCACAGTACAGTACACCACAGCACCGCACAGCACAGCACAGCACAGTACAGCACAGCACAGCACAGCACAGCACAGTACAGCACAGCACAGCACAGTACACCACAGCACCGCACAGCACAGCACAGTACAGCACAGCACAGTACAGCACAGTACAGCACAGCACAGCACAGCACAGCACAGTACAGCACAGCACAGCACAGCACAGTACAGCACAGTACAGCACAGCACAGTACAGCACAGCACAGTACAGCACAGCACAGCACAGTACACCACAGCACCGCACAGCACAGTACAGTACAGTACAGCTCAGTACAGCACAGCACAGCACAGTACAGCACAGTACAGTACAGTACAGCACAGTACAGTACAGCACCGCACAGCACCGCACAGCACAGCACAGCACAGTACAGTACAGTACAGTACAGCACAGCACAGCACAGCACCGCACAGCACAGCACAGCACAGCACAGCACAGTACAGTACAGCACAGCACAGTACAGTACACCACAGCACCGCACAGCACAGTACAGTACAGCAGAGAACAGTGTAACATAGCACTGCACAGCACAGCCTCATGTCGTTTCGCATGGCATGGTTTCTAAGTCTCGCCATCTGTTTCACCATCTCCCTTTCATGGGCTCACAGGTTTCTCTCTGGCCTATTGCTCGTGTAAACAATGCTGCTACATATAGCACCCTATGAATGTGTCTTTGCACACGTGTGTGGTTATTTCCCTCTTGTCCTATTTTCTGAATGAGAAGTAGGATGGGGTCCGAAGGGCCTTGCTGAAACCGTTTGCATTCTAAGAGCCTCGTGACGATGTGCAGCTGGCCGAGGCCTGGTGGCTGTAGTGTACACCCGAGTGCCTGTGTGGCACCACACGGGTCCAAATCCATCCTGCTGGTCAGGCTTCACCTGGTGAACCTCAGCCCCTTCCTCGGGGCGCCAAGCGTCAGGTTCGGGGCCCCCGTTCCGCCAGCAGGCCCCAGGATGGGGAGGCCTCGCCCGGCCTGCTGGTGGAGGCGGCCCCGGGGGACAGTGCAGCCCAGATTTGCAATATCAGCAACTCTTCATCAATCTGGTGAGACCAAAGCCAAGTCTCAAAACAAACATTTCCTGCGTGAACAATGTGTTTGTTATATTTTCCTCATTTGTTTATGATGGCTGTGTCAGCCACACTGATTTACATAAACACTGCCAATCTTGGGATGTTACACTCTCAACAAAAGTAGCTGAGTACAAACAGCATGCCTCAGTTTTAATTCATATTGTCTAAACATAGCAGATGTTGATAAAATGAGCCAACGAGAAAATACAACAAAGGAGACCATTTCAACGGGGCTTTTGATTAAAATGCATTCCAGATTGACAAAATGTTATCATATTAATGGAATGGATCATTTAAATGTCATATTTGGCTCCTACAGAAACATAAAGCAAGCTTTACTCGAAATCTTGCAGCTTCCAGACACAAATTTACGGGAGGACTGTATATGCATCTGTAATTGAGCCAGTTCTATGCTTCTTGCCCTCTATTAGTTATTTAGTTGTTTGTTTTTGCACACGCGAAACAAACGTGTTGCAGCCTCAATCCTGGACGTGCTGGTGCAGAACCTGCGAGACGATGGTCTTTGCCATTCCTACGAGTCCGTCAGACCATGCTGGGCCCAGAGTCTCCAGGGCCCAGTGCTGGGACACAGTCTTACCTCGGTGGGCCAAATGACTGATTTGGTACCTCTGCATCCTGTGATTCTGGGAAGCAGGTGTTATAGTCCAGGGGGTAGGATTATAAATAACGAGACGATAGTAGACAAGGATTTGATAAATTCCTTACACTTTACATCGGCTACCAGGGAATGACATTCGAAGGCTATTGGCCAAATCCTGCTGTTGAATACTTTAAAATCAGACTAGAGTGAGCAGTAGGGTTCAAGCCTCTCATAGTCAGGGATGACATAATCGCCATTGAATGTTGACAGCGAGCCTTTGTTTATTATGGTTCAGAGAGAGAAATAAAACGGAATACTGCGTCTCTGGCTTTTAATGAGCACTTGGATTTTTAAAGAGAGAGTCCTTGGAATTGGCTGTGGATGTCATGGGATCCAGAGAGACTGGCCTGGTGACCCGTGGTGGGCGGGAGCCCCATCCAGCGCAGTTCCTGCCTGGGCAGCTGCCACATCCCTGGGATTCTTTGGTGGGAGAACTCTCTGTAAGGGGCGTGGGGCTGGAGCTCAGTGCAGGCACAGCACATGGGGCTCAGCAGCCTTCTACGAACTCGGGCAGGCATGCAGATGGCCCGTGCACCCAGGCACTGCTGCCTTCGTGTCCCATGGGCGAACGTGGCTCCCCACTGGAAGGGGGCTGCCACTTTGGGAATGTATGTCCAGATCTGAAGTGGGCTTTTAGCGCTCATGGCATTGGGTTGCTTTTAAAAATTAAATTCTGGGGGCACCTGGGTGACTCAGTCGGTTGGGCATCTGACTTCGGCTCAGGTCATGATCTCACGGTTCATTGGTTCAGCCCCACGTTGGGCTCTGTGCTGACAGCTCAGAGCCTGGAGCCTGCTTCAGATTCTGTCTTCCTCTCTCTCTGCTCCTCCCCTACTCATGCTCTGTCTCTTAAAAATTAAATAAACATTAAAAAAATTAAAAAAAAATTCTCTAAAGCACTTAAAATGGAGCTTGTTACATAATAAATACCCTGTAATTGGCAGCTATTGTTGTTGCTGCGTTTGTTTTTGTTTTGAGCTCATCAACTCCAATTCTCACCAAAGGTCATTGACATCAGGTTTTGTCATGGCGTGCATGAGCACGTCAGGATGTTGGAATCAACCCTCACATACCTGACGGAGGGAGCAGGGCTCACTCTAGGGGCAGAGACTGTCATTTAGACGTGGAAACGTTGACATAAGGAGAAGGGAAAGGAAATAGAATTAATTACTTCTTTGACTAATGACTCATTAAGAAGTAGGCACAGTTCACCGCAGTATTTCTTTGTAGTGGTAAAATGCTATTACTTCTATAGAATTTGGCATTTTATACAATGGCAATATTCAGGTTTCTTTTGTAGATGGGGACATGAAGACTGAAGAAGCTAACTGGCTTTTCCAAGGTCACACGGACTTTGGAGGCATCTCCAACCTCAGGCTAATGTTTCACTCTTGTCTATACCATCTCTTTCAGTAAGACTTTATATGATCTCTAAGTCAAGGAGTCCATTCTACTGGAGAGGAAACAATATGGTGTTTAATGCCCTGTAAGTAGTTTGCTCAATAGCTTTGCAGAATGTTCCTGAAGGATGAACACTTTTCAGCTGCGGGAAAGGGTAAATAAGAAACAATAAAAATGGCAAACATTATTTTTCTGTATTCCCATTAGGCTTTGGGTACCAACGAATTGTCATTATTAATTTTTTAAATTAAGACTTTTCATTTTGAATTAATTCATGGTAGGTTCACATGCAGTTGTAAAGATATAATACAAAAAATCCTGTAACTATTACCCAGTTTCCCCCAATGGTAACATCTTACAAAATTATAGAATAATGTTGCAACTAAGATATGGACATTGATACAAAGTATAGAGCATTTCCATCACCACAAATATCCTTCCCTTTTCCCTTTTGGGGCACCTGTGTGGCTCAGTTGATTACGTTCCTGACTTTGGCTCATATCACGATCTTGCGATTTGTGGGTTCAAGCCCTATATAGGGCTCTCTGCTGTTAACTCAGAGCCCGGTTCAGATCCTCTGTCCCCACCTCTGTCTGCCCCTCCCCTGCTCTCTTTCTCTCTCAAAGAAAAACAATTTTTTAAAAAAGAAAGAATTATAGCCGTACCTACCAACTTTTCCTATGTACCCACCTGAAAGGGGGCAACCGCTAATCAGAAATCCATTTCTATAATTTTACTATTTCGAGAATGTTACAGGGGCGCCTGGGTGGCTCAGTCAGTTAAGCGTCCAACTTCGGCTCAGATCATGAACTCGCAACTCATGAGTTCAAGCCCATGTAGGGCTCTATGCTGACAGCCCAGAACCTGGAGCCTGCTTCAGATTCTGTGTCCCCCTTTCTCTCTGCCCCTTCCCCATTCACACTTTGTCTCTTTCTACCAAAATGAACGTGAAAAAAAGTTTAAAAAAAGTGAATAAACGTTAAAAAAAAGAATGTTATATAAATGGCATGATATGGTGTATAATTTTTTTTTTTCACTCAACAATAACTCTCTGGAGATTTATACTGCTTGTGTGTACCAATAGTTCATTGCTTTTTCTTACTGAGCGGTGTTACATGGTGTGAATGTACCATTGTTTGTGAATCATTCACCCAGTGAAAGATATCTGGGGTATTTCTCTTTTTGGGCTGTTATAAATAAAGTTGTACATTTATGTACAGATTTCTTTTCATGTGAGCATAAATCCTCATTGCTCTAGAATAAATGCCCAGAAAAGCAATTGCTAAGTTGCATAGTAGTTGTATATTTATTTATTTTATTCTCGAGCTGTTTTCCAGAGTGAAAACATTTTATATTCTCACCAGCAATGTGTGAGTGATCCAGTTTCTTGGCATCCTTGCCAGCATTTAGTGCTATTATGATTTTTTATTTTCTTTTAATTTAGCCATCTTGATAAGTGTGTAATAATATCTAATTTTAATTTGCATTCCCGTACTGGCTAATGATGCTGGGCATTTTTCTCGTGTGCTTATTTGTCATCTGTATATCTTCTTCAGTGAGTAGTCTCTTCATGACTTTTGCCCATGTTCTTACGGACTTTTTCTTTTTTACTGCTAAAGTTTGAGAGTTCTTTAATACTCTCTTTCTATTTCTTAAATCTCCTTTGTCACATATGTGGCCTGCAAATATTTCCTCCCTGTCTGCAGCTTGTCTTTTCATCTTTGATCAGTGTCTTTCACAGAGGGAAGGTTTTTAATTTTCTTCAAGTCTAATTTATCATTTTTTCTTTTGATGATTGCGCTTTTCCGATCAAGTTTAAGAACTCTTGGCTGAATACTAAATCATGAATACTTTCTCATATGTTTTCCCTAAATGCTTTATTATGAAGTCCATGACATAGTTGAGTTAACTTTCGTAGAAGGCATGACACTTAGGGTTAGGATAATTTTTTTTGGCCTGTGGATATCCAATTGCTCTAGCTCCATTTGTTGATAAGCTATTTTTAGGCTGTTCATTTGCTTTTGCACCTTTGTTGGAGGTCAGTTGGACATATTGGTTGGGTCTACTTCTGGGATATGTATTCTGTCTCATAGATCTCTGTGTCTGTCCCTTCACCAGTACCAGACAGCCTGAATTGCTGTGGTTATGTAAGTCTTGAAATTAGGTACTATTTACCCCCACCCATCTTATTATTCTTCTTCAAAATTGTAGCTATTCTACTTCTTTTGGCTTTTTATATACACTTAAGTGATCTTGTTCACATCTGTAGAAAGTCTTGCAAAGATTATGGTAGGAATTATGTTAATCCTGTATATCGATTTTGGTATCTTTACTTTTCGAGTCTTCCAATCCATCCATACCATCCATTTATTTCTCTGTTCAAATTATCCTTGATTTCTATTATCAGCATTTTGTAATTTCTGCCATACACGTCCTGTACATGTTTTCTTATATTTACACTTAAGCATTTCTCTTTTTTAGACTGAGTTTAAATGGCATCGTAGTCTTTAATTTTAAGGTCTCTGTATTTAATGCTAGTGTACAGAAATACAATCATTTTATCTAGTTTGTATCCAATCACATTGCTGCACTCACTTAGTAGTTCCAGAAATTTACCTTTTTCCTTCTCTTCAGGGTTTTCTATGTAGACCACTATGTCATCTGCAAATAGGGACAATTTTGCTTTTTCTTCTCTGATCTGTGTGCCTTTTATTTCCTTTTCTTGACTGGTCGCACTGGCTGGAACTTCAGCACTGTGTTGAATAAGAGTGGATATCTTTGCCTTGTTCATAGTCTTAGGAAGAAAGCATTCAGTCATTCACTGTTAACTATAATATTAACTGCAAAGTTTTTCTGATGTTTCCGAATCAACTAGAGGAAGTTTCTCTCTATTCCTAGTTTTCCAAGCTTTTAAAATTCATGAACAGGTATTTGAATTGAATTTTATCAGCTGCTTTATTTTTTTTTTTTTTGCATTAATTGATACAATCAGAGGAATTTCCTTGTTTATCTGTGAATATGGTGGATTGCAACAATTGATTTTCATATACGGAACCAGTTTCGGATCCTTGAGGTAAGGCCCATTTGGTCGTTGTATATAATTCGTTTTCCATTCACAGAATTCTACTTGATAATATTTTGCTAAGGATTTTTACACCTATGTTCATGAAAGATATTAGCTTGTAGTCTCCCAGCCCCTCCTCCCTTTTGAAATGTGTTTGTCTAATTTTGAATTTGGGAGTATTTCCTTCTCTTCTGTTTTTTGGAATGATTCTGTAGAAGTGGTAATTCTTATGTCTATGTTTGGTAGAAGTCTTCCGTGATACCATCTGGACCTGCAGATTTTTTTTTTTGAGAGTTGTTAATTAATTAAACTAATTAATTCAATTTAAAAAATACTTATAGGGCTATTCAAATGATCTATTTAGTATTGAGTGAGTTGTTGTAGGATGTATCTTATAAAGAATTCTTCCGTTTCACCTAATTTGCCAAATGTTGCCAAGGAGCTGTTGGCGGCGTTCCCTTCTTGCTCCTTGATGTCTGCAGGGAAAAGGTCCTTCCTAATATCGATGTTTTGTGTTTTCTCTTTTTAAAATAAACTTTTCTAGAGTTTTGTCAGTGTTATTGATCTTTTCAAAATGCCAATTCTTTGTTTCACTGATATTCTCTATTATTTTTGTTTTCAGTTTTAGTGATTTCTGTTCTTATTATTTCTTTCTTTCTATTGCTTTCAGTTTCTGTTGTTCTTTTTCTAGGTTCTTGAGGTGAGAGGTTAAATTACTGATTTGAAACTTTTCTTTTTTCTAACGTATGCATTTAGTGGTATAAATTTCCCTCCTGCACTGCTTTAGCTCAGTCCCACAGTTTTGATATGTTATATTTTCAGTTTCACTGGATTCAGTGTATGTTTTAATTTCCTTTGCGGTTTTCTTCTTTCCTTCCTCCCTCTCTCTCTGTGTCTCCCTCCCTCTCTCGCTTCCTTCCTTTCTTTCTCATGAGTTTTTATAGGTGTTTCAGAGGGTTTTTAGTTTTCAAATGGTTGGATATTTTGTTGTTGATTTCTGGTTTGTTAGCATTGTGGTCAAGGAATGTTTGATTTCAATTCTTTAAAATTTGTAGAGTTTTAATTTAATTTAATTTTTTAATGCCAGAGGATGTGGTATATTTTGGTGTATTTTCTTTGGGTTCTTGAAAAAAATTTGTATTCTGCTGTTGTTGGGTGGAGTATTCTGCAAATGTTGATTAGAACCTGTTTACTAATAGTGTTGTTGATTTAGTACATATTCTGGCTGATTTTCTCATTCTTTTAACAATTGCTGAGAGCAATGTGTTGAAGTCTCTTACTATAATTATGGATTAGTTTATTTTCCCTTTGAAGGCTGTCAGTTTTTGCTTCACATATTCTGTGTTGTTGTTTGGTGCACACATATTTGGGGTTTCTATGTTCACTTGGTGGATGACTCTTTTCCATTATATAATATCCCTTTTTGTCTCTGGTAATTTTCTTTATTCTGAAGTCCACTTTATTAGATATTAATGTATTCTCTCCTACAATCTTTTGACCATTATTTGAATGGTGTGTCTTTTCCATACTTTTACTTTCAACTTGCCTAAATCACTATGTTTGAAGTGAGTTTCTTGGGGATAACATAGAGTTGTTTTGTATTATATTATATTATCTTCTATTCTATTATTTATACATTTATATTTAATATGCTTATTAATATTTTAGGAGTTAAGCTTGTCATATTTTTTTGGTTTCTATTTGTTCTTTCTGGTTTTTATTTCTCTATTTTATTTTTCCTTCCTTCCTGTGGTTGAACAATCTTTTTAGAATTCAATTTTGATAGAATTTTGAGGGTATCTCCTATAGCACCTTTAGTGTTTTGCTCTAGGTATTACATTATGTATCTTATCACAAAGTACTGGTGCTGTCATTTTGCCAGGTGGAAAGACTTGTACAAACTTTACTTCCAAGCCCTTTACCTTCCCATTTTTATAATACAATTATCTTTAACATTTTCTCAGACTGTTATAATTTTTGCCCCAACTCTGTACTGTATTATAATATAGTATAATATAATGTAATATAGTACTCAAGAGGAAAAGGAAAGTTTATTTCTTTTTACTTATATTTGTGCTTACTGTGTTCTTTCTTCCTTTCTTATGTCTCAATATTCCTTCTTTTTTGGGGGTGCCTGAGTGGCTTAATCAGTTAAGCGTCAAACTCTTGATTTCAGCTCAGGTCATGATCTCACAGTTTGTGGGATCAAGCTTTGTAGGGCTTTGTGCTGATAGCTTAGAACCTGCTTGGAATTCTTTGTCTCCTTCTCTTTCTGCCCCTTTTCTTGCTTGTGTGTCTTCACTCTCTTTCTGTCTCTCTCTCTCTCAAAAAAAAAAAAAGGATTTTTTTTTATGATTTTCTGTCTGGAGATACTTCTTTTGCCATTCCTTTAGGGTAGATCTACTGGTGACGAATTCTCTCAGTTTTCCTTCCTCTGAGGATCTTTTGATCTCCCTTTCATTCCTCAAGGAAATTTTCACTGTATATAGAATTTTGGTTTGGCAGTTACTTTTTTTTTTTTTTAACTCTTTTAAGCCATTTCCTCTGGCTTCCATGGTTTCTGATGAAAAATTTATGGTCGTTTGAATTGCCTTCCTCATATAGGTGAGGTGATAGTTTTTCTCTGCATTCTTTTAAAAATTGTTTTGCACTCCTTTAGTTTTCATAAGTTTAGTTATGATGTGCCTTGGTGTTGATTTCTTTGCATTTATATTTGCATTCACTTAGCCTTTTGAATGTGTAGGCTGCATCTTTTGCTAAACTTTGGAAGTTTCCAACCATTTGTTCCTTGGGTACCTCCCAGGCTCACACATATTCTCCTCTCCTTCTGAGACTCCAGTTACACTAATGTTAGATTTTTTGTTATAGCCCACAAGTCTCTTGAGGTTCTATTTATTATTAAGTTTTTAGTCTATTTTTTTCCTGTTACTCAGATTGGGTAAATTCTATCAGTCTGTCCTCCAGTTCCCTGGTTCTTCCCTCTTTCCTTTTCATTCTGCTCTTGAGCTCTTCACTGAAGTTTTTTTTTTTTTTAAATATCAGTTATGTTTTTTTCAGTTCTTGATTTTCCATTTGGTTCTTCTTTCTTCTATTTCTTGCTGAGACATTTATGTTTTTGCTGAGTTCATTTTTTCCCGTTGTTTCAAATGTGTTTTGTATTTGCTCCTTGAAGTATTTTTATGTTGGCTTCTTTAAAATCTCTATCAGATAATTTTAACATCTTTGTCATCTCAGAGTTGGCATATTTTGCCTGTTTTCATTCAGTTTGAGAGCCTTCCGGTTCTTGGAATTATGAGTGACTTAACATTGATACCTGAACGTTGAGTACTATGTAATGAGACCTTCGGTTTTAGTTGGCTTCTTCTGACACTGCTCCAGTGGGAAGCAGGATGGTGTGTCTCATTATTACCAGTTGGGAGTGAAGTCTGGGTTCCCCCCTCAGTCTCCCTTGACACCCAGGGGAATCTCTTCATTGCTGAGGGTGGAGGTGTTGGTAGTTTTGACTTCCTGGTAGGCCTCCATGGATCTGTCCTGGCTGTGAGGGGTAGAACTACTCCCCTTGTGGCTGCACTGACACAATGGCGGTGGATGGCCCCATTACTGCTGGGTGATGGTGAAAGTGTTGAGTCTCCCCTAGGCCTCCTCTGACACCAGAGAGAGGGGTGCTGCATTTCTGCTGGGTGATCTCCACTAACGCCAACTGATGGGAGTGGGCTGGGGTCGCAGGGTACTTCCTTACTGCCTGGAGAGGGTGGGATTCTAGCCTCCTAACTTGGCCTTTGCTGGTGTGGGAGAGGGACCATAGGTTCTCCTGTAGTGTTTGGCTGGAGGACAGTGGTTATTTTCTAAAAGTTTTTTATCTTGCTCGGCCACCCGTTTCCTGGATCTTGGCCTAGAGAGAGTAAGCTTCAGTTAGGACTTTTCTATGCTCATTGGCATTTCCAGGTTACTGGTTTCTTTAGCTCCAAGTCTGTGATATATGAGGCACAAAACAAAACAAAACAAAAAACAAAAACACCCCCAAGGGATGTTGGCAACAGGCAAACTATGCCAACTCTGAGATGACAAAGATGTTAAAAATATCTGATAAAGATTTTAAAGAAGCCAACATAAAAAAAGCCAGGGAACTAAATTACATGTCATTCCTCAGGTGCCGAGGCCTCTAGCTGGTCTGGCTTCCTCTCCAACCTTTCAGGGTTTTATTTTATTATTATTTTTTAAATGTTTATTTATTTATTTTGAGGGAGAGATAGAGAGAGAGAGCAGGGGAGGGGCAGAGAGAGAGAAGGAGGCAGAATCCCAAGCAGGTTCCCACCGTCAGCGCAGAGCCTGATGTGGGCCTCGATCCCACGAATTGTGAAATCATGACCTGAGCCAAATCCAAGAGTTGGATACTTAACTGACTGAGCCACCAGGTGCCCCTCTTCAGCATTTTATATATAAAATGTCCAGTGTTTTCAGTTATGCTTAGCAGGAGGAGTAGAGTATACCTACTCTGTCTTCCCAGAATCAGAAGTCCGGTCATTAACTTGTAAATGTCTTTGCCAAATAATATAAACAGCAAGTGGAAAGTCGAAAGTCTGGGACTTTGTATGCAAATGCGTCATCATGATCCAATAATATTCAACTCCAGGAGGACTTTGAATTTCTTTCTAGTTGCTGTCGGTGCTGACATTCTCTTCATGTAGGTGTCGGTTAATTTCCACAAACTTAATTTATGTTTGGTTATTCTGAGACTCTTGCATTGAATTTCCTAAGGAAAGCCAAGGTGGACAAGTGTAAATTTGCTTAGCAGCAATCACTTCAGAGTGAATATAAATGCGGCTGCAAATGATGGCTAAGTTTCTGGGGTGGGGAGCTCAGACCATTGAGGCTCTGGGAGGGGCAGCGTCTGCATTTTGAACACAGAGACTTCATAGTTCACATCACTAAGCAGTGATGGATTTAAGTGACTGTTGCTGGACAAGACACATTAGTAGATTTCCTGTGGCACTTCATAATGAGCAGTTAATTTTAGCTTGCTCAAAGGAGAAGGAGTCCTTGCTGGCTGACCAGCTCGGTTTTCAGGGAATCACTATAGTGACAAATACTGTTATAAAGTATACAGAGGAAAACGATTAATAAGTGCCCGCTGATGATGAAGTGTTGCCAGATTTCCTGTGAAATGGAGAAGTAGTGTGAAGACCAGGCCATCTATTGACGTCTCTTGTAATTAGTGCTTAACGTGCTTTTGAACCCAACTTTTCCATTTGTATGTTGTTTCTAACTGGGGGTAGAAATGGAAACTATTTATTTTTGGATCCAAACCCTAGACACATTGAAGAGTTCCGAATTCATGAAAGGAAGACGAAGAAGTGATTAAAGTAACTTTAGAAATGCAGATTATTGTAGAAGTCACCAATTTATCTGACCAAGGACAAAACACCCTGCTTCAAATTATAAGCTGCTGTAAAACAGTAGTTGAATCTCACCACCTCCTCCACCATTATACTTTACCGATAAAAAAAAATTTACTCGGCCCATAAATTTCCCGAATGCCCCAGTCCAAGCTAGCTGTACTTATTTGTGACATGGAATAAGGCTTTCTGCAACTAAAGGTTATTCTGATATCCCAGGCCCTGGCCCAGTGTCTGGCCTAGAGCAGACGCTAAACAAATGTTTATAAGTATTTGACTATGGGAAATGTGTGTGCCCCACATCCCTAAACCAGAAGGAAAGGTACAGTCTGTTTCAACTTGGCTCTTGAAATTGGATTGGTCTTCAGATGAACACTTATTAATAATTAGTAAATAAAAGACACTTATTTAAGGTCAAGCTTTCAGGTCTACTTTGTGAATAAGATCTGAACTTTGGAAATGACCTTAAATTAGTATGGGATATTATGACTTGGTCTTAGAAGAACATCATACTATTAAAAACCTAATAGGGGCGCCTGGGTCGCTCAGTCGGTTAAGCGGCCGACTTTGGCTCAGGTCATGATCTCACAGTCTGTGAGTTCGAGCCCCACGTCGGGCTCTGAGCTGATGGCTCAGAGCCTGGAGCCTACTTCAGATTCAGATTCTGCGTCTGCCTCTCTCTCTTTCTCTCTCTCTGCCCTTCCCCTGCTCATGCTCTGTCTCTATGTCTCTCAAAAATAAATAAATGCTAAAACAAAACAAAACAAAACAAAACAAAACAAAAACCTAATATATGAAATGAGCACTGGGTGTTATGTGGAAACTGATTTGACAATAAATTAAAAAAACCCTAATATATGTATAATTAGAGTTCCCTTCTCAGCTTCTGGATGTGTGCCATTATTTATGGTGGCACAATAAAAAATGCTTACGTAATATTTTAGCGTCTTGTATAATAGTGCCAACTGTTTTAGGCTGAGTTGTACATATGGAGATAAAAGGCCCGTTTTCTGTGTCAGTTAGAACGGGGTTCGGTTGTATACAAGAGACCCAGTCAGTCTTTGTGCTTTTACCACACAGGGGTTTGTGTTTGTAAACAGTGTCACACAGGTATTCCTGACTATAAGAGAGCCTAGAAGCAGTGAGCGTTTTTAACTGGGCATGTTGTTGCTCCCAATAAAATTGAGATTGTGTTGATAAAATAGAAAAGGAAATGATATACTCCAAATTCCATTTCAGATATCTCTGTAAAAGTTCTGCTGGTACAAACCACATCCAATCCCATGTTCTTCCATAATGGAAATTCGCCGTGCTCACCAACCATCCTGTCTTCAGCTACAGCTATACCTCATTTTACTGTGCTTCATTTTATCGTGCTTCTCAGATATTGTAGTTTTTATTTTTTTTAATTGAAGGTTCGTAGCAACGCTGCATTGAGTGAGTCTACTGACATCATTTTTCCAACAGCATTTTGTGTTTCTGTGTCACACTTTGGCAATTTTTGTAACATTTCAAACTTTTTCATTATTATTTTATTTGTGATGGTGATCTGTGACCAGTGACTATGACTTGCTGAAATCTCAGATGGTTAGCATTTTTTAGCAACAGAGTCTTAAAAAAATTTTTTTAATGTTTATTTTTGAGAGAATGAGAGAGCATGAGCAGGGAAGGGGCAGAAAGAGAGACACACACACAATCCAAAGCAGGTTCCAGGCTCTGAGCTGTCAGCACAAAGCCCAACATGGGGCTCGAACTCACAAACTATGAGATCATGACCTGAGCCGAAGTTGGACTGCTTAACCGATTGAGCCACCCAGGTGCTCCTGCAACAGAATATTTTTAAACTGAGGTATGTATTTTGTTTTTTTAGACACGAGACTATTGCACACTTAACAGACTACAGTACAGTGAAAAGGTAACTTTTATATGCACTGGGAAACAAAAAAAATTCATTTAACTGGCTTTATTGCAACATTCACTTTACTGTGGTGGTCTGGAATGGAAGCTGCGCTATGTTTGAGGAGTGCTATACTGCATCTTCTATAGGAGATAAGTTGGCTGAAGACACCTGCCAGAGTTGAGACCATTAACAATTAATGAACTAAAACATTTGTTAAAGTTGGCTATAGTAAAATAATTTGACCCCCTCTTTATAGGGCATGTGAAAACAAGGCACTGGCTTTTATAGATTTCATATTTGTATATCAGAAAAGTATCTTTTTTAATTACTGTGATGGGCAATAGTAATTGCTAATATTTATTGAGCACTTAAAATATGCCAGTTTAATGCTTTGCCTGTGATATCAGTTAGGATTTGCCTGTCAGTTAACAAACCACTTTAAAACTTCCTGGCTTAAACCAGGGACCATTTATTCTCATGAACAATGAGACTCATTTATGCTCATCAATCTCTGGATGAACGGGGCTGGTTTTGCTGATCTTGGCCTGGTTGCTCATACATCTAAGGTCAGGTGGTGAGTTGACTGGGGCTGGCTGGCCTAAGAGGGCTTCTCTCAGATAGCTAGCAGCTGGCCCACGGAAGTGTGGGGCCAGATGGTAACTGGGGCATCTGTCTCTTCCTTCAGCGGCCTAACCTAGCCACAGTATGTCCAAATGGTAGCAGTGTGGTTTCTAGAAGGAAGATGAGAGAATGCATGACCTCTTGGGGTCCAGCTCAGAACTGGCATGATTCTACTCCCACCACATTCATTCTACTGGTTAAAAAGTCATAGGGACAGCCCAGAGACAAGGAATAGACTCTATCCATCTCTGGTTGGAAAGAGTTGCAAAACCACATTGCAAAGGAGAGACCCAGAGAAAGGCGGAGAACTGTGACCATTTCTGCAAACTATTTTGCATAGGCTCTTTTAACGCAACAATCCTGCGAGGTAATGTCACTCTTATTCCCATTTTATACGGGAGGAAACCGAATCTCAGAGGGGCTAAGTAGCTTCGTTCCAAATCGTACCATTCAAAAATGGCAGAAGTAGGACCGAAGAAGGCATTCTTGTTCTAGTTCCTGTTCTCTTAATCATTCTCCTGCAACCAGGTATTCTACCTTAAACCAGGTATAAGGGCAACTCAGGGTGGTTTGACCATAACAGAAATTCCAGGTCGTAGTATAGAAATCTGGCAAGTGTTAATGCCTAACCATTTAAAAGGGTTTTGAAGAAGCTCAATAAAGTAAATTGTGCATGGCTCACTTAGACGGAAGCAGATTACGCAGGTTCGTGACTCCGCTACTTTCCCTCCCACACCTTCTTCCGAAGTAGCACTAAACATTTCTGAACACGTTTGTGTTCTGAGACGCAACGCAACTATTTAAAGTCCCAAGGGTCCTGAATATGTGTTTCTGTGGTTGAACCTAACATACATGTTCCCAGATTGTTCTATGTGTTGGCGATCTAACTATGGTGACCCACGGACACAGATGGGATTCAAGAAGTTAATTCTGAATAGTAACCAGCCCGAGACTCCAAGGGCAAAGCAGACCCTCTGAGGAAATGGGATATGCGAGGATGTGTGTGTCATAGGAAGTGAATCACTAACCATCAGATGTATCCAGTCATGGTTGGTGAGGCTTCTGGGCTGCCACCTTGTTTCACAAAGGTCACCAGCCCCAGGATCCTGACACTTAAAAAAATACTAGGATACAGAATCCACTGGTGACTCCAGGGAAAACAAGCAAAAAAAAATGGATCTGTGTTTAGGCCAACATAACCCAATCAGTGACATGCAGCAGAGTGGAAGGAAGTGTCTGCCTAGAACCCCAACTCTGCATTGGTCCTGAAGAGTTAAAGAAGTCCCTCAACTCCGCCACCCTGCCTCTGGCCCTGGTACCCCGTGATGAAGTGGCTGGAGAGAATGAAGAGGCAGGCCTGGAGAGCATTATCTGTGCTCTGATGCTGAAGAAGCTAGAGAAAAAGCAGCAATCATGCAGACGCGCTCCCAGCATGCGGCGTCCTGTCTGAGAGCTGTGTAATCCCACACATCCTGAAGAGAACAGATGTTCTCTAGAATAAGCAATCACCTTTCCAGGACAATGACTAACGGAGAGCCCAAGTCCTCCAGCACGAGTCTCTGCGTCATGGTGAGATCCAGAACATGCTGGTCTATGACCACAAGTTACTGATGGGCAGTTATGCCAAGACTTTCCTTCTGCACTCAGTAGGTGGAAAACCACAAAGATTTCAAACACATCTCCTGGAGAGTCTAGTTGAAATGCCAAGGGAAAATTCAGCAATGCTGAGAAGAATGTAGACAGTGCCTGCGAATACGGAGGGACCGCATGAGATGGTTGGAGAGCTGCCTTTAGGATGGGACAGAGAAGCCTCTGTGCTTCACGTCCTCGCCAAAGGCACGTTACCTGCCGTCATCCTGGAATGGCTTTGGAGTGAGTGACTCTTTCAGAGTTCTTCTGCCTCAAATGAAAACAACCTCTCCCCAGTTACGTGCTTTGAAAAACAAGCAGCCCAAGAATTGCACCAGGGCAGCGTGTGACCCAGAAAGGCAGTGATGGTTAAACGCGTGGACGAGACGCATTCACAGAACATGGGGAAGTGAAGACGGACGGTGCCAGGTTGGGTTCTCAGACATCAGGTCAGGAGCACGGGGGAAGAAGGCGCTGGTGTGTGAATCATGAGCAGGTCACGACGGTAGGGGATGCCGAGCCACTTTCCTTGCCAAAGGGCAGAGAACTGCCTAACTATTGTAGCGCCGTTCCCCCACCGTTCCCAAGGAGCATCTGCAAGGACACGCTGCTCTCTAATTTACTAAAAACTAAGTATTCCTGTATAGTTCTTTAAAAAATTGGAGTTAGAAGTGTTAGTGTTACTTTAATTTTGTCTCGCCAACGCTCATTTCTTCAATGTCCAAACACTCTCTCTTAGAGAAGTCTTAGAAACAGACAAGACGCCAGCGGGCCAGGCCAGCCCCTCCTGCACTCCACACAGAGCTCCCATTGACTGCAGTCCTATTGTAAGTCAGGGCCAGCGTAAACAGGGCAGAGACAGCAATGCTATGAAATCCTAAACCTTGGTTGAACTTGCCAAAGTGAACCTATAAGATGAAAACAACGGTTCTCCAAGGAAAAGGAACCTATTTGCCATGAATGTCACTGTAGAATCGTAGGACAAAATATATCACTGAAGCCAAATAAATGAGTGGAGTGCTGTGTATATGGACTTCAAAGGTATTCTCTCCAGGGGTTAGTTAGAAAGGAAAGCTCTGGAGTGATGTGAATTCGGGAAACATTAGGTTAAATGGGTTAAATGTGTTTCTTTCCTGAGAGATTTCTCATAATATTCTTATGCTAATGTGCACTGGGAGTCTCCAGAAAGGGTATATTGTACGTAGTGCTTCCCAAACAGGTAACAGCCGCATGGAAGTGGCTCAGTGGAGTGGATAAGCATGTGGGCTCTGAGATCGGCCTGTCTACTTTCATCCAGGCTCTCTTACCTTATGAGCTACGTGGCATCAGACAAGTTGTTTGATCTCCTCAAGCCCTAGCCTCCTCATCTCTAAGGTTGTGGGGAATAAATTAAATAACTCCTATAAAACATTGTATTTATTCCATGGCCTCAGAAGTAGTTACAGATTCCTAAGTTACCAATATAAAGCCTTCTGCAGAATGAGTTTTGCGTGGTGTACACTTTTCAAAATGTTAGTGTAGTGAACATTGGAGCTGCTGCTTAGCATTGGAGGCATCCCTCTGGCTGAATTACTTTGTTTAACTGTTGTAATGACGAGGATGCTCAAAAACATCCCTTGATGGTTGTGGGGGAAGATCTCCCTTTGTATCTGAGTGACAAGTGTGTGGTTGTGGGACGTGGATTGTGGGGGGTGTTTTATTATAATGAAGTGAGTAAGCTCGAGGAGGAAGCTGACATCCAGAGGACAGCAAGACACAGATGGTGCCTTCAATCAAACCTCACTCAAACTGACCCTTCCCTGGACTTTTCAGCCAGGAGAGCCTGTAAATTCTTTGAAGCTTAAGTAAGACTGAGTAAACCTTTCTGTTACTGGTGGGCTAACCTTTCAGCTGATAGAGGGGTGAGTTCAAGTGGATAAAGGAACATCGTGGCGCACTGGAAACAGCTCCAGAACACAAACGCAACCCCAGCTTTCTAGTGATGGAGTTCACAGCCTCCATCTAGCACTAGACCATTCTACTTCTTAGTTTCCTCAAGGACAAAAGAAAAAATCAATATCTTTTCTACTCAAGCTTCATGGTTAAAGCAAGGTACAAAGGAGAGAAGGTGTGTGAAAACACTCTGGAGACAGTCAAGTGTTCTATAAATGCAACGGAAATATTTATAGCAACAGTGGGAACTTGACCATGTCTTGATTTAAAGCTGTTACACTGTGGTGGTACAAGATTTTTGGCTAATGCTAAAATAAGAACATAAAAGCCAGCTGTCAAAATATTATAATTGGTCTCTGCCTAACCCTAAGGCTTTAACTTCTGTGATGCTATAAGTTTAAGGGCTTATCTGTGATTTCTGCCATTCTGTAATACTCTATCCCATTTAAAATTCTATAGCCCTGAATATTTCAAAAGAGACTCTGAAAGCATTCATGTATAAACAAGGAAAGTCACCTCTGGTAATTTTATTCTGTTTAAAAAATTTTTCAAGCTTTGTAAAATATTAGTACTCATTTATAGTTTGACCAAACAGACCAAGCACTCTTTGATAAAAGGTAGTGAAGTTTTTAATTTTAGTTTTATAGAGAAATATAAGTTTTAGGTTAACAGCATCGTAGAAAGTTGAAAAGGAAATAATGTACAAAAACAAGAAGAAATTCTGCAAGGACTTTAATGAAATTGAAACGTTAAATTATTAGCGATAGTAATTATCTGGTCTTTATTGGGAAAGACAGTTCTCTGTGGGTTTTTGACTTTCTACAAGTATTGCTGGGAATTCTAAGAATACAAGGCCCTGACTGACCTTTGTTTGGGTCATTTCTTTTTTTCTTCTTTGAATAATTTATTGTCAGTTTGGTTTCCATACAACACCCCGTAATAATCCCAACAAGTGCCCATCACCCAGTCTCCCCCCTCCCACACCCCCCTCTCCCCTCAGTTTGTTCTTAGTCTTTGAGAGTCTCCTATGTTATGTCTTCCTTCCTCTTGGGTCATTTCTTAAGACTGTGTTTGTAGCGAGTAGCTCTGAGTGAAGGGATAAGGTCTCCCTCCAAGACAAAGAGTGGGCTTGCTTACTGTTCACTGTAACAAAGGTGGATCTCCCGAGCTCAGACACGACACAACCCTACTGTGTGCCATACATCCATCCCGTTCCTCCATGTCAGCACCATGGGTCTTGGGGACAAGTGGAAGTGATACTTACACTCTGATGCCCTTGGTGCCTGCTGTGCCCTCAATAATGAAATCCTGTGCCTCTGACCGAGGGGTCTCATGTCTTCTGCCAGCATGAAACAGAAACAGGCAATTTTATTAGCTTGGAAGGAAAGAAAAAAGCATAGCCCAGACTCTTCACAGTCTTGACACTTTTGGTGATGTGTTTGGTTTGGTTTTCATGAAAAATTCCAGTAGTTAGGGATTCACTCCTGTGGTCCTCTTTGTGGGCGCCTGCCATCTTCATTAACCAGCAGAGGGAGCCCATGCTAATTAATTAGCTGAGGCAAGCTCTCCTTGTACACATGTGAGAGCATCTTACAGATAAAGTCCACTTACAGTTATCCTGCTGCTGGCCATATGTAGGGGAAAATGTAGGGTATGAAACAGTACCATCATTGACTTGGCCTTCAGGGTATCAAAAATAAAAATATCATACTTCCTGGCGGAAAGAGGAAGTTAAGGAATGTGTATTTACCAACCCAGAAGAAGTTGAAAGTAGTATTTTCTCAATAAAGAATTATTCTGAAGTTGATGGCCCTGGGTTTTATGAAAGGAGAGGTCCTGAATACATTTGAACAGTTACGTTTGGAGAACTATGTCTTTCCTTTATACCATGTATGTAACTAAGAAACGAGGTGCTAACTGAGCTTTCTCTTTCTCTTATACCAGGTACACTAGTAAGAAATGAGGTCCTCACTTGAAAATTACTCTGCTTAAAAACTGTTTGTAAGCAAAGCACACAAATACGTGTACACGCAGGTCTCATGCACTTTGCTTTGGCATTTTCATGTCTGTTCTTTTACCCAGGAAAATTTCAGGAGCGTGAGGCAAGTCCAGAGCTGACCATCTGCCTGGGGCGAGGCTGATTTCCCTGAGCAAGTTCCGGCATCATACTTGACAATCTCAGAACCTTCTGTTTGTTTACAAAATAAACTTTCTCTGGGTGGAAGTAAACAGCACACACACACGCACACACACAGCACGCACACACACAGACAGCACACACACGTGCACATACATGCGTACACACACGCACACACATGCACACACAGCACGCGCACACACGCGCACACACAGCACACACACGCACACACAGACATTCATTAAAATAAGGGAAAAAACTTTACAGTAATTTGAAATTGCACCTAAAAATTGCCATATGAAAGGAGACAAAACAGAATATTATTAAAGATAAGGACAGTGACAATGAAAACTGTTGAAATATTATCTGTTGTTACATGAATTTTATTCTGGAATTTGGGACGTTGTTCAACCTCCAAATCCAGCTTTTTCCTTCTATTTCACAGGAATCTAAGTTGGCAGATTTGACAAAGTGAACTCTTTGTAGCTTACTCTCTGTAAAAACACTCTTTACCTGTGTGTTTTTTCATTTTGTCGTTAGCTTTAATTTTTAATTGTTTTCTTTTTCTTATCGTTATCAATATCTTGCTTGGAAATACCACAGAGGACTGAAGTGGCAGGAGATTAATAATAAGAAAATGGCTGTTTATCAAATATAGTCAGTCTTTAGGGCAGGCTATGCTCTTGAAGATTTGTAAGAGGTAGTGATGTAAGTAAGTGTAATTTTCTCATACAAAAAATAATATGAGTAAAGGGTTATTTTCCTAAATAAGGAATTATGCCTAAACTTGAAAGGAATATTTTAAATACCCTATTGAATTAACTGCAGATATTAGCTGTAGAGTTTTCTGAGGCACACTGCAAATCAGTTAGGGAGAGCAATTCAGAAGCTGGCTGCATATTATTTATGATATAATTTGTGCCGGTAAGGTACAAATTAGGGCTCCCTGGGAGAGTGGCTGGTTTCAATCTAGGAACCTTAGGAACCCTGGGTAGTCAAGAGCTGGGCAGCGTGGCCACAAAGGAGAATAGTGAGGGGCACGGTCCCCAGGACTGCTTGACAATGGGCAGAATTAAGGATGAGTCACTGTGAGGCTCAAGAAGGTGGATATTGGTGTTTTGAAGAACACCCAGAGAGAGCAGGGCAGCTCAGATGTGGAAGACCAGGGAGGCAAGGAGTCTCCTCTTTCAGGGCTTGGGAATCCTCTCAAAAATGCTTGACCGGGACAGGGAGGTGGAGAACGCAGCGTTCTACAAACACATGCAGTCACCACTACGCTGACGGTGTAGTACTAGGCGCTCTTCCACTTGAGGTTAAGGAGGAAAGGCGTGGCTGCTCTCCCGGACTTTCAGCTCCATAGATGCAGCTCAGTCCAACCACCGCGCACACCTTGAGCTGACCACTTCCTCGTGGGCACGTTGGCAAACCAGTTAAGGTTGAGATTAGATTTTTTTCTCTCCACTTCTCTGCCCCAACAAGTTCTGATGTTTTTCACCCCTCTCATTTTGTGACCCAAAAGATATGTTTCCTTGAAAGTGCAAACTGTATCAGGAATCTGGATTTTGTATTTTACCCCCGGCTACTTTCCATGGAACACATACGCAAAAAGGGTGAGAGCAAAATGAAGTCGCTTTAAGTCACAGACCCAATTAAGGGACAGAGGCTCTGTCCCTTTTTCTCCTGGAGCAGAGACTGGTTCTGGGGGCAGTTATATGGCTCACTGTGACAAGTCTGAATTTCGGCTTTGGCACTTTGAGTCTGGATTGGGTCGGTTCAGAGGCAAGAGGGCTCCCTGGCTATCGTGATAGCTGCTGGGAGAGCCTGGTAAAGCCCCTCTCCACAGGCTCAGCCACCACAGCCGCGCTGACCCACAAACGATACGTCAGGCACCACAGAGTCCTATTCATGAGCTCGTGTTTTTGGAAGAAAGGTCCAGAGACTCTAAAAATGAGCAGTGAGACAGTGACATCATAATGGTATTTATTATTTCAGGTTAGACTGGCACCTACTAAATCACTAAGGCCACAGGTAGGTTTTTCCACTTGAGGGAAGTCTTCTTTTTCCCTCTAAAGCTGGATTACTGGGAGGCGTGAAGCACGCACGTTCCCCGGGAGTGCCAGTGTGGGTGAAATAAGGACTTAAATAATTCCCACTTCATTTTATTTTCACACATTCCCCTCCCTAGAAGTTGAGTGGCTTAATTTTTATAGGGCACAGACCGGGGCCGGCTCACACACAGGCTCTCCCGGCTGCCGCCTCTGTGGCATGACGGCGATGTGAGGAACATCTCAGGACATCCTGCTCTGGGTCCAGAAATTCCCATTCTCCCTAACGAAGCCTTTGGGCATGGTTTCAAGCTTGAATTTTATCGATTCATTTGAGAGACATGACAAAGGATTAACATGTTAGCATAGATTCAGTTATCACATTAGCCTGTGAATACTTTAGCAAATATTCATTTGTCACGTTAAGTCTGACAGAACGGGACTGGTAAATTTTAGTGGGGAAGTTGGGGAGAGAAAAGAGTGGGTTCCACCTAAGGAAGTGCCCTGTGTACTGACTGGTGGGAACGTGCACGCATGTGTGTGTGGCAGAGTAGCTGAGGTGGGGTGGGAATGCTGGGGGCGTGTGTGGAGGAAGTCCTACCAGCCTGCAAAATGGTTGACATGTGGATGGTGACAGACGGAGACGACACCGCGATGAGCACCGAGTAAACGAATGGGACTGTCAAATCGCTGTGTTGTACACCTGAAACCGATGTAACTGTTGGGTTAATTATACTTCGATGAAAAATTAGGAAACAATGGTTGAGATGCATGATGTATGTTAGGACTTGAGGAATGAAGAAACTATGTATACATGGGATGATATATAGAGTTCATGATGTATACATATGGTTTTAGACAAAATCAGAAAGTAATATAGAAGAAGTTAAGAGAATAATTGTAGCGATCACTCCATTACCCAGGTTCACTTCAGATACATGAAACCTTCAAGGGCTTGGGCACTTGAGAAAACTTATTATTTTTTCCCCACAGAGGGAAGGCTGGTCTCCGTGTGGGGGAGGCCGGAGCAACACAGCTTCCCGTGGCTCTGCGAATCAGCCCAGCGCCGGCCTGGGGGAGTCTCTTTTTCTGGGGCTGTGGTTTCCCTGCACTCATACTTTCTTTCTGGGTCTCGCAGCAGCTGCATCATTAAACTAACCTGGCGCCTGAAAAGAAGGATAAATCCACGCTGAGATTAATGATAATGCACTTAAATTTACATAACATGTCAAGCCCAGAAGGATCCCAAAGTACCATGAAAACCTTCTGGAGGTGCTGGGATGAGGGGGCTTCCTCGAGGCTCGCAGAGCGGGGAGGTGGGGCCCGAAGGGTCGGACCTGTGTCTAGTCATGGGCGGCCACCGCAGGCCCACTCACGTCAGACTGTCAAGAGACACAAAATGCCTGACGGACTTGCCTGTCGTGGCTAAGCTTTTGCAACACTGCAGCTCAGTGACTCAGATGAAATTGTGTTCCCTCCATTTTGCAGATAAGGATCGGAAGCCTGACGTCCACGGCAGGAGACCATAGAGGTTTCGTGGCAGGAGGGTGGCAGCCTGGCGATTGGAGCTGCTGCACAGCCGTGGAGTGGGGGGAGGAGCTGCTGGGAGCCAGCTCGCGCCTCCTTCCTTGCTCCCCTGCTTTAGGCACATGGCCTTTTTGCTGTTTTTCTGACTCTGTCTGGAATTGCTCTTGCCCCAGGGCTCGCTCCGTCACATCGCTCAGGTCACCGGCCAAGCGTTAGCACGACAGGGAAGACTTCCCTGAGTCCTCGAGCAAAGTGTCTGCCACTGCTCACCATCCCCTTACCTGTGTTCCTCCCATGAAGCAGGGCCCTGTGTGCAAGTGTATCCTATATTCACTGATACTGTTCACTGTCTGTCTCCCCAGCTAGAAATAGAGCTCCATGAGTCAGTCGGGGCTTTTGTCCCATCCCTGCTGCTTTCCCAGTGCCTGGAGCAGGGCCTGAGACAGGTGAGTGCTCGGCAGATGTCCCTGGGCCAGGGAGTGCGTGGGATCATTGCAGCCTTTATATCACCAGCAGACTGGGTGGAGAGCTCCAGGAATGTGTCCAGGTGTGGCTCAGGGCATCTAGTCAGTGCCTTGTGCACAGGTGACATTTGGTTAAATTAAATAGAATTTATGTTGGAAAGAGGTTTCTGCTTAATTTAGGGCATTTTTGATATTGGACCCTAGGAAGATTGAAGCTTTCTTTTTCTTTTTTCCATGGAGAGGTTAATTATTATTATTATTTTTTTATGTATCTAGGCTAGGGGAGGTTAAAACACCTCGGTCTCTCTGACTTTTTCCATTGGAAGAGGGGAGTTGATTGTATTAGATCTACCCTGTTTGAGGCTCGCTCTTCCAAATGGAATCAGAACTATACAGAACAATGGCTACCTCTGTCTTTAAGACTCTCAGGACCTTTGGACAAAAGATCCAGCAATCAGAGGACACAGTATAAGCGTATGTGTGAGATGTCCAACGTGGCCGTGCAAAAGGAGGGTCTTGGGAGGGTAGGATTTTCAGCGAAGGAGAGAAGGGAAAGGGGCATTCCAGGCAGAGAGAACAGCAAGAGCAGACCCAGGCATCCAATAGCATGTGGGCGTGGGTGGGGAGGAGCTAAGGGCCCCTGCCCGGTGGTGATAGGGATGCACGCCCTGGGATATGATCTCATTAGCTAAGCAGGACCAGA